>OY754979.1:20520313-21120313 GCA_963576475.1 Molanna angustata
TTTTAATTCTTCCATTATTTCCAATTTGTATCATTCGTGTTTAATCAAAGACAGATTATTCGTGGCTATTGTGACCACAATAAAACGTAATTGATAAATCATTTTCCATCTTCATATTCATTAAAATCTTTTTGTGTATTTTTGAACCAGTAATAGGTATTTAAATGTTCAGAATTTTCAATTTCCCAGATTCTCATCGTATATATTAATACCACAAAAAATCATTGAACTAACTTATTTGAATTTCATTATGATATATTTCATGTTTACCAGAATTAGATATTTATTGAATCAATATTGTAACTTCGCCCTTAAGTTGAACTTGTATAACTATTTCATATTTAATTAGTCCTGTAAAATTCGTATTACAAATTTAATTTATCCATTCATATTCGTAATCCAATTTCGATTAATCCGTAACAGATGATCGTATTTCATGTTTCATATATACCTGATTTAATTAATATACAATGTAGGTATTTCGATTCAACTATTTTTAGACTTTTTCTTAATTATTGCTCGTAGTATCATTTGTTGTGGTATTTTGCATAGCGTGTACCTCCTCAGTATCCAAATGAATCTCTTTATTATCCAACTGTACATCTTTAGTACCTACATGTATCTACAAATGTATTTCTTTAGTATTCAACTGTACCTCTATAGTATCCAAATGTACATTTTTAGCACACTCAACCTTTTTGGTATCCAAATATACCTCTCTGTTATCCACATGTACATATTTAGAATATAAATATACTTCTTTGGTGTTCGAATAAACATTTAGTATGCAACTTTACCTCTTTTTTTATCCAAATGTACTTCAATAGTATATGAATATACAAATCAGTATCCAGAAGTTTATCTTAATATTAAAGCATTTGTAATTCATACTCTATTGTCGACTTTCGTGACTCAGTTGGTTAGGTATCTGTCTGCTGATCCAAAGGTCCCGGGTTCGATTCCCGGTGGAGACACAGTTTTTAACTATTTTTTCAGTCTGGATCTGTGAGACGATTAATATCGTTAGTCTCCAGAATGTGGCAACTTGTTATTGGATGCGTGTTAAATTAATATTTGACATAGTACCTGTTAGTTGCTCGAGAAGTAATGTAAAAATAAAAATAAAATTAATATTTTCCATGCATATAACATTCATAATTGACTGTAAACTCCGTTAATATGTGATATTTTTATACTTTTAAAAATATTTTTTAATCGTTCATTGTGGAAACGTTTTTTTTTTATTATTTCTTCTCTTTTTTGAATATTTTTCTTATCGATTTGATTAATCACTTTTAAGTGAACCATTTTATTCTGATATTGTGTCTTTTTTTATTTTTTCCTCTTCGTCTTTTTTATTTGTTTATTAAATACATCATTTTATAAATCTACAATTTTGCATACTCTGTTTTGTGCAGATTGGTTTATTTATCTATAATCTTTATATTCAATCGTTTTTTCCAAAGGTTTTGTATGTTTTTATAAAAATTGATTTATGTTATAAATTTTCTTTTTTCAAATCATAATAACATATCATTTAATTGAAAGTTGCTATAAATTGTGATGTATATTTTTTTGGCAGATGTGGGTATCTTTCAAAAGTACACAATAGGGTATTCATAGATTAAAATTAGTTCAAATATAAAATTCATAGACATCACTTTTCAATTAATGTGAAATTAATGTGTGTATTAGTTTTTTTGTGTTAATAATTTGTGATATTATTAGTCTTTTAAAAATTCTGTTTCAAAGTCAAAGTTATATTCACATTTATTTTACATATCCATTATTTAACGTTTATTTATATATATATTTTTAAAATCCACACATTTTTATTTTTGCAATCAATATTTAATTAAATCGTTATTATTTATTTGGTAACATTCCAATATGAATTTATAAGTAAAACTATTTGCTTTCATTATACATGTTAATAGAACTTTGTCGATAGCTATTTCATCCTACTAGGACATTATAAGGATTCTACAATTTGATGGAACGTTGTCGATAGCTATGTCATCCTATTGGGGCATTATCCAAGATTCTAGATTTTAATAGAACGTTGTCGACAGCTATTTCATCCTACTAGGACATATCAAGATACTAAATTTAAATTGAACGTATTCGATAGCTATGTCATCCTATCAGGGCATTATAAAGATTCTACATTTTAAATGAACGTTGTCGATTGCTATTTCATCCTATTAGGACCCTACTAGGCATCCTCAAGATACTTAACTTAAATGGAACGTAGTCGATTTTTTTTTTTTTTTTAATTTTTTTGGCAGAACTATTATTTATATGTATAGTTTCCTGCCATTTACAAGTATATTATTGTAGTATAAACAGTTGATGAGCCACGTCGTGCGGTGGCACATACACACACACAAGCAGATTTGTAACAATAACACAACATTATTAGGATATCAATGGCGGAGAGTGAAAATAAAATTTAAGCAATGAATTAAATAAATGATATGTAAACCGAACAATGTTACTTATTCTAAAATAAAATAAGATTTGTTAAAACAAAAGTCCCTTATTGGACAAACAAAAGAACACACAAAAATCAAATTATATATATATATTTTTTCAAATAATAGTAAGAACGAAAAAAAAGAAAAGAAAAAAAAATATACCAATTTCGGTATTCGTTCTCAATCTGCAAATGAATAGAAATACTATTAACTAAAAAAAAAAAATTTAAATAAAAATAAAAATGAATATTAGGAAGATGAAACGAGACAGAGAGACACATCCCTCTACCTGCGCCTATCTAGATTTTTATATTATTTTTGATAATGAATTTTGAAATCACGTTGTATATACTGGGATTAAATTCCGAGAGTATTACATTCATGGGTGTTGGAAATGGTACCTTGAGTTTTGTCAAGTCTGGAATAAAACCCGGATATTTTCCCCTATCCTTACAAGAAAAGAATATGTGGTGGACAGATTCCTCTTCCTCTCCACAGTCGCATATATCCGTTGTAATCACCCCAATTTTAAACAGAAACTGTTTGGTGAACACATGCCCAAATTTAATCCGACATATGACTGATGTACTTTGTCTGGACAGAGTTATTTTATTAAACCACGGAATACGGTTAATTGTGGGTTGTATAGCTCTATATCTCGAGGGCGACGCATTCCATCTTGTCTGCCAGCTTTCTAGTAAATGTTCTCTACAGGTGAAAAATAAATCCGAGAAAGGCACCTTTTGATGGGAAGGAGAGTTAGGTAATTCTGAAGCTTCTTTGGCTAGGCAGTCTGCAGTTTCATTTCCCCTTATACCAGCATGACCTGGGATCCATCCCAGGACAGCATTACAACCCCGCTCATGAAGGCTGTGCAAGAGTTGCTTTATTTGTAAAACGGTACAATCCAAAGGGTAGTTGAAAGATGAATTATTTATTTTTTGTATCGCGCTGAGAGAGTCGCTCAATATAATCGTGCTTTCAAAATTGTTCTGAGAGATGATATTTAAAGCTTCTAGGATCGCAACGCATTCGGCAGAAAATATTGAGAGTTCCTTCGGTAGAGAAATACGTTTTTTGTGTCCATCATATTCATTGAATACTGCTGCTCCCGTAGAGATTGCAGTTTTGTCCTTGAATCCATCAGTAAAAACGCGAATGTATTCCTTCCACTCTTTATTCATTATTTTATCAAACTTTATGGATGCATTGGATACATGTTTTGAAGAAAAGAATTTTACAACCTGGGGACGATAAGTGAGTGAAGGGTAGGTAACCGTGTAGATAGGTAGTGTTTCATATCTTTTGATTTCTTTGATGTATGAGTTCAAAAATCCGTAGCTGGATACTAAATTTGGTGTTGGTTTTTTTCCCCAAAATCTACGATTCTTTTTGACTATATCGTAGAGGTCGCGTATTTTGTTGATTATAGGATTATCACTCAAAATGCAGCTCCTTGTGAAAAATTTATCCGCTAAGTATTGCCTTCTAAGGTCCAACGGCAGTTCTACTGCTTCAACCTGTAATGCTTCAACTGGCGAAGATTTCATAGCTCCTAGAACAATTCGGAGGGCCTCATATTGGACTCTATCCAATTTTTTGCTATTACATTTAGATAAGGGTGACATTAGAAAACAGCAATAGTCTAGTTGTGATCGTATGAGAGAGTTATACATACATTAGCTTTAGGATCCTAGGGTGAGATCCCCACCAGACTCTTGAAACTGCTCTCATCGCATTGAGTCCTCCTTGGCATCTGTTGGAAATGTAGGAGGTCGCAGCATTCCACGTCAGTTTAGTGTCCAGAATAATACCAAAAAATTTTAACTCTTGTGTCTGAGGTAGTGGACTATCGTTAATAAATATATTGCATGGCTTGGGTTTTCTTGCTTTAGAAAATATTATTTTTTTACATTTGGAAGGGTTAAATGTGAGTCCTAAACAATTAAGTTTGTTGGAGAGTATCCTTAAGTTAGAGTTCATTGTATATTCTGTTTTATTAATGTCATTACCTACACAGTATATAAAAAAATCATCAGCATAATTAAGCAGTTTGAAATCCGCGGATAGGTCCTCAAATACGTCGTGGATGTATATATTGAACAATATAGGGCTTATGACAGTCCCCTGCGGTAGTCCCTTATAGACGAGTCTATTGTGGGTAGTACCACCGGGGCCTTCCACCAGGATCTTCCTTTCGCTTAGTATACAATGTAAAAAGGACACAATTTTGTTTGGTATGCCGAATTTTCTGAGTTTGTCGCCCAATACTGGAAGCAAAACGTTATCATAAGCACCAGAAATATCCAAGCTAACCCCCACGACATGTTTACATTCAGAGAAGGCCGTCAGAACGTCAGTAACGAGATGAGCGACGCTTTCCATCGTAGATTTCCCTTTCCTAAACCCGAACATTAGAGGAGAAAAACTCTGACTTTTCTCTGCAAACCAATCTAGTCGTCTTTTTATCATGTGTTCTAGCACTTTGAGTAGGACGCTTGACAGAGCGATCGGCCTGAAAGAGATATCTTCTGGGCTATTGCTTTGGTTTTTAGGAATAGGAATGATCACCTGACTTTTCCATGTATTTGGCACTATGCAGTTGTCAAAGCAAATGTTCATTACCTTTAGAAGGTAGGAAATTGTTGAGCTACCACTCTTGTATAGAAGACTGTATGGAATTTCATCGGGTCCAGGAGCCGAGTCCCTAACAGATCTCAGGACAGAGCTGATCTCCTCCAAAGAGAACTGCGAGACCAAGAAAGAGTGGTCATCCATTTTTTTTGCAGGGGTAGAGATATTCAGGTCTATTGTATACCTTTGCACATTTGAGCTATCTAGAGACCAAATCTCCTTTAAGTTCGGGACATAGGGGGGAGCCAACTTGTTGATGAAGGCGGAGAAAGGGAGTTCAGCGATATGGTTTGTTTTTCTGCTTTTATAAGTGCCTCTAAATTTACGTATGTTAGACCATACAGTACTGATTGGTGTTTGGGGGGATTAAGAAGTGCAAAAAGCTATCCATCCAGCCTTCTTTTTAGCTCTGAACAATTTCTTGGCCTGAGCCTGGGTATTTTTAAAAGCAATAAAGTTTTCAAAATTCGAGTTATACTTATATCTTTTAAGTACCTCTCTACGATTCTGTAACATTTTCTCACAGTCGTCATCCCACCATGGGACAACCGGGTGTTGGGTCTTTTTGAAAGGAGTTTTATTCTGAAAGTTGGGAATTTTATGGAGCATATTATTCAGAGAATCAGAGCATTCATTTATGTTATCATTTGTTGGATGAGGCAGAGAACCACAAGATCGATTACAAAATTCTTTAAAATCTCCCCAATTGGCATTCCTTAACACTTTCCTATCAATATTCTTTTTGCTACCAGTAGCAGGATTTGTTCTAATAAATCTCTTTACAACCTTGATCTCAGGGGAGCTCCATTCCAATAGAATTGGAAAATGGTCGCTGCCACCTACTTCCTCCAACGTATTCCAACAAAACACAGAAGCCACATCGCAACTGGTAATTGATAAGTCAGGGATGCTAGCCTGCTGGTTAGGAACCGGAATTCTTGTAGGGGAGCCATCGTTCAATACACAAAGATCAAAGTCGTTCAGATATTCCACGATTCTCCTGCCCGGTACATCTGTATTATGGCAACCCCACAAGGGGTGATGCGCGTTAAGGTCTCCTAAGAGCGCCAACAATTTCAAATGGACATAGTGGTGGTTTAACAGAAATAGCGGAAAAGGGAAGGCTGTCCTTAATTAGTAATACTGCCCCTCCATATCCTGCAGGCCGATCATCTCTCAAGCACGTGAACCCCTCTACGCCAAATGTTCTTTCTGGCTTAAGCCAGGTTTCCGAGAGAGCCATTATCGATGTATGATAGTCTAAAGCAATTTTTAAAATATCCTGTTTGTTGCATATAGCGCTCCTGCAGTTATATTGTAGGATATTGATATAATTATTACCCGCCATTAAAAATTAAAATAATGTATTAGTATAAAAAATAAAAAAATATATATAAATATATATGAATTTATAAGCAAGAACGATGTTTAAGAAACAAAATGTTATTATTCAGAGTCCTCGGTAAACGTTTCTTTTCTTTGAGATGATAAACTGTCAGTTATATTAACAAGTTGCCTGTCGGCTCGAATATTTTCAAGTTGGGACATTATAAATTTATCTGAAGTCGGGGAAGACATAAAATTACCGGCCGTTAGATGGTTTTCAAGATTGGTTATCGCGGTGATAGCTTCTACAATCAGGTTGTTTGCTTTAAAAATGCAGCCGTCCTCCGGTTGGGGATAGTTGCCATCCGGGGCTACTAATATTGATTTTAGCTCATCAACAATTTTAGACAGGTACTTTTTTTTACTGTTGTTATTGATGTTAGTTATTGATGATAGTTGAGTAAACTTCTTTTTTGGATTGATTTTACCTGCAAAACTCTCCGAGCCTCTAGGTGGCGATCTCGGTATAGACCGAGTAGGGGACCGCGGAGGTGGACCATCCTGTATTGGTCTTTGATTAAGATTATGCGCAGCTACTGCCGAATAGGCTGGTTTACTTCTTGGGAATCTTAAGCTTGCTTCATAGTATGATATGGAATTTTCCGCCATTACTTTTTTAATATTTTTCTGTCTCGCTATTTCTGGGCAAAGAACGCTGACTGCAGGGTGCCGACCTCCACAATTCACACATGATACATGATCGTCCCCAATCGTACACTTGTCTCCTGTATTTGGGGTTAATTGTATTTGTAGTATGTAGAGCTTACTAAAGTGCCAGAGTGGTCACTTGGTTGGAAGCGATTGCATACCAGCGTGAGCTGGTATACACGCCTGTAATTGAGGTGGTAAGGTCGGTCAGTTGGACGTGTAGGTATTACCTGTTTGTCCGCCTTCAGCTACATACAACCCAAACGATATCTCAACCGCTTGGTTCGAACCTGGAGGCCGTCTGTTCGGAGAGTCCTGACAGCTGAGCCACAGATTGATCGACCAAGCAACTGCGATACCGTATACAATAGATTAAATATTATTATCAAATATTACTCAGGTAGGAATGGTTGACAGATTGAAAGATATAACAGGAAATTGAACTTACTCTTTTATTTATCAAGTTGATGATTACAATTGGTGCTTACTAATATTACTTGGTACAGAAATGTCGAGTTATTATTTAATGAATATAAATGTAAATTTGAAACGCGGACGATTTGAACGACGACGAGCGGTCGGGCAGCGTGATGCCTAGCTTCGAGATCTGGATAAGCGGAATGGTCTGGGCGCGCTGTGCTTCCCCTTAAATAGGAGACGGGCTGTGAATACGGCGCAGGGCAAGATGGCGCCTGCCGGTGTAACTCAGCTACGCGGCGCAATCGGCGGTTGCGCCACAGACCCCGCTGGCAGTCTCTTAGACGAAACACGACCCCTCCTCGAAGTTCAAAGTCCTTACATTGCGTTCTGTGAAAGATAAAAAAAACAATTTTAAAGCATTTGATTTGTTTTGTTATTTTGTATAGGGTTTTCTTTTAAACCGCTATGTACATGTTATGTAATAAATTTCTATATGAAAAGTAGTCTTTTCTACTACACAGTAATGTAATTATTTAAATACAACTTAATCTATACATATATTAAGTTAATCATATTATAAGTATAAATTTGTTTTAGTACATTTGTATGAAGTTACTTATCTTTTAAAAATATCTGCTGCTGGTATGATTTGCTGCTCTTGTGATGGCGTGTGGCATGGTTGCTCTGCTATTGAGGTGAATGGAGGAGTGTCGTCCTGCGTGTGCTGGCTGGACATCCTTATGTGTTCCTCGTGTGTATGGTCCTCAGTTTGGAATGTATGAAGTTCCAGGTGTCCTCACTGTGTTGAGATTGACTGGGATGAAGTGCAGATTGAATGTAGAAGTTGCAGATTCTATTGTAGATTGATGCTCTCTTCGATGGTGATATGTTTGATGTCTCAAAATTTTGTAGCTTGCCGAGTATACATCAGTGCGTGCGTATGTGTGCATGTGTGCATGTAGATAAATATATAAATAAATATATGTTCGACAGCTGCCTGCGTGTGCCAGCATGTGGCGAAGCACGAGGGTGTCTTGTGGTTTTCGGCGTGTCGTGCGTGACAGCTTTGGATGTGGCGATATCCAGTTTAGCCTGTAGGTTTTGCGGTGCGCCATGTTGACGGCTTTGAAGTGCATTGGACTTCAGTGTAACCTGTGGTATATTGTGGTGCGTCCATGTGGCTGATGGAGCGACCTTAAGTATGTTACTGTAGCTTCCAAGCGTGTGCCAGCAGTGGGGCGAAAACACGAAGGAGTTAGTAATGTGAATGATGAGCAGCTTCCTGTCGTGTGTCAGAAGGAGCGTCGTCCTTGGCTGACGATTCCACGAAGGATGGGACCAGGTCCCAACAAAATCCGTCCTAGTTCAATGCTCTTCTAGGCGATGATACGTGGGGAGTTTTTGTGTGCCCGTAGTGTAGAATGTAGTGTGCGCACGATGATTGTTTGACATCCAGTTGATGGAGTGGTGGGCAAGTATTGAGTAGCAGTAGGTACTGATAAGCAGGAGCGTTTCTTAATTTGCTGGAATGTAGTCGTCAGCGATGATTGGAATTGGCATGTGATTCCAGTGTTCCGGTATGAAGAGGCGAAATGATCTGCTGCGATGATTATATCGGTTGAAGGTGGTGATAGCATTGTCCTTTGATGATGAACATTGTTGTACGTTGTTGTCCGTTGATGCTGAGTGTGGGGCAGCTAGTTGCTGTTTGAAGTCGTCCTGATGACGGTGATGATGCAGTGGTTCATCATTAATAATTTCTTCTATGTAGTGATGCGGTTGAATGCGGGGGCAGCTAGTTTCTGTATGCAGTCGTCCAGATGATGATGATGATGTGATTCATCCTAAATAATTTCTTCTAGGTAGTTCCTCTAGGTAGTGATGAAGCTGTTGATGCTCAATTTTAAATTTTAAAATTATACAATAAAATTATACAATAGAATTATACAATGTAAATGTTTGTACTTGCGATGATTGATAGGTATAAGATGTTTTTTATAATTTGCAAGTTCCATTTGATTATAAGTATTTATAAGTATTATAAGTTCCATTTGATTTGATTTATAAGTATGTTTTTACTCATTGCTGAAGTATTATATTATAATGCCATATAATGTTATTTGTTTGTTTCGTATTGTATTGTACAATGTTTTTTTTTTTTAAATTTAAAATACGAGTATGTTTATAATATTTATTATTATTATGTATGCCATGTTTCAATGTTTTATAATTTTAATGTTTTATAATACTTTTTGTAGTATTACATAGTTAATATAATATAGTTTAGTTTATAGGACTAGTTTGTTGCTGTATTATATAGTTAATATATAATAAGGTTTTAATGTTTGATTATAGTTAGGTATTTTTACTACCGTATATTATAGTTTCAATGTTTCTATATTCTGGAACGTATTCGCTATCGTATCGTATTATTTTTATTGTACGATCATGGTTTTATAGTAGTAGTGTTTTTATAAAAAATAAAGTAAAATATTTTGTATATAAAAAATATTTTGTATTTAGCTAATTGTAGCTGTTCAACATTAGCTATTTGTAGCTGTTCAATGTATCACGGCTTTTTATTTTTATTTATTTCGATTGTATTTAAAAACAATGTTTATTTGTAGTTAGTAATTGTTTAAATTTGCTTTCTATATTATAGTATGACTAATGGTTTTAAACTTCCGTATCGTATGCTTGTTTGAGTTTATTTTTTAGAATAATATTTTAATATTATAGTTTTAGAAGCATTAGTTTAGTTTATTTTCAAAAAATTATTTCGAAAAAATATTTTAAAAATATATTATAATGTTCGTTTGCGTACGTAGTTTATTTTAAATAATTTTATATAATTGTAATTGTATATAATTTTTTTATTCCCGTAATTATATTTAGAATTAATATATATTTTATTTTAATGTTTAATTTATTATATTATTTGCTTTGCGCTGTTAATTTGTTCGATAAAGTGAGGTATAATATTATTTAATATTTCAGTAATGTTTTAAATTGTTGCTTGCTAGAGTTTTTGTGACCGAGTTCATCAGCCCCTAAGGTTGTTGACTTTCTTCTATTCACTTTCTAATTCCTTATCGCGGTTTCATGGGTTATTCGAGTTCATACGGCTATTCTTTTGTTTGGAGTTCATTTACCTTCGTTTTTTTATTACCGATCAGCGCGTTGTAACATTCTTGAACATGAAATATATATTTGGTTTACTGAATTTTTACATAGAAATATGCGTTTCACGAATATATTAATTATTTAGCTATATGTTTCTAATTTTTATTTTTTATGATAACGGTTTTATGATTATAATTTTTATTTAGGAATGTAATATTTATTTTTTATTGATAATTTTTTAATTTTTACGTATTACGATATTTAGCAAGAATAAATATATTTTGAAATTTATTTTTAAATTTTATTTTTTTCTCTGCGTTTTATCAATTATGAACAAAATAAAATATTTATAATGACTTTAGGCTTTTAGAATGACTTTAGGTTTTTTAATAATATTATAATTTTTATACCTCTATTCGGCGTTTTGGTTCTCTGGCTTTTTGCTTTAGATTTTTATACCTTCGTCCTTTGTATTTATTTATTTATTTTCTGGTACTTTTGGTTTTTTTTTAGATAGCTTCTTTTTAAATTTGTTTCCTCTGTATTATTTTTGCGTCTCGTCAGTCATGAAAAAAATATAAAGTACATATTAGTTATATATTAAACAATTGTAAGTTTGTTAATTTTGGTGGAATTGGCGTCTGAGCGTTTTTGAACGTTTTTGAGCTGGTACACTTGTAATTAATTTTTGACAAATTATAAGACAAATGTATTTAATATATTAGCTTGTAATATATGTGTTACCTGCTCGAGTGATTCCGTTCATCCAGACCTCGCTGTTCAAGTATTAATTCCTGTTAAATCCTTTGTTTCTGTCGTGCAGTAAAATGTTAAGCAGTATATTAATGAACACGTATTATTGTTCTGTTTAATAAAACTACTGATTTTACGTTGAAAAGGCACAATTGGTTGTGATAGGCTCACCAGATTTTTTTACCACAGTATAACAATTGAAATTATGAGCACAAAATAAAAGTACCTGAGTTTTTTAAACGATTTCGGAATTTTACTGGTTTCTTGAAGATATGTGTGTGTTCAGAGACACGTTCGGTGGTCACCAGTTTTGGACTGGTGGGTGTTCAGAGACACGATCGGGAGTCACCAGTTTTGGGACTGTTTAGAAGGTATGTTCAGACACGTTCGGGTCACCAGTTTTGGGGTTAATTGTATTTGTAGTATGTAGAGCTTACTAAAGTGCCAGAGTGGTCACTTGGTTGGAAGCGATTGCATACCAGCGTGAGCTGGTATACACGCCTGTAATTGAGGTGGTAAGGTCGGTCAGTTGGACGTGTAGGTATTACCTGTTTGTCCGCCTTCAGCTACATACAACCCAAACGATATCTCAACCGCTTGGTTCGAACCTGGAGGCCGTCTGTTCGGAGAGTCCCGACAGCTGAGCCACAGATTGATCGACCAAGCAACTGCGATACCGTATACAATAGATTAAATATTATTATCAAATATTACTCAGGTAGGAATGGTTGACAGATTGAAAGATATAACAGGAAATTGAACTTACTCTTTTATTTATCAAGTTGATGATTACAATTGGTGCTTACTAATATTACTTGGTACAGAAATGTCGAGTTATTATTTAATGAATATAAATGTAAATTTGAAACGCGGACGATTTGAACGACGACGAGCGGTCGGGCAGCGTGATGCCTAGCTTCGAGATCTGGATAAGCGGAATGGTCTGGGCGCGCTGTGCTTCCCCTTAAATAGGAGACGGGCTGTGAATACGGCGCAGGGCAAGATGGCGCCTGCCGGTGTAACTCAGCTACGCGGCGCAATCGGCGGTTGCGCCACAGTTACTGCCGCATCTGTAACAAACTTCTTTACCTCTGCACTGCAGTTTAGTATGACCAAATTTGCAGCATTGGTAACACTGCACTGTCGGGGGGACGTATGTCTCTACAGGTATTCTATTGAAAAATAGATATACATGAGAAGGTAATTCCTGTCCTTCAACAGACATCACGATTGATCTCGCTGGTTTCCAAACAGTTTTATCGTTTTCAAAAGTTTTAAATGTTAGTCTGCGCAGTTTTATAATTTTTCCAAAGCCCCTGGGTGTGGAGATGTGTTGGAGCAAATCCTCCTCAGACATGTCCACCGGAATATTTCTCAATACCCCCATTCGTGATGACAGATACTTTGGAATGAATGAAATATACCCATAATTACTCAGATTTTCATCGTCCAAAAATCTATTTGCGGCTTCGATGGTATTAAACTCTACGGCGACCTTTTGTCTTCCCACGGATTTTATTCTCGAAATATTTTCAAAATTATTCCTGTATATAAACGACCCAAAGGAGACTGAATCCATACTAGCAAAACCATTATCCGTCTGTTTTTGTACGTGAACTACGAATGGACATGAAAAAGTAGAATTATACCTAATTTTGTACTCTCCGCCACTGGAGTCTTTAATAGTAACACCGTTGTTAATTTTTTTGTTCGCCGGAGCTGTAATATCATCGTCCCTTCCTCGCTTACCGACAAGCGTGGTGGGGAGGTGCGAAACCTCCCCACCCGCAGTCTCCATTTTTAATCTAGTTCTCGATATATTTTTAAAAAATCAGACAATAAACGAAAATGAAAAAAAGAAAACATAAATGAACGAACGTTCATATAAACGAAATAACAAATCAAAGTATTTATAAATTATTTAAAGGAAAATAATGGAACGAACTCACCAAAACACTGTCAATATAAACAACAACACGTTAATATCACAACGAACCAAAACACGTGCGCTTCGCACGGCACTCAATCTTCGACAACACGTAGTCGATTGCTATGTCGATATTGATATCTCTGCTGGAGTTAAACATAAAATGAGATTTGTTAGGATGGTAGCCGTGCATCGCGATCGGTAAGAGATGATCAATGCACGTATTGACGGGCAACTGCTACAAGATTATAGGTACAATATTATATAGCAAGTACCTAATTATAGTCTTTATAATGTCCTTTTATAACGAAAAAGCTATCGACAACTTTCAACAAAAATTTAAAATCAATCCAAATTGTTTAATTTTTATTAATAAATATAGAGACAATGAAAAAATATACGAAAGTATTTTTTCACAAAATTTGATAAAGATGACCAAACGTTTTCGTCGAGGTGACTTTTGATTATCAAGGTCAAAAATGAGACAGTAATGAATCTATAAATATAAAGTATCTTAAATGAATCAATAGCCTATATATTATATACCCCAACCAGCCACAGCCTAATTCAGTTCTCATTTAGCGTCCTCTCGGGCCAGTCGCACTAATAAACACCATGTAACCGAATACCAGCATATCTTCCCACCCGTCACATATCCACAGTGGTGACCCAGACGTGATTTGAACACACAACCTTCTGATTCCACAAATAATAATACAGTAAAAAAAATAGATTGAGATTTTTATTTAATATATTTATTAAATATGATATATTCCTACACAAATGAAGATCTATAAAATTTTACCTACGCTTACTTCATTCAGCCATCTCTGTCAACTTCCGGACATAGGCCTCAGTCATATCTTTCCAGATTTCTCTGTCTTGGACCTTCTGCATCCAGTGACCATTATCATCAGACCATCGCGTAGGTGGGCTTCCTCTTCTTCTCCTGTCCTCGCGTGGTCTCCATTCCAAGATCTTCTTTGTCCATCTTTGGTCATTCACTCTAGCGATATGTCCCGCCCATGATTTCTTTAGGTTTGTCACTTTTTCAACAACGTCTGTAACTTGAAAAAAAATAATATAATGATGAGTGGGTTCGAATCATTGATCTAAAAAATATTTTTTTTCTAGGTAAGTAGG
This sequence comes from Molanna angustata, assembly GCA_963576475.1. Classification (NCBI taxonomy): domain Eukaryota; kingdom Metazoa; phylum Arthropoda; class Insecta; order Trichoptera; family Molannidae; genus Molanna; species Molanna angustata. Next base: position 20,534,825 of record OY754979.1, read on the forward strand.
TACTTGGGTTATTAAACAAATTCAGAGAAAAAATGTAATTAATATACTTAATGAAAAATGAAGTTACATTTTTTTTTCTAAATTGCCTACACGATATTTTACTTTATTCATGTTAATTTTTTCATTAAACTAATGGATAATTAATTGAAATAATTCCTATATGAAACGAACGTTTTATTAATAAAGTGTAATGAACTTTTAACGTGACATTTTTTCGTTATCCCTACATCAAATTTATAATTTTGTGAAAAATACCTAAATATTTTTATCTTTATTTCATAAACGTGTACTATAATCTACACAATTTTAATTAAGTTATGTACATACGATCTCTTATCGTCACGGCATATCTCACAATGTGAGTTGAACAGCGACAGGTGTGCAGGTGTGTATTACCGTATAAATGGAAACACGACACATCCGGATATGCGTGTATCTCCACACATCTGCCTTTTCAATCTTAAAAATCAGCTTTCTGATTGGTTGGTGAACCTCATTACTGAACTACATAATAATATGTGAGATCATAGACCAATACTCTGTAGATATCACATAAACGAAATTTATTGTTAGGCAGGTATACACCGATTAAATGTGCCACCGAAATTTGGCGGCATTCAATAATAATAATAATAATAAACACCTCATTGCACCCTGCGCAAGTGGCGAGGTATTGCCATATGGAAATTTCTTCCAACTAACCAGTGTTTCCAGCTCAGAGAAGCAATATTTGCGTGAGAAATTAATTTAAATTAATTTCTCCTCTGCTGGAGATCGAACCCAGGACGCCCGCACAGAAGCTAAACGGCTTACTAACTGTGCCACGGCGCGGCGGTCGGCAAAATTTTGAATACGCCGTATTTGAACTTGAATACTCTGCTATCATATGATTTGTTTTCTAATTGGATATATATTTTTGTTATTTTCCCTTGGCTATTAATTTGTACCTCATTTCACCATCCACGAAAACCGAATATATATTTTTTTTATAAAAATTGAAAGTTAATTTTTTTAGGGGTAAGAATAAATGTGTGTGTATATGTGTCTGTGATTGTTAACTTTTATAATTCTGTAGATGAGCTTCCTTTAATAAAATAAAAATTAATTATACTGAGGATATTTTGTGAGATTTTAAAAACGCAAAATCTTGTTTATAAATTATTCATTATTATGAATTATTCATAATTTGTCTTTTTATGAATTTCATAACAGTCTAAACGGTTTATTTCAAAATGAGTACCTCGGTAAAAGTATTTTATTTTTTATAAAAAATAATAAACAAAAGCGTTATTATTTTTGTAACCTTAACGTTTCGTGTATCTTAAGTACCTATCTACTCGAAATGAACTTGAAAATTCGACTTTTCTTATCTCTCAAGCGATTTAACACACTGTAGTGAAACTGAATTATTTTGATGGAAAAATTTTAGGTAATGTAAGGAATGTTAAAAATATTCACTCATCTACAATTTTCATTTAAAAAAACATACTTTTACATAGATAAATATAACAATATTTTCACAAATATTTTGATACCCACATGGAAGCGAAACATGCATAATTATACCTAAATATTCCTCTTTTACTGTCTTGCTAGGCCACAACAACGTTGAATATTACATGAGAGTAGGTACATCTTCCTATCTCCAGCGGCTAGAAACAGTTCCTTCGTGGTATCCATCCCTGCAATTTAATCTCCAGCCACTAAAAATGATTTAAAAACATTCAGTACCTACCTAATACAGTGAAAATAACAAATGATATTTAATATTTTTTTTATACTTATTCGGTTTGTTATAACTAATAACAATATAACACTACTCTTGTCTTAAAATAGTGCTTCCACTCTTATATGTTGTCATCATTTTCAGATGTCCAGTAAGATCGTAAAAGCCGAGCCGAGTGATCGTAAAAAAAGAGCCAAAATAACATCTTTCATAGCTCAGCAGTGTGTTTCACCACGCATTGTAAGTGTTGCCTTTTGAGACGAGATTGGTGTGTGGGGATACACGAATGTGGCGTTCGTCCTTTTGTGGGATATGCCGTGATGATATGAGTGAATGAAAATTGCATTACCGTAACGTTAAAAATCATGTAAAGATATGCCTTGCTCCAATTTCCTACTCATCCGAAGATATATTTTCTCTCAATATTGACTGCAATGATTATATCGTTCGCCAAATTCCACTCATTTCACGGTGCTTTAAATTTGTTGGAATAAATAACGATAACATCTCCCAACTTCCTGTTTGTATAATAACCCCATCTGGCGACACTAATACAAATGTCGTCCTAATTTCAAATACGAGTAACTTTTTTCCAACATTCCAGAAGTGTCACTGTTGAGGAGGTGAGGTTTGGTTTGTTTCGTGGATAATATTTTTACCCTTCGCTATTACGAAACAATCGAGAGTTTTGATTGAATAATGTTAATTAAGTAGGTAATACATTTCAATAAATTAAAAATATATTTAATTAAAAAAATAAATAAAAAATCTAGAATTTGGAGCGATGTCCGCTCTGCCACTGACCCATCAATTATTCGAAAAAGCAAACCAGGCCGAATTTAATTCAAAAAGAAGCTAGGTATGATTTTCCTGCATTTTTATGTAATGGTTACAATAATCTTGAAATATATAGAGTTTTTTTTTAAACAATGCCTAATAATAGAATTAATGTTAAAAAAAATCGTACAGTTATTCAATTGACTCTGATTAATTGGATTTCATATTTAAAAACATTACCATTGTTTAGGTTCTTCATCCTCATAAGTGTAACAAATTCACTGATGCATTAATATTTTTACTCAATCTATGTAGTTTTTGTTTTGACATAAAATTTGCATGCGATGTTGTGTTTTGAAAGAAAAATAAAACCAAATATAGGTACATTGGTAAAATTGTGACTTGGTAGAGGAATATAATGGTGATGTTGACCACAACTGACTCATTTAATATACTATTATACTCTTCCGATGAAGCGCACTACTACGAAGCGTTCGAGAGGGTTTGCAATCTGCTGTAAATGTATGGAATTGGTGGCTATGACATCACGTGACAGCCACCAATTTCATACATTTCTATCGCTTAGCGATATAACGCTTAGCTTTAATGGCATGTTGTCTAAGGGGGCAGGAAAACATAAATTCAAATCTTAAAAAGACCCGGGTTGTATAAGAAGGTGGACACAGAATTCAGAAGATCGTTCCACAGCCAAGGCTATAGTGTTAATAAAAGAACTCAAGGTTCTGGATAGTAGTATAGTTTTCATATCAATAGAGACGAAGTTGGAATATTATAGAAGAACCAGGAACTCAAGGCACCTATAGGGCTTACGACCTGTCATCGGCTGGTTTACGTGATTCATCATCATCAGTGGCACCACAGCCCAGGATGGGCCTTGGCCTCCTCAAGGAATCGTCTCCATTGCACCCTATCCATGGCCTTTTCTCTCAATCTTGCACACCAGCTATCTGAAGGTCCCTTTTGACTCCATCCAGTCATCGTAGTTTCGGTCTTTCCACACCTCTTCTTCCCTCCGGACTTGTTGTGAGGATTGTTTTCGGTGTCTGCTCATCGTCCATACGATGCACGTGACATAAACAGCGGAGCCTCTATACATGATTCACTTTATGCAATATATGATATTAGATTCTATTTTTTATTCATTATTTGTAAATTCAAATAAGGATTTAGTGAAAAATCGCAATGAAATAAGAAGATATAAGTATTCACAAGCCTTTGTAGACTTCGTGGCTTAGTTGGCTCGATATCTAATTTCTAATGCAAAGGTCCGGGTTCCATTCCCGGTGGAGACACAGTTTTAGTTGTGTTTTCAGTCTGGTTCTGTGAGACGATAAATACTCAGAATGTGGCATCCTGTGATTTGGGTTGGACTTACATTAATATTTGACATAGAACCCGTTAGTTGCACGGTAAGCAATTCATAATGAAAATGAAATTTATTTTTTATTATATAATCGAGAGCCGGTCGTTGGTCACATCCCACTCGTTTTATAATGCCAACCAAAACGGTGAGTTTTATTGTTATATTGCTAGAGCTGTGCGCTGTTAGGAAGATCCGGGGGGAGGGTATAAAGCGCCCACTAACTTGGAAGCAAGGGATGGGTGCTGTGAAATCCCCTATATTTCAAACTTTTATATTGTAAGATCTCTTTAAGATTACTTTTATAAAAGGTTAGACTTGTTTTTTTTTTTTTACGCTTGTCCGTTTGTAAAGTAAAAATAATGAAGTTTTGTTGTCTATACGAAAAATTTCATAACGCTTATCACATTTCTTTTAAATAATGGTGCTAATTTATTGCTTTATACTTAATGAGTTATAGTATAAAAATGCTAGTTTCGGGAGAGCACTCCAACAGCCACGTGTACAGGTATTAACGACCGCCACGGCATAGTGTTGAGCCGTTTTTTTGTGTTGGTGTCTTGGGTTCGATTGCCCTCAGAGGAGATATTTATTTCAAATCATTTCTCACGATAATCTTGCTTCTCTGGACTGTAAACACTGTTTAGATGGAATAAATAACCATTTTGCAAATCTTGCTTCTCTGGACTGTTAACACTGTTTAGATGGAATAAATAACCATTTTGCAAATATTGCTTCTCTGGACTGTTAAAACTGTTTAGATGGAATAAATAACCATTTTGCAGATCTTGCTTCTCAGGATTGTTAACACTGTTTAGATGGAATAAATAACTATTTTGCAAATCTTGCGTCTCTGGATTGTTAACACTGTTTAGATGGAATAAATAACCATTTTGCAAATCTTGTATCTCTCGACTTCAAACACTCATTACTTTGAAGTAAACTCAATTTGAAAATAAACTCGCCAGTTGTACCTATCTACACATTTTTACACCCTTTTTGCTAACTGGATTTTGCAATCGATTTTTAACTTCCCGGCAAGTTAGAGCTGCAAAACTTACATAATTTGTAAACTCCCGATGACAATGCATGTTTAACTGTTTCCAGCTTGATTCATTTGATATTGTGATAAAACTGAATATTGTATACATATCTGAACTTGAATTGTAACTGCTATACATGTTGCATAATATCAGGCGTTATTTATATCGTCATTAGATCGATTTCAGTTCTCTTGGACCTCACTTGTTCTACATTTCAACGTGAAAAAAAAATAGTGAATATGGCGTTATCAATTTTTTTGTTTTATTTACCTAGGTATTTTAAAATATATTTAATTCAACCATTTCAAATTTTAATTTGTTCGCTTTCGTGTAAATTTATTGTAGGTACGTTATTTTCTATATGTTGTATGTTGGTAGTACGAGATTGTTTAATGTATGAGTAATTTTACGCCAAGTCCCTTATTATAGTTGAAAGAGATAACCGAACGTCTCATTATTCTATCTTGACAGGCATTAGGGATTGCATTCCATCAGCGTTTTCAATCCAGCAGGATTTTTGCGGATTTTCTTAAAAATTGTTGGATCCACGCTAGGCCCAACATTTATATTTAGTATAGGTATATATATATATATATATTTTTTTTTGATAAGATTTATTACTCTATCCTGAAACGTTATTATTAAACCCTCTTAATCCGCGTCCAAATCACCAATACTCAAAAACAACGAGAACATTTTTTTAAATTTTTATTGTAATTATTATTTAAATTTATTTTTATATCGCTTTAAGTAGGTAGGTATACAACGCTTTAAAAATCAAACTTATATCTCCCCCCATGAATAATCTTCAAAGTATGTTGAAGTATGTACACTTGTCATATATTCAATCTTAATATTACAACATTTTTATCATTTCTTTTCAAATATTTTATACTCCTCAGGCAGTTAACAATTTAAATACCACGTACCTACAATTTTTAAGTGGGTGAAAATCTTCATAATATTGTTTTATCAAGGATTCTCGCATTTTTCACAACCACTTTGAATACATTTCATGTTTATTGATACACGGGTACAAGAGGTAGATATTTGCGAAAGTAAAATGGGTAAATATTACCCCATATTCTGGTGTAATACAATTTTGTGATATTGTCGTAACGATTCGAAAAGTATGAAATAAGCAAAAAAGAAATGATATTTTTTCAATGTCGGGTAGGTATTAATTTCGAGAATCGTATTCCTTGAAGAGAAAATTAAATTCAATATGTAAATTTTTCACCACCCCCTTTCTGCGTCTTGAAGTAATCAAAGACTTATTTTTTTGTCACAACTTTTTCCTCCTATATTTACGTATATATAAATTTCAATAAATACACATCTTCTGTAATAGATCTAGAAGAAGATTCTGGAGATATCACGTAGCTAGATGAACAGTGACAGACTTGCTTACACTGCATCTAATGAAATTTCATCTGGACATCGTTCCCAAGACCACTGAATAGTTGGAAGTATAGTTGGACTTCATCATCTCAAGAAGCATAGTTTTTGTATCACAGACCAATGGATCTGTCAAAAGAAAAATAAACAAGAATTTTACATACATACATACACACCATAATGGCAGATCCCACAATTCGTTATCAGCGACAGATGTGCGGTTGTGCATTAACTTATAAAAGGAAGTACATATGCATTCCATGGACACACGCGTGTATCACCTAAAAAGACCTTAACTATAGAGGTCACCCTTACTACCTGTAGAGGTAGGCAGAAACTATAGCGGTTGCCCTAGATGCAGTTTTATGGAACAGGATCAGTAATGTGACCTGTAGCATTTGCCAAGAGATGAAGAGGCTTGCGGACAACAGAGATATATGGAGAGATTGAGTGCTTAGTGCAAACCAATCCTAATAGGATCGTAACCATGAGGATGAGTTTACTCATTTTAATATATTTTTACTGGTATTATTATTGTGATACATAATACTTATTTATTTATTTATTATTTTCATCAACGGCTAAATAGCCTTTTACAAGTACATACAAAATAAAGTAGTATAAACACGTTTAATACATACAATAATATTATAAAATAAAACAAAAAGAGATGTATAAATGTACGAAATATCTACCAGAACATTTTTTGCATATTATATCTAAACATTTTTTAAGAAACAAATATCAAAAACAAAAAGAAACAAAAATAGCATATATATATTATATACCTAGGTATAAAGTAAATTCAAAAGTGTCATTAAAAATGAATGAAACATAAAAACAGTTGAAAAATAAGCCATGAAACTAAATATAAAAAAGAGATGCTTAAAAATATGTATACATCCATATAATATGCAATACACAAAATATATAGATGCAGAAACAAAATTAAATAAACAATTAAAAAAAAGAAGATATATAAATAACCAGTAAACAAAAAAGTAACGTAAAAATAGATTACAAGAGAGATAGAAAAAGAGTACCCATACAAGTTAAAAGATCGACTCAGATGGGTCGATGGCAAAGCGGTTAGCGCGCTGGGTTAGTAATCCAGTGGTCGCGAGTTCGAATCCTGCCTCGACCGATCTCGTTCACCTATAGCACAAGCATTTATGCTTAGTTTAGGGAATGTAGGAAGATGTATATGTACTTGTTTAACAAGGACATATTCATTTTTTATAAAAAAGAGAGTCCCATACAATATACCATAAATTCAAAATAAAAGAGTAATTGATAAAATAATAATAAATAAAATTGACATTTTGCATCAAGAAATATTGATGCAATAAGTTTCTATATTTTGTCAATAACAAGTAATAAATATCGCCTAGACTAGAGTATGCATTACCCAAATAATGAAGCCGTGCTATTGGCGAGTAATATTGTTGTAGTGTACCTATGTGTGTTAGAATAGTAAAAAGGTACCGTTTGCCTGTTAGAACGATTTGGCGCATGGTATGTAATTTGTTCAATAAGAGCAGGGCTGTCAAAACTCGAATGTACCATTTTGTGTAATGTAATTAAATCAAAAATTATTCTACGGTCAGATAACTTTGTTAAATTAGTCCAATGCATAGTGAGATTATAATCCATTAGTTCTCTAGGTATGTTCATTTTAAAATTTATATACCTAAGAAATTTGCGTTGTACTTTTTCAATTAGTTGAACTTGATTATTATAATATGGTGACCAAATTGTTGAATTATATTCCAAAATTCTCCTTACAAGTGATATGTATAACAAGCGAATACTATATGTATCTGTAAACTTATGTAATATGTAGGAAATTTCTTATATTATCGATTTTTTTTTTTAATTTTGCCATTGTTTTATAAAACTCATTCCCTCGTGTATAGAACAATATACGAAGGAATAGACTCAAAAATGTTCTTCCTTTGCATTGCAAAATAATTCTAGCACAATCACTTCTCCTTCCTATACTTAATTATGCTGATATTTGTTATTTGGATGCGAACGAGGAGCATCTCAACAAACTCGAGCGCCTCCAGAATGTTTGTATACGCTTCATCTTCGGACTTGAAATATTATTTATTTATTTTTTTATTTTTAATATATTTTATAATACAATTAATATATAAAATATATTAAAAATAAAATAAAATAAATAAATAAATAAATAATCGATCATACTATCTTCTCCATTGTACAATACGCTCTTTAACCCTAATTCACCGCAGTATCTTAAAACCAAATTCACCTATTTATCTAATAACGGCCAATCGCTTCGATCTGCTGAACGTACTACATTAACTATCCCAATTTACAACACTAAATATTTCAGCTCTTCCTTTGAAGTATGTTCAGCAAGACTCTGGAATAATTTGAGTCCTGATATAACTACGTCAAACTCGCTTTCCATTTTCAAGAAAAGACTAAAGCAGGGATATCTATCCGAAAATACCTGATACCTCTCCTTTTCCTTCCTTCCCTTTGCTACGTAATATTTACTAAACAAGGAATATTTATCCCTAAACACCTGATACCTCTCCTTTTCCTTCCTTCCCTTTGCTACGTAATATTTACTAAACAAGGAATATTTATCCCTAAACACCTGATACCTCTCCTTTTCCTTCCTTCCCTTTGCTACGTAATATTTATTAAACAAGGAATATTTATCCCTAAACACCTGATACCTCTCCTTTTCCTTCCTTCCCTTTGCTACGTAATATTTACTAAACAAGGAATATTTATCCCTAAACACCTGATACCTCTCCTTTTCCTTCCTTCCCTTTGCTACGTAATATTTACTAAACAAGGAATATTTATCCCTAAACACCTGATCTCGATTTCCTCTACTTGTTCTTTTCCAATCCTTTTTTTTTGCTATGATTTTTTTTGTTTTTATTATTTATCTTGGTGTTATGTACATTTTCTTTGTTCTTTTTTAGCTTTAATATTTTTATTGTTTATGTACATATAAAATTCTGTCACTTGTAATCTGGTTGGTTGGAAGAAATTGCCTATTGGCAATGGCCCGCCAGTTCGCATTATATTTGTTTATATTATGTACAAAAAGTTAAATAAATAAGTAAACAGTGGTTCGAATCGATATCACACATAACTTTTTGTATAACACGAAAGCGTTTTTTAGCTTTTATAATTTTTGAACTCAATTTTGGTCGACTTTGGGTGAAATATTAAATTAACACGCACACGCATAGGAATAAAAAATATCTTATTACAAATGAATATGTTTATATTGAAACGAAATCCAGGTATTGATATCTTGGACTTTTTTTTAATTTAAAACGCCGTTTAATAATACAGGATCGTCCATAAAATGCTTTTGCTTGTTTTAATTTTTTTAGTTATGTTAAGTTTGTTTTCTGGATCGGAAATACTGGGTTAGTTGGAATAAATTGACACGTAGCAATAAACTTGCCACTTACATGGGGTTTAAGAGTGTTAAATAAATAAATAATGAGATATTAGAGTTTTTTGTGTAGGTGAATTCTATTAAATAGTTAACCAGTTAAAAAATCTATAGGAGTTCATATTGTAAATACCTCGCAATAACACTCAGAGGCCCGACAGTTTCTATGAACCCAAAATATCTTTTATTGTTGTTGTGTGGATTTAAAGTAGTGGAATATAAATCCTAACAGACAAAAGCCGAAAATAAATATATGAAACAAAGAGATTTAGGTTCGGAGCCAAAATGGCGAGAATGAAAAAAGAATTGTAATAGGCGCTTTGAAAGCTCACGAGATAAGGAGCGAGAGAGACTTGTGGCAAACCCTTGCAGGAACGAGAGAGATTTATTAGGGTTTAACAGAGGCCGTGCTCTGTTATGAAAAAAATAAAACAAATGCTTTAGAAACAAAGAACTCTACAAAGCGTAAAATGCACAATGCAATATTCGCATTTTTTTCAGGTTGCTACGAAGTAAAATGTTTTTTTGCCAATAACAGGGATTTTCACGCCCAGCTTTAAGTAGGTATATATATTTTTTTTCAATTCACGACCACGTTTCTATCTTTTTTGATTCACAAATTCACCCTCCCTCGTCGTTATAAGTATACTCATCTCATCATTTGTCGGCATTCGTGGTTCAGTTGGTTGGGTATCTGACTGCTGATCCAAAGGTCCCGGGTTCGATTCCCGGTGGAGACATAGTTTTTAATTGTGTTTTCAGTCTGGATCTGTGAGACGATTAATAACGTAAGTCTTCAGAATGTGGCAACTTGTTATTGGGTGCGTGTTTAATTAATATTTAACATAGTACCTGTTAGTTGCCCGAGAAGTAATATTAAATAAATAAAAATGAAATTACTGAGGATGGTGGCTGGTATCAATAACTCTTTGTTTGGCCCACCTCCATGATAACCTAAAGCACCAGTCACTGAAGATCCCAATGCAGGCTTAACAAGATCACCCTATCTATGTACATTCTTCTTATATATACGCTACCCATCACAACAAGCTTTTCGAGGAAATCTGATTCTCTCCTGCCAATGAATCCATGGAATTTAAATATATGTACGTCTATAGCACAGTTTTGATACAAAACTTATAATATAATTAATCAAATATTGGGAAGTTGTTTCTTTTCACAATTTCAATTTTATTAATCTAGTTTATTTTTCGCTGTGTACCTACTTTGCCAATGCAGGAATGTAAGTAGGTAGAATACTTAAGTCATAGATTTTTATTACTAGTTGAATGTAACACATGAAATCCAACTGTCGATAGCGATAGTATGTATAATTGAAAAATAAGTACCAAACTATAAACCCATAAATACAAATTATTAAATATTTTAAGATATTTGATTTTCTATACAACACATGTACCTAGGTATGTATGTCAAGATAGGATAGTATGGAGGACAGTCCTTTGATCCTACCCAGAATATGAAAACAGCATGATGATTCTGTATGTATGTTTGGAGATTAAGTATCAAAATATTAAGTCTTGGACTTAATACCCTGGATTTTTTTTTAAAAAACCAATTTGTTATTTTGTATTTGTCTATGTTTATACCAATTTTCAGCGTTCTAGCTTTTATGGTTTCTGAGATATATGGAAAAATAAACCGAAATTTCAAAAGTTGATAACCCCTAACTGAAACAAGAGTATAAAAGTTTTGTAGGCCTATAACTGTTTATATATTCTGAAATTTTGGGCTCTGTAAATTGAGCGGATCAAAAGTTATAAGGGGGGGGGACGACACAGATACACACACACAAAACTCACATAAAATTTTCTACTCCAAATTCTGAGTAAATCCATGTATGGGAACATATATGCTGCGAAGCCTCTTAAGTTGGTGTTTTTAGCATGCAAAAAGTCCACTACGCCATACAAAATGTTCCTTCGTACACGCATCTTGGATTTAAACTGCCTCTTCCTTCAATAGAATTTCATTCTCTTGAACGAATCGACAGTTGGATTACATACTAGATGTCGTAGTTAGCAATTTTTGTATGAATCGAAGTGAGGCATTTTTCCGGGAGATTTTTGGCGTTTTGGTTGGTAGACCACATCGTCTCACTCACTCATCGTCTCGATCTGACTCACTCGACTCGTCGATTAATTGGGTTCGAACCAATCAATCGACGGAATAGGTTAATCTAATTCATGCTTGTTGCAATGCCAAACCAATCCCGGTCAATATAATGAGACACGCAAGGCATACACACAACATTCAAACACTGTCTCAAATTAAGCAAATGAGAGGACAAAGCAACAGGTATTTCAATGAATTAAAGAACGAATAAACTTACATAGGTAGGCTTTATTCGTAGAAGGTTTGCACTAGGATATCAATTACAACTTAACCTCCTCAGGCCCAGAGACTTTTTTTTTTTTTAAAAGTGGCGAAATTTTGAATTCTGTGTGAAAATAATATTTGAAAAATTTCTAAGAAGAAATTTTTTTTTTAAATTTCCGCTTTTCCGGAAAATCGTATGTCCCCTCTAGGGGACATTGGGCCTCGAGACTGATTTTGTAAAAGGAAAGAATAAATATCAGTATCTCATTTTCAGTTTATTGAAAATCAGGCTATTCGACCGAGAAGGACCTCTAACACCCGAAATAAAACGTACAGAAAGAGAGGCAACAATCCTGGACTGGCAGAAGTCATGGGATGAGTCCAGCACGGGACGATGGACCCACCGCATGATAAAAGACATTAAAACATGGACTACAAGAAGGCATGGGGAGATATCCTTCCGCCTCACGCAGGCATTCACGGGCCATGGAGTCTTCATGCAGTACACGCACAAAATTGGAAAAAGATCAAATCCAACGTGTATGTACTGCGAAGAGGAGGACGATGTGGAACATACGTTCTTTAGATGCAGCCGGTGGGTATCGGAGAGAGAGGCACTGGAGAGAGAATTGGGAGGGCCTCTGGAGCCAGACGCACTCGTAGAGTGGATGCTGCAGACGATGGAGAGCTGGAGCACGATCAACACATATGTTGAGAATATAATGAGGAGAAAAGAAGAAGATGAACGTAGCGAGCAGGCAGAACGAACATAGGACAAAGGTTGCACAACAGGGTAGGCCGAAAGGCAGGAACCTGTGTGCTACAGAAGATGAGGGGTTTTAGCTGGTGGGACTCCAGCACTACCTGGCCAGAAAGGCCAGGTGTCCATAATGGAGGTCACTTAGGTCAATTACCGAAACTTCTCCATCGACCTCTAAATTTACAAAATTTGCAAATGAAGCGGAATCTGAAACTAAATTAAAATATTTATTTATTTTTGTAAATATTTTTGTAACATTTTGTATTTTTGTAACATGTCAATGCATGCATAAGTAACCTGATATTGCTGCAAAATCAATAAGAAAACAGAAATTTCTTACAATAAAATAAAACAATCGAGTAATCTAAAACATTCTCGATTCAATCTTGCATTTTGCTTTGCCTAGGCCCAATGTCCCCTGTAGGGGACATCCAAACTTGGCGGCTCACTGTTATTGTAAATTTTAAATTTTCTAAAAATCTGAACAGCATCTACGTAAAATGAATATTTTTGAATGTAATCACAGAAAAAAATACTAAAAATAAAAAAAAGAAAATAGAAAAAAAATGAACTTACTTAGTTGATCACCAAAAAATTGAGTTTTTCTTGAAGACGACATTTTGACACATTAAAAAAATATCAACTGATTTTTATTTAAATTTATTGTTGGTAAAATTCAATACTGCCATCTTTTGGTGATTAGTTGCACACTTTTGTAAACTAAATTAAGCAGGTGATAAAGAAGGAAACTTCTTTTTTAAAAGTATATTTTATGTCCCCCACAGGGGACGCGGGGCCCGAGGAGGTTAATAAAATATATGACTCGGTATAACTAATTCGAACAACAATACTATAAACGCGGAGTTGAAGACGATGATGTGACTAGACGCGCAGGAACGGATCTTCTAGAGAGAATGACCCGCGCGGTGGCGCCGCGCGTTTTAAATAGTACGGGGGTGGCTAGTGATGTAGCGTAGCAGCATCGCTACAAAAGTTTCCACATTCTGGAGACTTAGATGTTCAGTGTCTCACAGATCAAGACTAAAAAAAAACTGCCTCAATCGAAAATCGAACCTTGGGCATTTAACTCAGTAATCAGATATTATTAAATTAACTGAGCTGCGAGGGTCTAATTTTATGTCAAATAATCTTTGGCTGTAGAATTATTATTGCAAATAATAAAAATATAGTTGGTGAAACAGAAAAATAAACTTTGACATGAAAATAAACAAACTGAAAAATAAACATCAATAAAGCTATATAACTACCTGCATCTACCTATACCGAATAATACATGTTATATCTAGCATAATAATATAACAATTTCCACAAACAATATAAATAAATACATATTATACATAGAAAATAAACCACTACAGGGAGATAGTTATTTAGTTATTATATTATTGTGATTAATAAGTTTCAAAGAATTTTTATAAGAATGATTATTTACGTGTTCAAAAAGTATTGTTAAAACTTATTTCTCTATATTAAGATATACTACAGACAATTATTGGGGCAACTGATAATTCATATAATAAAAGATAGTACTTATTTATTTAAATTACGGTTTTACATTGTTGTTGTTTGATAATTATTATATTTAATTAACACGTAATAATAATGTCGAGGAGAATTCGCGATACGTCAAGCCACGGCAACTGGAGATATTCCGAATGATTAGCGTAGGAGGAGATCATTGTTTATACGTTCAGCTTGTGTTGGTAGCAATAATGTGGAGTTAGAGATGGGCGGACATCGCATAGGGATGTTCCACTATACCACCAATAAAATAAAATTCTTAGAACTATATCAATAAAATAATATAACTACCTGTATACAAACACATTTAGGGATTGGTTAGTCAATTGTTAAGTTTAACTAAAATCTCCACCCACTACCATCGTTTAATGCTCTGTTAGCAGATACAATAAAATAAAACCGCAAGCTCAACCATCCACCTATGTAACCCAACAGAAACCCCACGCCGTCATAGTCTTGAAGATGCCCTAACAAGGCGAAATAGCTATCGACCAATAAACAATATACGTAGAATCTAAGACACTGTTTGTTTTTGTACTGTTTTATTTTTTTTTAATTTAGATTAAATTTTGATGTTTTTACCATTTTAAAAAACAAAAAATTGCAGTAGGTATTGTAAAAAATGCTACATATTTAGTATTTTACCACGTGTTCCAGTATCTGCCGTTTACTTTATGCACAGATACAAAATTGGAAGCAAGCATAATATTAAATATTATAACCTCTTTGTCATCAGTTTGTGAATTGATGAAATCACCATTAAAAGCGTTCCCAATCTAATTAATGTTCATGTAAACGTTAAATTTGTTATTAAATTGACATTTAACGACACGGGTATGACGCAATATCGCTATATATTATGTATACGTATATTTTGATGATTACATAACCATTAATTATATCACTCGAAACAGGCACAATCAAATAAATATAACGATATACATAAAATACCTACATAGAAGGTGTATTTGTAGAAATACGATGGTAATTATTGTTTGTATACATAAAATGATTCAATTCGTTGGCCCACATAAACAAACAGGCTATACGTATATTTTCTACTCAATCATAAATAATAATTGGGCCGACAAAATAGCCTCCAAGTAATCGTACTTTTCTTACCAAAGGTTCATAACCCTTTGATGTGTTTAATATACCCATTTCTTTAAATATAAATTTTAAAAAAATATACAAAACATTAATTTATTTAACAGAAATATTATTATGCATTGTATAAATGGCGGACTTATCGCCTGGAGGCAATTATTTCCAGTCAACCATCTGAGAAAAAAAATTAAATAAACAAATTAATTTTGTTTATTTAATCATCTTCATTTATATTGCCCTTGAAAAGCATACATTTAAAAACACATAACGAAAAACAAAATCATAGACAATAATTCAATAATAAACTTACGCAAAAAAGGAATAACTTGTCATCATGATGAAACAAAAATAGTCAATATCATAATTGAATTTAATCTTCCTTATTTTCCTTTATAAATCATATACATCATATTACCAATATGCAAATCAGATAATTATACATTTTATTGAAGTGTATGTTTATGATTTTTTTTTAATAGAGTGTCCTTATAATGCTTAATAGAATGGAAGAATACATCAGTCAGATAACTATAATCATTACCCGAACGATTAATTATATTAATTGGTGAGTTACGCAAGTAATTAGTGTTGGACATTTTACATAGGGATGTTTTACTTTGGCGGGTATTTTCGCCATTATTTCGGCAAAACTTGATTATTTTTTATGCCATTTTATGAAGGTGCCTTGTTAGCAAGAAAGTAAGAAAATAAAAATAGCAAATATCGAGTTTCCTGAGATTGAGGTCACATTTTTTTCACATTTGAGGTCACAAAAGTTGAGAAAGGCTACAGCAAGCAAGGTGTGAGATGCACAAGGAGCGTTTGTTCGAAGTAGAGGATGCACCGATCAAATTTTTTCCCTTCGAATGGCGACTGAAAAGGTTCTGGCAAAAAACCAGAAGCTTTTCTGCGCGTTCATAGACCTGGAAAAGGCCTATGACAAAGTAGACCGTGAAAAACTTTGGAACGTGCTATCAGTGTATGGAGCGGGGAGCAGGCTGATAATAGGGGCAATATCATCTCTGTATGAGGAAAGCCAAGCCTGTGTGAGAATTGAAAACTCTCTCACAGGATGTTTCTCCATTAATATGGGAGTGAAGCAAGGGTGCGTACTATCACCGTGGCTCTTTAATCTATACATTGACTACTGTGTGAGAGCACTAAAGAATGAGAACATTGGGCTGAAACTGGAAGGTGTGACTGTATGCGGATGACAAAGTATTAATGGCTGAAAGCGTGGAAGACTTGGAATGTTTGGTTAAAATATTATTCGATGGATGCATGCAAAATGGATTGAGAATGAATGCAACTAAATCTAAAGTGATGGTGTTTGAGAAGAGCGAAAGACGAACAAAATGCGAGATACGAGTGGAGAACGTACAATAAGAACAAGTTGATGAATATTTATACTTAGGAAGCATGTTTCAGCGTGATGATTGGAAAAAGATATTGAAAGGAGAGTAACGGCAGGTAATAGACTGAATGGTGCATTAAGACCGGTAATGGCTGACCCAATTATTTCGAGACAAGCAAGGTCGCGGTACACAATGGTATCGTCGCACCGACTCTAATGTATGCTAGTGAGACATAGACATGGCAGAAGACGCATGAAAGTAGAATTAACACGGTTGAAATGAAGTCACTAAGACGAATGTGTGGTAAAACGATGTATGATAGAATAAGAAATGAGGATATTAGACTAGAATGTATGATTGAAAGAAATATCGTAAGTAAGATGAAAATAAATGCCCTAAGGTGGTTCGACCACATAGAAAGAATGAGTGATGACCGTCTGACAAAAAAAGTGTACAAGGCTGATAAAAGAGGAACGAAAAGTAGAGGTCGGCCAAGAAAAAGTTGGCACGATCACATAAATGGGATTTTGAAAGATGGTGATGTTAGAAGTAAGAATAATAGAAGAGCGTGTATGAGACGATGTATGGACGTGAATGAAGCGAGGAATGTTTGTCAAGAGAGAGGAGTCTGGCGTTCGGTTCTCTCTGCCTACCCCAAATAGGGAAATGGCGTGATAGTATGGTATGGTATGGAGGTCATATTGAAATAATTGACTCAATCTCAACATGATAGTAGTTGAAAATCTGCAATGAAAAAATAGCCTTTATAATTGCGAATTCATAACTCTCATTCATTCATTCATACCATCACGGCATATCCCACAATGTGGGGTAACCAGCGAAAGGTGTGCGGGTGTGCATTGCCTTATAAAAGGGAGAGCAACACATCTTTGTATACCCACACACCAGTCTCGTTTCACCAAAAAAGGCACTACATTCAGAATGGGTGGTGAACATCATTGCTGAACTATGTGAGATGTTATTGTTGCCTGTTGTATTTTCGATTACCCGGCTCTTACGGGACACTCGAAAACAATGATTTAAAAGAATGGAAGCACTATTCTAAGCCGGTGCCTCACAGCTCAGCCAATTCATAACTCTCACAGCGAATTCATAACTCTCCCCTTGCTTAAATGAGGAGATTTTTTTTTATTGAATATTAGAAAAGTTCGAAGCAATAAAACAAAACCCAATGATTAGAAGAGATTAGACAAAATATAGGTATGAGAAATAAATAGAGTTAGATATTTATTATGTACTGCGAATAAACTATTTTTTAAAACAAAAGATATAATTGCTTATGCTGAGGAAGGGTATGGGCGAATAAATTCGGAATATGAAAGAAATGGTTCGTCTTTTAAAAATATCTATATTTCAAATACATAAGGACATTGGAAGGTCGCACCATGCCTTTGTACGTGTGGCGAGTGATAGACATAATATAGTGGGTCAATTGTGTACCCCGTTAACACATACATACACAACACAGCACTACTACACGTACTGCTAGCCCTAGAACAGGTATACCTAGTTGGGCAGCAATTATCTATTTTAATGACGATTATGTAAATGGTGTGATAAATAAATAAATAAATAAAATAATGGGTGGTGTGGTTCAATCAAATTGAAACAGATTTGAGACTGGCAAGTGAATATAATGAATTCAAAATAAAAATAATAAATAAAATAAACTTTTTAAATTTGACTGATTTTTAAATTATATTAACTTTTTTTGTATAGATAATTATTATGTATTATTTCGTGTCTTTTGTTTTTAAATGTCTCCTTTACACACGAGTGCTTGCACTCTGGTAAGGGTAAATATGTTTTTACTTACTGTGTATCTTAATCTATATTCTTTATTGTTTTTTTTTATATAATATGATAATAAATTTAATTCAATAAAGAAAATTGATATATTAGAAAACATAAAATAATCAGTCCGTTACCAAAACATATAAAAGCAGAAAAACAAGCAGACTTCAAAAAAAAATTAAAGGAGAATCAACATTACTAAGCTAAATGTCTTGGAAACTAAACCATCTTCTGCCATCTTTTGTAGATAAAATATTTTTATTTACACTATCTCGTGTCGTAGGACTGAACTTGAGGGAGGTGGATAAGACTATATTATGAGCAAATGGATCGCACCCATTTCAAAGTGGTATTTTTAACAAACAAAAAAATACCTACGAACTTAGCAAGGCTTGTTAAAACTAGAGAGAACGTAAAAAGACACTTATCTTGCTTCTGAGGCTCTCGAGAAATATATTTTTATTTTTAAAACACTTAGTGTACACAGAGAGAAGCTGGTTTTTGGTTCTAATTCGTCTAAAAGGAGTGCTAAAAATAGACATCAAATACCGTGCAAATATTTACAGTTTATACAAAATAGTACTATTTGTATAAAGTTTATAGAATTATATATTAAAGGTCTACTATAGTACTATTTGATTTGCATTATAAGATTCTGTAAAAGTAACGAGTCTAAGTACCAGAGGTAGGTACGGTCTATAAAAGACAATAAGTCGATTATTATTATCATTAAGTTTTGATTTAAACTCATCTTCTTCTTCTATCGTGTCAAAAACATAATCAGTTAAATGCAATCGTCATCAATTGTGACGGTTGGCGGATTTTAATTTGTATAATTCTATTATTTATTAATAACTCTCTAGTATATACATATATGTATGTGTCACCATAATGGTTGCAACACCTTTTTCGTTAATCCTTAAGTATGTACGTTAGAATCCCATGTTATGACTCTATAATATAATCTTCTGTGTACTGTTCCTTGTATGTATGTTTCAGGTATGATCCTATAATTTTGTTTTTCTCATTTGTTAAAAATTGTATGTAAAACTTTAAAAATCACTTGATATGATGTCCTGTTATTATGTACCGTAGTCTATCATTTACTGTTTTTTCCATTGTTTTTAATCGCATACTATGTTATTATATTCTACTGTACTGTTAGATATATAAAATAAAATAAAATAACTAGAAGGTTGGCGGACTCTGTAGCGAAAACGCTTATAGAAGCCGAAAACCTTGGCTTTCCTATGAATATAATATGTAAAAAAATATACAAAAAATATAATATATAATCATAACTGATTTCAAGAAAAAATATTTAAAGACCTATTATTTTTTTGGTATTATTACAACCGTACTACAATATTGGACATTGAAACGTCGATACGTTACCTTTCAAGTTAAAAAAAACTCAGCTGCTAAGGAAAAAAAGATTTTAAAGCAATAGAAAGATGAAATAATTTTTTTTTTTTCATTTTTACAAGTCTGGAATTTAGTTAAAAATTAATTACAAAATTCCAGTACAGACAAGTGAATTTAAAAAAAAGCGTATTATAATGCCTATACTAATATGCTTGAGTGTTTTTTTACCTCATAGATCTGAATTTCTTATTTCGGGAATTTATCTTTTTAAATACATTTATTTAATGAACAAAGGGTAAATAATACTTACTTTAACGTTCATTGGGTTCTCGGCTTAACACTTTTCGTTATATCCGATTACCTTTACCTACTTTTTCTTCTTAAATGTATTAAACAATCTCTCTCCTTCATCTATCTACCTATTATCTTTTTTTAGACTTTAATTTTGTAAATTTTAAAAGCTTTGCGATGAATTTAATTGAAATCTGATATTTTTTGTTCGTCGAGTTAATTTTAATCCCCTTTTGATATGAAACCTGTTTTATTTGTTTTTTTATTGACAAACTTTTAATATCTCGACAGAGACGAAGTCGGGATATTATAGAAGAACCAGGAATTCAAGGCACCTACAGGGCTTACGACCTGTCATGAGTTCCTTCTTATGAGTTCCCTTATCAATGTAATTTTTGAAAGTTCTATATATTTGAATAAATAACCAGCTCCATAGAACATATACAGTGTTATTTATAAAAATAAATTTGGTTCAATTGAACCCGGTTCAAAGTCTTATTCTGAAATTCAAATATTCTCATATAAAAATAAATAATTCTTATATAAGAATATTTGAATTTCAGAATAAGACTTTGAACCGGGTTCAATTGAACCAAATTTATTTTTATAAATAACACTGAATATGTATATGTGAATATAATCGAAATTGTTGACTTGAAATATTATAATATTATTTTTGTTACTCAATCTTTCTGTGGCCATTTCAGATATGGAAGTCCACACCACAGCAGGTCGCAGTCTGTCAAGGCCGGAGTCGGCGGATGGAACTCTACAGGTCGATCTCTTCTCGGTCCCCCGCCTCAGAGAGCACGAGTGGCCTCCATGCCCAGCACAGGAGTGGAAGAGCACTACTATCGCCTCAGACACTTTTCTATAACTGGGAAGGGTGTCGTCAACAGGGGAGACTCTCTCAAGAGCAGGAGGTCGAGATCTAACACCTCAGTCGCCAGCAGCAATTCCAGGTATTTAAGGATTTAAATAATTACCGGTTTTATAAAAAAAATAGCCAGAGAAAAGATTGAGGAAGCCTCAGACCTCAATTTCCTTCTTTATTTGAAACAACATATCGTTACACAACATATCGTTAAACAACATACATTAGTACATTTTTTCAAATAAAGAGAAAAATTGAGGCCTGAGGCCACCTCAGTCCTCATATTTGTCTGTGAATACGGGTGTAATAGTTTTTGTGACAAATGTAGATGAAGTAATGTGGAAATGAAATACGGCCTATGTACATAAATAATCAATAATACTGTCAGTAAGATTGACTTGTAATAATGTCTTTAATTGAGTATTTTTAAACAAATTTTTTATGTTGTCATGTCCACTTGGACTTTTTGAACATTCTACATATCAATTCTAACCCACGATCAATCCTTATCTTCAAAGTACTCTTTTTCAAAGTATACAATTCAAAAAGACTGAAACAATTGGTTTGATGTCCTTATTTAATCGATGCATCTCTATCTTGCTACTAAATATTCTGGTTTTCACAAAAATGAAAAATAAATGCAGGTAAACGTTTTTAAGGCTTTATGATTTTGCTATTGCAAGTCTTCAATTTTGTTGAATAATTAAATTATATGTAGGTTTATTTAACGAGTGTACGATTGCCTCAAAATCATGACATCTTATGCCCGAGACACACGACGACACTTGAATGTCGGCATCGAGTATCCATGTGTATAATGAAACTAGCGACATAAAAAAATGTTTATCACATAGACGTTATCGACACTGATCTCTGTGTCAGTGTTATATAAATCGAACGTAGCCGTATATGTTGCTATACCTACTCTTCTTCTCTCGTGTCAGCAGCAATCAAACGTAAACACCTCGCGACTAATACTTGGCAAAGTCAACCGCTACGCCGCTGCAGCGTAGCAAGTCTTCATAAGAACAGATAGAAGGACGTTCTTGGTGTGAGTTCAGAATGAACGCCGAGAGCACTCTTAGCGACGATCTGAACCATGAACCGGAATCAGAATGAATCGGAAACAGACGCTCTAAAGACACTCTGTCATGTTCATATTGAAGGTCGAGTGTATGCTCCGAAATTTATGTTAAATAATATAAATTTCTTTACTATTTAATGCTTTAATAATTATCAAAATAACGTCAATATATATTTATATTTATGTGGCTTCTCGGGCAACTAACAGGTACTATGTCAAATAATTATTTAACATGCACCCAATAACAAGTTGCCACATTCTGGAGACTTACGATATTAATCGTCTCACAGATCCAGACTGAAAACACAATTATAAACTGTGTCTCCACCGGGAATCGAACCCGGGACCCTTGGATCAGCAGTCAGATACCCAACCAACTGAGCCACGAAGGCCGACTTAACACATATATAATTTAACACATTATAAAATGAGATGTTTTCAAAGAAAACTTTAAAAATAATACCTATTGGTAGGCATATGTAACTTTACCAACTTTTCCAAAATAGTAATTTTTTGTGCTGCTTTCAGCATTTATATACATACATGTGAAATAAGCTCACTCTTCGCTTGACACTACTGGCCAATATTTTACGGTGACAGGAAAATTATTCGAAAAACAACTATTCGAATGCTCAATTTTACGAAAATCAATTTTACGAATGGCAATTATTCGAATCACATTTTTTCGAAAAACAATTTTCCGAACACACAATTATCAGAATTTACAATTGTTCGAATTTTTATGACGTCATGTTGGTAGTATTGTGAGAGGAATAAACCATAGATTTTTATTATAATATACTAGATGTCGTAGTTAGTAAATTTTGTATGAATCGAAAACAAATGACTCACTTTTTGCACGGAGTACTACATCTACATAGTATATTATGTATAATAAAAATCTATGAAAAAACAACATGGCGAAGCACCGCGCTGTCAGATATCCTAGGATGTACACCTATTTTTTAAACCTAAACCTACAAAACTTTGGTAAAAATAGGTTGGTTAGGTTTGTTTGTAGTTATAATTGAGACTGGCGTGAGCCAGTGGCATTATATATTTAAAAAAGTAACTATAATATTAAAATAAAATAACTAGATTTGTGTGAATACTAGATAAACATAAACTGGTGTACAAACTAGGCTATCCCGCGCTGTCAAACATCAGTTATTAAAAATGTGCAAACATACGTAGGTACCCAACAATAATACAACAAGTAATAATAGTCTTCATCGAATATATTTTACTGGCAACAAATATGTCAAAGGAGGCAACATAATGACACAAAAATATATTAAATTCGGTTAATTGGTTTTCCAACAAATGTTAGTTCGAATAATTTGCTTTCGGACAATTGTCATTCTGATAACTGATTTTCGAAAAATTGTTATTCGTACAATTGCGCATTCGAACAATTGTGTTTCGAAGAATTTTCATGTAATCATATTTTACAGAGTATACTTACATTATACAATGTACAATATGTACATATGTAATTGCTTCTGAGTCATGGCGTATATTGGCCAATATATTACAGAGTATACCTACATTATACAATGTACAATATGTACATATGTAATTGCTTCTGAGTCATGGCGTATATTGGCAATATTTTACAGAGTATACCTACAAGGTGGGACAAAAAAAGTCATCCGATGTTGTTTGGCTCTCATTTTTTTCTAAATGAAAAACTTCGATTCCATGGATTCCACGATTTCGTGGAATTCACTTAGTGACTTATGTATGTATAATATTCTTACTCTCGAAGTTTTATCAAAGTTTTTCATTTAGAAAAAAAATGAGAGCCAAACATTATCGGATGACTTCTTTTGCCCCACCTTGTACATTTTACAATGTACAATATGTACATATGTAATTGCTTCTGAGTCATGGCGTATATTGGCCAATATTATACAGAGTATACCTACATTATACAATGTACATATGTAATTGCTTCTGAGTCATGGCGTATATTGGCCAATATTTAAGTAGGTATATCATATTATGTAGGATGTAGGTTTTAGGTACCTAAAAGTTAAATTTAATATAGGTACCTTAATATAGGTAATTCTAACTAAGTTAAATTTAATATAGGTACCAAAATAAAGGTACGGCTATATTGCAAGCCATAAATACGGGAATTTGATAATGTATCTGTGCCTTAAAAGTATTTCTCTGTACAATATGTCGTAATAAACGACAACCTATATTTAACTGCAAAATTGCGCGCACTTTTATGCGTCCCTTTTACTGTGACATAACGTACACGTGACTGTTATTTTATTGAAGCATAAACTGCCATCTTATTTTTATATCAAAGCTATAAAACTTTATTATGTCATTCTGGACCCTACCTACGTCAAACAACGCCAAGTGCGAAGATTCTTATGAAATATTTAAACACTAATTAATGAGTAATGGGTATCACTTTATTATTTGAATCATTACCGGAAAATGACTATTGCTTCTTCGTTGAATAAAATATCTTAAGACATTACAGAACTCCAAAAGATAATTATATCCATGATATGAGTAAACATGAATGGTTTTGATTCCGTCGGTTGACCAGATTTGCCCCCCAGGTTTAATGCAATAAGTACAGAAATATTGTTTACTTTATATGAAATATAAAATTATTTCTTTTTTACGGAAGAAATTAAGCTGGAAATTGTTTTAACATGCATTTTCATCAGGAATACACAAATTCTGAAAGTTTCAGACCTTTAACTGATCGAAAAGTTAGTTTAGAATCGATTGCAATATTCCGATACAGACAAAAAGTTATTTAAAAGGAAGTAATAAAAAGTCTTAAAGCACGTTACCGCCAGAAGAGTTTTTTTTTCAGGTAACACCGCGCGTTGAGATCTTTCATACCGAAAAAATAAATAGTATGAACTAAAGATTGAATAAGTATATAATACATAGATATCTTTTTAGTTTGTGAAGTCCTTTGAAATTATTTTTTATTAACTAGTTTATTATTATGGATGGGTCGATGGCAGAGCGGTTAGCGCGCTGGGCTTATAATCCTGTGATAGCGAGTTCGAATCCTGCCTCGACCGATTTCGTTCACCTATAGCACAAGCATTTATGCTTATTTTAGAGAACGTAGGAAGATGTATATGTACTTGTTTAAAAAGAACATAATATTCATTTTTTATTAAAAAAAAATCCATACAATGTTTTTAAACATAGTTATTAAATATAATGAGTATATTGTCGTTGATATTAAAACTTCTATTTCAAATAATTTTATAGATGGAATAGATTCAAACTACATTGAAATAATTCATTTACTTGCAATATTTTCAACTTGGAGATTATTTCTTGACAGCTGAAAATTAAAATTTGGAGGAACAACATTGAAAATAAAATGTACCTACATCCTTGAATATTTGTGAAGAATCCAGATGTCAGGGACTTTTCGAGGAATTGATTTAATAGGACGATTATTTTTTTTAACTATTCATAAAATATAGTTTGTATTAAGAAGAAATCAAAAAACATAATTAAGATGTATGGTTGAGCAATATTCATTTGCCACAGTAATTACATAATTTATTTGAATTATTTATTTCAAACAGGTCAACTGTAGGACCAGTCTGCCCTCTGTGAATTAGATAGTCACTTATTTGTTATGCTTTCTCGACGTCTGAGCAACACAGGTGGGCGGATATGGTTTGAGCCATCGATATGGAAGACGACAGTTTTTTTGACCAGTTTGGACAGTTCGCACGTGGTCGCCCGTTAGCGGTACACAGTATTGTCACATTCGTCGACAGATCAAGTTACGTCTTGTCGAGGAAAAAATAGCCATAATTTATTTGCGTTTTAATAATTACGCCACGGGAGGTTTGTTGTGTGTGAGACTTGTGAAGTGGACGAACCATCATCTCCACCATACCAGGACCGGAGATACGAATTCTGTGCCTGCGAAGACTGGAGACCCGTCACAAGGTAAGTGGCTGTCTCATATTCGCAGAAGGAGTTACAGGCTTTCTTCGGTTGACTTGTTGACACATACATAATTCCTACCCCATCACACTGAGCGGGAAGTTACGCCCCCGCTCATTCATTTGGTCCTTTCGAGTCGAATATTGCCCAGCAATATTGCACATAATTATTACAATATAAATGCTTGGAAATTCGTAGAATTTTTACGTAATTTTTGGTGAATTTTTTAATGAATTTTTTGAGTTGGTCAATTAAGTACCTATATTAAATATCGGACGCATTTGGTCCTTTCGAGTCGAATATTGCCCAGCAATATTGAACATAATTATTACAATATAAATGCTTGAAAATTCGTAGAATTTTTACGTAATTTTTGGTGAATTTTTTAATGAATTTTGAGTTGGTCCATTAAGTATCTATATTAAATATCGGACGCATTTGGTCCTTTCGAGTCGAATATTGCCCAGCAATATTGAACATAATTATTACAATATAAATGCTTGGAAATTCGTAGAATTTTTACGTAATTTTTGGTGAATTTTTTAATGAATTTTGAGTTGGTCCATTAAGTATCTATATTAAATATCGGACGCATTTGGTCCTTTCGAGTCGAATATTGCCCAGCAATATTGCACATAATTATTACAATATAAATGCTTGGAAATTCGTAGAATTTTTACGTAATTTTTGGTGAATTTTTTAATGAATTTTTTGAGTTGGTCCATTAAGTACCTATATTAAATATCGGACGCATATGATCCTTTCGAGTCGAATATTGCCCAGCAATATTGAACATATTTATAATAATATAACTGCTTGGAAATTCGTAGAATTTTTACGTAATTTTTGGTGAATTTTTTAATGAATTTTGAGTTGGTCAATTAAGTACCTAAATTGAATATCATACTTTAAGATAAATATTATATTTATCATATAATATCTAACTTGTTAATTCACGTAATTTTTGGTGAATTTTTAATGAATTTGAGTAGGTCAATTAAGCACCTAACTTGAATATCATACTTTACGATAAATATTATATTTAGCATATAATATCTAACTTGTTAATTCACGTAATTTTTGGTGAATTTTTAATGAATTTGAGTAGGTCAATAAGCACCTAACTTGAATATCATACTTTACGATAAATATTATATTTATCATATAATATCTAACTTGTGAATTTACGTAATTTTTGGTGAATTTTTAAGGAATGTTTTGAGTTGGTTAATTAAGTACCTAAATTAAATATCGTATTTAACGATAAATATTATATTTATCATATACCTAACTTGTTAATTTACGTAATTTTGTTAAATTTGAATAAGTTTAAATAGTTTGATCTTATAAATAATCACATAAACGTATTGCGCATAGCATATCATTTATTTAAATATACCCACAAAAAATATTGTAGATATCGGTACGTAATGTTTGGTATATTTCGAATCGAATTATTGGATTTATGTCCAGTCAATTATGTTCAATCAATCGGAACATAATATAAGTTAATTGTTAGATTTAGTTATTTTTACCCGATCAAGTTAGCTGTTAGTTGAATGGGTACCTGCCTATACAATTATACATTCATTATTCGCTTCGTACAGTGAGTACATGTCTGTGTGTAAGAAATATCACAAATCTAAAGCGATATTGCGTATAACTACGTAGGTACCTATGTAATATTTGATATAATATATTATATTCCTGCGTTCGACAGTGCATTGACGTACAACAGTACGTTCGTATATAACATTGCGATATATATATGTACATTAAGTACATGAGTACATTAGTGTTGGGAATAATCCAGTGCGGTCTGTATTTATATACTTATTCAGATAAACAATTTAATAAAACATAATTGTTAGTGGATACGAGTCGTATGTACATATGTTATGAACAAATAATTTAAAACCAATAAAATAAAATAATTATTTCACAATACCTAATTAAATAATACGAAGCGTATGTACATACCTACCTAAACCAGTTAACTGGGACAAATTATATACTTTATATACCTAAATATACAGGCGATTAATTGAATATTAACAGAGACAAATTATATACTTTATGTACCTAAATATACAGTCGATTAATTAAATATTAACTGGGACAAATTATATACTTTTATATACCTAAATACAGGCGGTTAATTGAATATCAACTGTGAACAATTAATATAATTGAATATTACTTTTATACCTATACCTATACCTAAATACACAGTCGATTAATTAAAATTTAACTGAGCAAATTAAATATTTACATAAATACCTAAATATACAGTCAATTGAGTAAATTTTAACTGGTACAAATTAAATGTTTACATAAATACCTAAATATACAGTCAATTGATTAAATTTTAACTGGTACAAATTAAATATTTACATAAATACCTAAATATACAGTCAATTGATTAAATTTTAACTGGTACAAATTAAATATTTACATAAATACAAATAATACCTAGATACTTTATACCTAAATTAAATAGTTACATAAATACAAATAATACCTAGATACTTTATCCCTGAATTAAATATTTACATAAATACAAATAATACCTAGATACTTTATACCTAAATTAAAATATTTACTTAAATACCTAATATCTAGATAGGTATTTTTTGTATACCTAAACACAAATAATACCTAAATACCTTCTCAATATGCCTAACACTACCGGATCTTCGTCAAGTGCAGAACCGAACAGAACGTTCATTATTTTAACTGCAAAAAAGGAACGTCTCTTTACGCGGATGAACGATCTTTACCGTATGATGAATAACATTTCTAGCTTCGAGTCAAGGAGTCTAGAAAGGTTTCTGGCGCAATCAGAAATGCTGGACGACATGCGTAGTCAATTTGAAGGTATAATATATGACATCAATGATCATCAACTCAAATCGAATCCAGAATACGTTCCAGATCTCCAACCTTTAGACGCATTTGACGACATGTTTCTGGAGGTTAAACGCGCTCGTAATAAAATCGTGCAAGCACCTCGACCAGACACCTATTCGCGCAATGAAAAACGCGTCATTAATCTGCCCGCAATAGAGCTGGCTAGTTTCGACGGTAAGACCGAAAACTGGAATAAATTCTATGAGACCTTCAAAGCAAATGTTCACGAAAATGAACAACTTACGGATTCACAGAGAGTTCAATATTTAATGGGCAAACTTACCCATGGTGCTCTGAGAATTACCGCGGGCATTGTGCCCTCCGGCGAATCTTATAAAATAATCTGGAATAACTTAGTTAAAAAATATCAAGATAAACGTGCATTAGCCACGCATTACCTAAATAATATTCTCGATGCCAAAAATTGCACAAATACGTCCGCAAGCCTTGATCAATTTATTGAGAATTATTCTGCATCCGTCGCAGCTTTGAAACAATTAAAAATCGACGACCTTATTGATTTTGTGTTATTACACGTCGCATTGAGGAAAATTGATCCTCAAAATATTCAAACTTTTGAACTGTCATTTCGCGATAAAGAAATTCCTTCGTATGATGATTTTGTTTCATTCATACACGACCAAGTGAAAATATTAGAACGTTCTAATGGCAATAGCGTGGCAAATAAGCCACATGCCCCCAAATCACCTCGGTCGACTTATAAATCTTTCGTCGTCAGTGACCAGAAAATACCGAATACTAATTCAGAGAAAATTTGTATTTTTTGTAACGCCACTCAACATCAAGTTAATAATTGCCACAAATTTAAAGGCCTGAAGTCGTCACAGGCTCGATTCGAATTTATAAAATCGAAACGTGGGTGCGTGAATTGTCTTAGTGGTACGCATACGGTAGCAAACTGCAAATCGTCGTTCGCTTGTAAGTTATGCAAGAAAAGACATCATACGACTTTGCATTTTAACGGAGAAGATAATGTCAGACCGCTACCTACTTCGACGCCATCTCACACTGACGTAGTGTGCAATTGCAATGCGCAGCATACTTCGAGCGGAAACGCTTCAATGTCCCTATGTGCCGAGGTGAAACCAAGCTCAGCGATTTTGTTGGCAACTGCGCAGGTTTATGCGAAACAGAATAATGGAAATAAAAAAATAATACGATGCCTCATTGACAATGGCTCACAAAATAATTTGATCACTGTCGATTGTTGTAAGGCACTGAATCTTACGATAATTCCTTTGAGTAACTCTATCGTCAAAGGGATAGGTTCAGCATCTCGTCCTATTATAGGATATGTGTATATAGACATTGAGTCACGCTTATACTCCTGTAAGAAATACAAGATACATGCGCTTGTCGTAGACTGCATCACAGATCAGTTGCCTACTCATTATATAACCAAGGGTGATATGGGCTACTTAGAGGGATTACCCCTCGCTGATTTGACGTGGAATATTCCTGGAAATATAGATGTCGTTTTAGGCGCACAACTCTTCCCATATATTTATTTAGGAAACAAGGTAGAATCAGGAAGTAGGGCACCTCCCGCTTTATTAACCGCGTTTGGCTATGTCCTAATGGGTGATTACGATAATAATGTTTCCGATACGAGTACTTCGTTCTCAGCACTTGCAATTAATGATTTAGTGCAAAAGGTTCCGCAGTTAGATAAAATACTTAACATACAAAATTTGAGCCCAGAGGAGACAGAGTGTGAAGATCTCTTTACTGCATCTTCTGTCACTCACGCTGACAAAGATAGATATTCTGCTGCTTTGCCTCTCTGTAAAGACTCGAATAATCCAGTTAATTCTCGTACTGCCACCCAAAGCCGTTCTATGGTTTTGGAGCGAAGATTTAAACAACCATCTAATTTACAAGAGAGTTTAAATTTTAGTGCTAAAATATATTCAAGGTTGTTATTAAATGACGTCCTTCATCTTGATCCTAATTTGCAGGCCAATTTATTTTTACGTTTTCTTGAATTTCGTCCTTTTCCCGTTACTAAGACAGTGGATATAAAACAAATGTGTTTAGAGACTGAAAATTCTAGTAAGCATCGTAAATATGTGAGGATGTTTCGATTTGCAAACAATGATCTCACATGGACCTTTAAATTTAATCGGGTCCACTTCATAATTAATACTAGTTCATTCTTGGCGATAAAGATTTTACGCCAAGTGGCTCATTATATGAGACCACATTCCCCAGATGTTGCCAATGTGGCAGAGTCCAAACTGTATATGGGCGACCTGGTCTATTATATTAAAGATGAATCCAGAGTTGCACGCTCTTTCAGAGAACTAATCTCACTATTCATGACTCGCACGTTTGATTTGATAAAATTGCCTAATAATTCTCAAGTTGTACTCAAAACCCCTTCAGAATCTCATTTAAGTGCAGTAAATTTATCTACTTATTCTGACAATGCCTCTAAGATTTTGGGTCCATTATGGGAACCAGTTGACGACAGCTTCTCCTTTACAACATCTTATATTTGGGAGAAGTGTATAAAGCGGAATATACTCCCCATAGTCGCCCGCTTATTTGATGTCCTCGGTTTGGTCACCCACATTATTCTATACGCTAAATTTCTCATTAAGAAGAATCTTTATAACATTCATTGGGATGATACGCCTTCTGAGAATTTTATTAAAAAATTCTCGGTCCTCACACGCATTGGAGGCAGACTTTCCAATTCGGACTTACTATTTGAGGCGAAACATCCACTTCTACTTCCCAAACATGACCATGTAGTGGATCTTCTTATTGATCACTTGCATGTTAGGAATTGTCACACTGGCCCAGGACTTCTTGTTTCCATATTGCGACAACGGTATTGGATATTAGATGCCAGAACCGTCGTTAGGAGAAGAGTTCGGAAATGCAATTGCTGCTTCCGGCTAAATCCTTCGCACCCTACGCCTCCTGATCGTCCTGTAGAAGTCGGGACTGTTGTGTTGGTAGGACAGGAGGACTCGCCTCCGTTAAGTTGGCCGTTAGGCGTAATCACCGAAATTCACCCGGGGTCAGACGGAACTGTGCGAGTCGCGACCGTCAAAAATAGATTTGGACATTTTAAGCGTCCGGTAATCAAATTATATCCGATCCCGACGCAATAATTAATATATCTTTAAATATTTATATAACTTAAGATTAACTTTATACTTTATGTGATTAGTTATAATTTTGTTAACTTAGACATAAGATTTTTCATACTCTCCTAAAGCGAAAGTTACTCGCGTTTATTCTATTTTATTTTTATTTCTTTATTTTTCGTTGAAAATTCTCCGAATTTCCAAGGCGGGGAGTATGGTTGAGCAATATTCATTTGCCACAGTAATTACATAATTTATTTGAATTATTTATTTCAAACAGGTCAACTGTAGGACCAGTCTGCCCTCTGTGAATTAGATAGTCACTTATTTGTTATGCTTTCTCGACGTCTGAGCAACACAGGTGGGCGGATATGGTTTGAGCCATCGATATGGAAGACGACAGTTTTTTTGACCAGTTTGGACAGTTCGCACGTGGTCGCCCGTTAGCGGTACACAGTATTGTCACATTCGTCGACAGATCAAGTTACGTCTTGTCGAGGAAAAAATAGCCATAATTTATTTGCGTTTTAATAATTACGCCACGGGAGGTTTGTTGTGTGTGAGACTTGTGAAGTGGACGAACCATCATCTCCACCATACCAGGACCGGAGATACGAATTCTGTGCCTGCGAAGACTGGAGACCCGTCACAAGGTAAGTGGCTGTCTCATATTCGCAGAAGGAGTTACAGGCTTTCTTCGGTTGACTTGTTGACACATACATAATTCCTACCCCATCACACTGAGCGGGAAGTTACGCCCCCGCTCATTCAATGTACCTACCTTTACGGTATATGAAATTAATATAAAGGACATGAATCGAAAATTTTTCAATGTCTGTATAGTAATCCAACAAAACCTTTTTAATGTATAGGTTCCCGATGCCTGTGTAAGATAACATATAGGAATTTTATTATATCAATGAATCTTGTGATATTTTTAGAACTTATTCAGCATTTTTATGTACTTATGAAAAGCTACTCCGCTTCGCTGTTCGTAAAAGTGTTTTATGTGATTTTTAATGATAAAAAAGAATATATAGGTAAAAACCAAACTAGATTAATTATTATACATTTTTTTCTTCCTCCAATAGGATGATCATTTTCAACTGATGCCTGAAAGAGCCTTTTCAACTGATAAAATAATATTTTTATTGACAAACATTTTTTTCAACATCTCAATAGAGACGAAGTTGGGATATTGTAGAAGAACCAGGAACTCGAGGCACCTACAGGGCTTACGACCTGTCATCGTCGACCTGTCACGTAAACTAGCCGATGACAGGTCGTAAGCCCTGTAGGTGCCTCGAGTTCCTGGTTCTTCTACAATATCCCAACTTCGTCTCTATTGAGATGTTGAAAAAAATGTTTGTCAATAAAAATACCATTTGATAGTTTTATGATATTTAAAAATATCATAAAACTATCAAATGGAACCACCTTAGAAACTACCAGGACTAGTCCCTTTCTAATGAAAAATAATCACTGCTTTTGCATTTTTTAGCTTTTGATGATATTGTGATGGACCCTTATTCCATTCACGTGTAATATTTTGCGATAAGTTCCGCTAATCTATACGTATCACAGAATATAAAGTGAAAGTTACGTATCAAGAGCTGTCATTCACAACTATTATCTGTGAAACGAACGAATGTGTGTACGTGTCGTTTTTTGTCTTTACACAAAACTTAGCACCACCTCGATATGCCGCATAAAACATTGCGAATAAATTCACTTGTCGAATGTCATACGTATTTCGCTCCCATCAGAAAACCGCGTTACGAACGGCGAACGGAGGTTTTTTCGACATACATAATTCGCGGAAGTTTACGCGGGCTAGTATCCGCGTAAAACAGAATAATGATCAGCTATAAGAAACACATGTAGCGTATAAACTTGTGTATATTTCCACGATAAAAGAACCGGAATATACCTGCAGATCTTGACCAAATTGAAATGGGACCAATCTAGAATTACCCCCTTTCTAGTAAAAAAAAGTTATATTATCAAATATCGTATTTTTATCTTTGTGGTAGATTTTAACAAAAATTAACTATTTTTTTAACTTTGTTTACATCACGTGTCGATTGAATTTGCGACCGGTTTCGAAACTATCCGTTCCCTCCTCAGGCAGAATTTCAACTGAACGCAGAATGGGACTGTGTGCTTCAAAAAAGGCCATGTATTTGGATATTGGGGAGAAATCATTAGTGGCGGGTCTTGTCTAGAATGGCTTTGATTGGTAAAATTGATGGAAGGGATGGATGGAAAAATTGATGAAATTGATGGATATTGAACAATATCTTCTGTTTTGACAGTATTGATAGAAAGTGAAATCCGAGAAAGTACAATTGACTTGAACATTTTAAGTATTGATGACAAAATACACATTATGGGTCTGTAATTGGTAGTTGATGAGTAATCTGCCTTCTTAAATATAGGTGTGATAAAAACTGACTCCCAAACAGCCGGAAATTAACCCTCGTTCAGAGACCTATTAAACGATGCTAATAACGGATCAACAAATGCATTTACACACCCATTGAGGCATTTGGTAAGTTATCAGGTCCAGACGTTTTGGAGCAATCTAAATTGCAGACGGCCCTTCCAATATCATCTCTATCTATATGTAAGATAGGTAAGTCAACAAGATCCTCAGGTAAAAAACTCTGCAAAGTTCTGCTCCCTGAATGCACATATACATACACTAGCGAGAAATCCCCAAACAAGCCAACAGTAACCTGTAACGTGTTGGAGCATTTGTTATTATGAAACATCTGAGTGTTGACACGTTCCTTGCTAATAGATTTCACGAATCTCCATAGAGACCTAGAATTTCTCGGGATATCGGATTCAACTTTGTCTATGAAATCACCTAAGATCGCTATCAAAGATCTGAGACCGATATGGTATCATCGCTCACTATTAGATAAAAAATCAAAACAAATTAAGAACCGATTAGGCTCATCGAGTTAAGTGCTTTTTCAAGTAATAAATTCAACTAAAATTAAAAACACAGTTCAATAAAAACCCCTCTATCTTCCTCAACGAATAAATAGTAGATAATAAAATATTAGAAAATCACAAAAAAATCGAATTTTATCGTAAATTGAATAATTGTTTAAAAAAAAACTTTTAAACAAATTAACAATTTTTTCCTGCAGTAGTTTCCGTTCAGTTTAGCCTGTGTCCATTTCTTTTTGCTGCTATATTTTGTAATCAATTTCTTATTTCGCTTCGCCGATAAAAGCCTTTTATTACGTTCATAACAATATTATCTAAAGTATTTACTACAAAGAGATAATATAAAAAAATACTTTCACTATTTATGATTACTTGCGTCTCTGAACTACATACCCAACTATAATATACAATGGCTCACGAGGCAAACCAATCACCGGAAGGGTCATGGTCCATTGGAGATCGGACCTGGTCGGAAGAAGAAATCATCAGATTTATCTCAATTTATTGTCGCGTAATACTTAATGTACAACGCAGCCAATGATTTTTTTTAACAAATTTAATACATATAACATTTCGAAGTAGGAAATATATTTAAATACATCTGCCGTATTTTATTTTTTGATATAAAACATTATTTTTTTGCAATATAGTTTGGCACATAATATTCTGGTTTATGTGAGATTAATGTAGAGCGTTCGTATTATTTTTTTTTCAATGCGATCTCATATCACGATAAAAATTACAAAAGGAAGTTTTTTTCCTATATCGGAAAATATTTATTCGACTCAATATTTTATACAATTCAATATTTTTTCGTATAACGTATTACTATATTTTTTTATGCCTGGAATTTTAAAAATTGTCTGTATTTTATTCTTTTTGGTAGTCTATTATAACTGTATTTTTTTATTCGATTTATTATAACATATATTTAAAATTCAAAAATATATAGGGTTGAAAGGAAGTATACGAACCGCCTCAGAGAAACTTTAATATGTTAAATATCTGGGATGATGAATTATTCCTAATTGAAGTCGTTACATTTGTTCACTTTTTGCTTTTATGAATAATTTACAATTTACGCATTAACCTTATATTTCTATTGAAGAAGTATATAAGTCGGCGAGCAGCTGTAATGACAAAACTCGCAAAATATGGATATGAATCTATATCGTATGTTATTATCGTAATATATGAAAAGTTAAAACTCTGGTACACTTTTTGTTTTTCTGGTTCCAATACCAACCTGTAATATTATATTCTTATAAAATGATATTTTATAAGCATTAATTAATGCAACATTGTTTGTTTAATAAAATTTTTAGAATCAACCTATAAATAAATAAATGTTTTCAAATATTTTTATAATATGTCCATATTTTATTTTATTTCTTTCCAGGAAATTTACAGTATAACATTTCATATACAGATGTATTACGTAAAAAACTCAAACAAATTAAAAATTTCTGTAGTATTAATAATAAAATTTAACTGGTGTGCTTGCATACTTACTATAAGAAAAAAAATAGTAACAGTGTATGAGTGTATGTATGCATATAGTATGAAGTTGGGGTATATGTGTGTGAGTGTATAAAAGTGTCAGAGAGAGAATATATATCTTTAAGCTCACATAAGTTATTCCAATCAATCTCGATGCTAATCATATACGCAAACATTGGATTTTTTTCCTCGTCTGGAATCAATGATATTTTTATGGCAGATTATCAACATCTCAATAGAGACGAAGTTGGAATATTATAGGAGAACCGCGAAATCAAGGCACCCACAGCAGGAACGAGCCTAGAACCTTAGGACTAGGCAAACTCTGATAGAAAACTGGAAAGTGTCGAAAATTTAATGTTTTTTAGCATCGTTGTTCATTTCAGTAGTCATGAAAAATATTTTTAAATGTAAATTCCAAAATAATATTTACATTTGTGGCCCTTTAAGTCGTCATGTCTACAAAGGTTTAATTTTTAAAATTGATGTATGGTTGCAATAAAACAAATAAATAAATATTAGTTCTTGAATTTATCATAATATTCATAGGCAAGCCAATATTTTAGGCTTCTATAAGTAATTTCGCTACTGACGTACCTACAGGTCTTACGACATGTCATCGGCTGGTTTACGTGATCACTTTATGCGGTTGCGCAACGTTCACCAATCACGCATTTTTATTGAGTAACCTTATTTAATTTCTATTCTTAAAGGCTAATTTCATCAATTATTATTTACATACTTATTACATATATGTTGTAAAAACCTGTTATTGGAGCAATAGAACTAATACTGATTCTTACTGTCTATATGGTTTATAACAATAATAATAATAAACACTTCCTTGCACCCTGTACAAGTGGCGAGTTTATTGCCGTATGGCAATTTCTTCCAACTAACCGGTGTTTCCAGCCCAGAGAAGCAATATTTGCGTGAGAAATGAATTTAAATTTCTCCTCTGCTGGGAATGTTCTGTTCTGTTGGTGTTTCTTTAAATAAATAAATATTCCAAATGCAAAATTTGACATGAAAAACCATTTATTAATTGAGACAGGGAAGAAGTATGGGTCAGATTGAATCAATAGAGTGTTAGGGAGTGATTGGAAGGGGTGTGCCCAGAAAAGGGAGGTGTGTGTGAAGCGGAGGATGGCCTTTGTTCAACTCTGGACGCAGATAGGCTAACGATGCTGAATAATAATTGCATTTTTTTTTATATTTTGCATAGTGACTGAGAATTAAGGGACTACAATCGGAATGAATATAGAGGGGCAGGAGATGATAATGATCCATTTTTGCACATTAAGAGGAAATATAAACCAATACACCCCAATTTCAAATCAATTTTCCCAAATGTGTTCGACAGTTGGTTTCTAAAAAAATACATGATTATTCTCAACATTTCTCTAGTAAATGTTAGTCATACTATTTTAATATAAAATACCGCATAAATTCCTCTAAAAAAATATAAAAATTTCCCCTTTTTACACCATTATTTAAAAATGACTCCTAAACTATTGTGGCAGCGCCTTGTGGGCTGCAACATGTATGGTCCGGGATTCTCGAATGCTCCCGAAGATTGACGAGGATCAACGAACTATATACCACCGTCGTTGATACGAGCTGATTCCGCAGATATTTATTCATATTTTGATCGATTAATAGAGTCGCGTTAAATCTTCATCTATTAGTTCCAACCCACGATATCACAAATTAATTCAGTTATTATTTATATTGTAATTTCATTTGTTTCGAATAAACCAGAGTTGATCAAGTAAGTAGTTCTTTGATTGAAACCCGTCATCACAATAAAATTATGTTTTATCAATTATTTAATGAACTGACATAAGCAATATCATACTTGGAGGTATATGTTTTAAATCAAATAAAATCCCTTGAACACGCACCTTTGCAATATAATCCTTCTGATATCAATAAATAAATAAACATATTCCCCCAAACTAAATTATGTTGTAAGTAATAGAAACGTGACAGTTACGCTTACTAACACATAACTTTATAATTCACTAGGCGGTTTTAATATATCATGATTTCAGTCACAAGATTTAGCGTTATATGTCCTCTTAAACGGTTTCACTAAGATGCTGACTTTGAAATGAATTGTGGTAAAATGGATTATATATATTAAATATTTGTTTTTTTTTTACTTCACAGTAACGAACACCTGGCACCGCGCGCTTCCGCACCACCAAGCCTGGCAAGTTCGCGCGAGTCGAGCGCCAGTGCTCCACCACCTGCTCCGTACCGCGTGCTCGTGCTTGGCGCTCCAGGAGTCGGGAAGTCTTCGCTGGTCAGCCAATTCATGACCTCGGAGTACCTGCACGCTTATGACACCAGCATAGGTACCATTATTTCACACATATTTTAGACATAGAGTTAAAATTATATTTGTAATAAAAATTAGAATGTTTGATTGGATTGTGAGCAATACTGAATTCTTCACTAAAATTAATGTATTCAATTTATAATTTTCAAAGAATACTTGAAAAACTACCATGAATTCATTATTTATTGAAATTGATAGGTGGGTATATATATAATATCAATGTAGGCACAACACATATCAACAATAAGTGTAGACTCATTCATAACATAAACATAAGATATGAATAATAATAATGTAGGCACAACAAATGAGAATAACAATGTAGATATATTAATAACATAAACATATTGATAAGTAAGTATGAATCATAACAATGTAGACACAGCAAGAAAAACAATAAGTGTAGACTCATTCATAACATAAACATAAGATATGAATAATAATAATGTAGGCACAACAAATGAGAATAACAATGTAGATATATTAATAACATAAACATATTGATAAGTAAGTATGAATCATAACAATGTAGACACAGCAAGAAAAACAATAAGTGTAGACTCATTCATAACATAAACATAAGATATGAATAATAATAATGTAGGCACAACAAATGAGAATAACAATGTAGATATATTAATAACAAACATATTGATAAGTAAGTATGAATCATAACAATGTAGACACAGCAAGAACAACAATAAGTGTATACACATTAATAAAAACAACATAAGGTAATAATAACAATGTAGGCACAACAATAACAACAATAATGTATATATAAACATAATGATACTTAGATATAAATAATAACAATATAGGCACAACAAGAACAGCAATAAGTGCAGACACATTAATAACATAAATATATTGATAAGTAGGTATAAATATAACAATATAAGCACAACAAGGACAACAATAAGTGCAGACACATTAAAAACAAACAAATACAAAAACTATATATATATTTTGCCCTCGTTCAATCTATTTTAATAACTAGCTGGGGGGAGACATAAAACAACATTATACACATTAAAAAAACATATTTATACCAATCGGAAATTATATTTAAAGAATTTGAAGTCCTTGACATTAGACAATTTTATATAAAAATATTGCTCACATCTATACAATATAATATAACAGTCACATTGCCCTAAAACATATGCACAACAATAGACAAAATGTACAAAATCTTGCTGAATAACCTAGAATAAAAACCATACAAGGGAAAAAAACTATACACCTATCACATAAACTACATAACAAGCTAAAACAAAACATACCAAAAATTTTAACTCTTTCAGTTACTAAAGCAAAAAACATAATATTTTATTGGCTATTTAACAAAGGCAGAGAAGAGAGCGAAAGATTATTACACATAATGAACTGATCAAATATCTTTTACAATTTATACAACCTTCTAGCAGGAATAGATTCAAATAAACTATTCAAACTGACAGGAATTAAACACCAAACAACTATAAGTATAATGGTATTCCGACACAGGAGTTTCGTATCCAGAATACTCTACAAAACAAATAAAAAGTAAATACAAAGAATTAGAAAAGAAAATGAATATTAATTAAAATTAAAATTGTGTTACATAGATAAAAAATAAGCAAACAAATAAGAAGAATAATGAAAAAAAGTAGTTTTATTCAATGTAGACAAATAAATTAACAAACAAACGCAAAAACAAAAAAATTTGACTAGCGATTAGCAGCCCTTTAAAACCATCTATAGTGTGTACATTAAATATATCAACATCACTATACTGGTTTCCAAGGCGATGTAATTTATGATTTGAGTACTTCGTAAGTAAAATTTGATTATAATATGAATATCAATAAATTCTAGGAATGTCAATGAATCTCTCTTTGATTGGATTGGCCAAAATAAAACAATGGCAATATTTTTATATTGCAAAATTTAATAACAATTCACTCAGATTGATAAGAAAATTGTCAACAGTTCTTGGCATTTCACTGAAACTTCATTACCCTTTATAATATTTGGTCTTTTTCCAATCTTCCTTTGACAACAACATCAAAAATGGCAGATGAAATATAACAGATTGGTTTTAACCACCGCCGTCGCCGCCACCTTTCGAAGAAACGGGTTCAAAGTGATTTTTAGTGTATCTGTAAATACTCAATCACTCAATCCTTAGATGGAGTACAATTTTATCGACCCAGTTCAAATTGTCAATCTTTCTCCCGCTTTTCGTCAAACGCCCGGAACGCGCGATTGCAAAGCAAGACCTACTTTATAAAATTCAGCTCTTTTCCTTCTTCATCTCTATCAGCCTTTTTCCCTCCACTGCTGGAGATAGACCTCTTCTATTTCCTTCCACCTTTGTCTGTTTGATGTCATCTGCATATATTTTCTCTCCGCCGTCCCGATATTAACATCCGTCCATCTTTTTTGGAGCCTGTTAACGCCTCTTCTATTTTTCAAACTCAGCTACTTATCAATTTTTTTTTTTCAAAACTGACTATTGGTATTGATTCAGATACTTATTGTTATTTATTCCGATAATTATACACAAACACAAGTAAATATTATGTAGTTTCATAGTCATTTATACATCACAGCATATCCCACAATGTGGGGTAACCAGCGACAGCTGTGCGGGCGTGCAACGATACATTCGTGTTTACTCACACACTAGTCTCGTCTCATCTATAAATGCAACATTCAGAATGGGTGGTGAACCTCATTGCTGAACTTTGTAAAATGTTATTTTGGCCTGTTGTATTTTCGATCACCCGGCTCAATAACTTTATTAATTTTTTTTTTCTAGTAGCCTGTTTATATTATAATTGTACTTATAGTGAGTACATATTTTTTATATCAGTACAATTAATTTTCAAGAATTGCGCTTATTTAATTTTTTTAAAAATGCGTTGTTATTTAATAAAAATGTTTTTGTAAACCTATTTTATTGCAGATAGCTTTGATTCTCAAAAAATGTGTTTTAGTTGATGTACGTATTTTTTATCATCCCATAAAATATAGTTTATAATTGCGCTTACTATTCTCAAAAATAGTTATCACAATTATTAGTGGCTTCGTTATTACAGTGGATAACGGCTGTATTAACATCGTGAATTATTTTAATGTGAGAATTTGTTAATCACGCGCCGTCCAAGATTTGCGATATCCTCGCTTCTTTCCCACGCGAATAAATTTCGGTGTATCGAAGCGAACTATATTGTTTGATCAGTTAACGGTTGTTGGAATGTTGCTGACACATCTTGTCCAAGGGGGAGAGATCGATCCACTCCATCTTCTATCTTCACAAGTATTAAGATCTGATGCTTTTCCAGTGACATTGAATTGACAAAGCCTGTTTAAGGATATACCTACCTATATATTTCGTATTAATCGCCCGATAGAGATGAAATTTGCACCGATATGTACCTACATACATATGTAGATATACACGAAAGTCGAAATTATTATTTTTTTATTTTATTTAATTTATAATACATATATATCAAAAAAAAATCTTAATCAGAGTGTGTAAACCATTTAAATTAATGTTCACTCTCAAAGTCACATATTTGTCATATGAAGGAAGCCTGGTTGAATACGCTAGTACAGTTTGGAATCCACAATACTTAGTGTACAATGATCAAATTGAATAAAGAGTACAAAAAAGGTTTCTTAGATATTTAGATTAATAAACAAATATACATTGTCCTAACTATTCTGCTCGCTGTAAAATGTATGTGTTCCATACACTATAAGAGACCTTATGTATCTGCACAATATTCTAAATTATCATGTTGACTCCCCATATTTACTGGGAAAAATAAATCTAAGATTTCCTTTGCGATTTACCAAATATAATGATCTCTTCAGTATTCCGGCAGTACGTAATTGATCACAAGAGCGTGCTCCAAATTTAATATACACTATGGAAATATTGACGTTTTTTTTAATCTTCAGGGGCATTTAAGCGATGTTTGCAAAGAAATTTAACGATGTAATAAACTTACTTCTAATGTATGTGTCTGTATGTAATGTCAATATGTAATTATTATGATAAATCGTTATGGCGAAATGGAGTTCTCATCATGGTGGCATTTAGTAATATTGTAATATTGTTAATCTTCCCTTTTAATCCTCTCCTAAATCCTTTTGATTCAGATACACCACCATTTACGTGTTTTTATTAATTTTGTATTATTAGTGTTACATATTCTGGTCCTTATGTGGGTAATTGTCTTATTGTAAATGTATTTTTGTAATTGTGATTGTTTGTAACCATAAATAAATAAAATACAGAAAATATGCACAGTAAAAAAAATCTTCTTAACCAGAGTGCAAGCACTCGTGTGTAAAGAAAAATCACAAATAATTATTATTTTTGACACATAAAATTAACCGCAAAAAATCACTGTAATTTTTTTCTGTCCTCTACGATGAAATAATGGAGAATCGTGACTTTGAATTTCTTTAAACCAATTTTTTGGTCGATTTCTCAAGGAGTATGAAATACCTACCTACTATTATGTGTCCTGTCTTCTTCTTCCTCTTCGAGTGGTGACTTGTATGCGGAGATTGACGATCATCATTACTTCAAAACAATGTAAAATTGTCGAGTCCCTGTACGCGAGCAATAAATCAATTTTCACGGGATTGTCTTATATTCATTTCAATAGACTAGAGCTGATTAGTATAAAATAGACAACGGTGAATTTTGATGTCTATGATTTCATCTGTCAAAATAACCTCACGTTCTGGAAAACCGTATAGAAACGATAGATGAATTGCTAAAATAATAATCAATTTTAAATAATCTTTGCTGCATCTATGAAAATTCTAATTTTCTCTCCACTAGTAGTAATTCAACTATCAAATTGGTACCTATCTACCTACAAATAGATAGCTGGTTTATATGTCAAATGATTTACCACTATGCTACCACAGTCGGCTTATAATTAAATATTGGAAACCTTTAAAACCAAAAAGACCATTAATTCCGCTACGAATTTAGCCATTTGCAAAATAATAAGGATTTATTTCATTTTCGGTCAGCTAATAGGCACACAACCAACAATCCCAGATTTAACGAAATTTACTGCTATCCTGCTTTAATGATACAGTGGAAGGTTAAAAGCTTCGACACTAGTATTTGTCACTCATTCATTACATTTCGTAATTAAAATTGTAAACTTTGAAATTGGCAATTATTTTGAAATGACGTTGTTACCGACTTTTGCGAATATGTAGGTACCTGCTGTGTTCAAATCATTTGCGGATTATTTAACTACCTACATATATTCTCATTTATCGAAAATCGACAGTTTTTATAAGTAAAAACATATTTATAAGACAATTTTTTATATTTCTTATTTTTATTTCGAGTTAGGTTTGCCTATATTTTATGGCACTCAAATAGTATTTGCGTTTGCGTTTTCCCATTTTTTTTTACAAATAATGAATATATCCTTCTTAAACAAGTACATATACATCTTCCTACGTTCCCTAAAATAAGCATTAATGCATGTGCTATAGGTGAACGAAGTTTACTCAGCGACTCAGCCAATACTGACAATATCATCTTGAAACTAAATACAGGGATAAATTACAGTTTTGTCTACCGCTTGACAGTTCCGGAATCATAATATTTGTCAATTTCCGGGATTCTCTCGTTATCCGTTTAATTTGTTAAATGTAAAACCAAAATTTAGCTAAAATATTTTTAAATTATTATGTTAACCCTTTGACAGTTTAAGATTTTAAAATTAATCCCTTGGTTTACTTCCATATTTACAAATTTAA
Source organism: Molanna angustata (assembly GCA_963576475.1). NCBI lineage: Eukaryota > Metazoa > Arthropoda > Insecta > Trichoptera > Molannidae > Molanna > Molanna angustata. The sequence goes on from OY754979.1 coordinate 20,579,721, forward strand.
AAATATATCATTTATATTGTAACTTCCATCGTTCCTGTTTTGCGCTAGTCTAGTCGTACAAAATGTATGGCAGCACATACCCCACCGCTTCTACTTCAGTACGAGAAATGGGTCTGAATTCAAGCGTTCGTTAGACTTTGAATTATTATTGTTGATTAATTATAGGTATATCTAATGTATATTACCGGCTATCTGAAGGTCCCTCTCGACTCCATCTATCCATCGTAGTTAAGGCCTTCCCATACCTCATGTTCCCTCCTAACGTGTTGTGAGGATTCTTTTTGTTGTCTGGTCATCGTCCATACGATGCACGTGTCCTAACCAGCATCATCATCATTATTGGCCATTAGCCCGTTGTGGGCCTTGGCCTTCTTCAGAATCCGTCGCTATTCCTCCCTGCACTCTGCGGCTCTCTTCCAGTTGGTAAGGCCCAGCGCTCGTACATCAGCCTTCGCATCGTCCAGCCATCTTCTTCTTCCGTCTGGTGTGGTGTTTAAAACCTTATTGGGTGTACGATCATCACTCATCCTGTGGACATGGCCCAACCATTGCAGTCTTCTTATTTTAATGAACTGTACAATGTTAGGTTCGCCATACAGTGCCTGTAATTCGTGATTTAATCGTCTCCTCCACATTCCATTTTCGTTGACAGGACCAAATATCTTTCTCAGGACTTTCCTTTCAAGTATCAGAAGTGTGTTTTCATCTCTTTTCGTCATTACCCAGCATTCGGCGCCATATGCATTATACAATGATTGAACGGAAGAGCGTTTTATAAAAGGTTGTTTTGGTTTTTCTACCGAGCAATTTTGGACCTCAGATGCTTATACAACCCATAATAGCATATGTTTGCTGCTGATAGCCGTGCTCTAATTTCGGTACTGTAGTTATTATCGTGGGTGATTTCAGTACCCAAGTATTTGAAGGAGTTTACGCTTTCTATGTGGTGTATGTCTAATGGTGGATGTGTGTGGTTTGCCTGTGACTTGATTGCCAGCATGTATTTGGTTTTAGATGCATTTATCCTGAGTCCCATGTCATTTGCTGCAGTGTCTAACCAGCTGTCCTAACCAGCAGGGCCTCCCTATTTTTATCTTTTGGACGATATCTGGTTCCTCGAATAGGCTCTCTAGTTCGTGGTTGTAATACCTGATTCTCCACGTGCCTTGGTCGCAGAGGGGACCGAAATTTTTTCTCAAAACTTTTAGTTTACAAAAATTATAATTTTATATGATTTAAAAATATAATTTTATATGACTTATTTATTTGTTTATTATTTTTTTTATGTCGATTAAGTTGTGTAGCGTTGTAATCTTTGCCTTTCTCATTAGGAATGTTACATTATGATGTGTACTTGTGTAATCAAGTTTTTTGTGTATTTTTTATGTATGTAAGTATACAAAAAAAATGTTTTTACAGCGGAGACGCGGAAAGAGTAAACAAAATAAAAAAAACGCTACAATTTTCAATATTGAATTCATTATAAGTTCCTATATTGTATTTATTAAAGACGTAAAAATATTCTATTTATATTTCAGATTGAGTCGTCGATAATATACGAAAGAGTTTTTCCCGCGTGTTTAGAGAGCAGACATTTTTTATAAAATGACTCTTTTGAGAGAGTAATGATATTTTACCCAGCTGATATTTTTCTCGCTCTTTGTATTTTTATCGTGAACCAACACAATTCTTAATGAATGGAGGCAATTATGTAACGCAATCAAATAAACGAGCAAAAAATATAAACTTTATACCTATAATATATTCAAGAGAAACTATTGATTTATCTACTAAATCAAGTTATTCCGTAAAGATTTATTACCTCTGGTAGGATCGTTTTGGCTTATGTAGAAAAGCACTCACATAGAAAAGTAGTTTTCTTCATGTTTGCATTGGCATATTATAAACCTAAGCACCCCAAACACAAACGAATTTTTCAAATTGGTTTGTAAAACAGTGTGTTTCTAAAAAAAATGGTATGTAAAACAGTGTGTTTCTAAAAAATTGGTATGTAAGAAAATGTGTTTCTAAAAAATTGGTATGTAAAACAGTGTGTTTCTAAAAAATTGATATGTAAAACAGTGTGTTTCTAAAAAATTGGTATGTAAAAAATGTGTTTCTGAAAAATTGGTATGTAAAAAATGTGTTTCTAAAAAATTGGTATGTAAAACAGTGTGTTTCTAAAAAATTGGTATGTAAAACAGTGTGTTTCTAAAAAATTGGTATGTAAAACAGTGTTTCTAAAAAATTGGTATGTAAAACAGCGTGTTTCTAAAAAAAATGTCACAAGTATTTTTAACATTTTTCTAGTAAATTTTCGCCACATCGTTTGACCAGGGGGGCAAGTCCCGACAAACAGTGAAATCAAACCCTTCATGATTACCCATATCATGGATATAATTATTATATGGAGTTATCTAATATCTTAAGATATAGTTGATAGAACTCGATATAATTATATCCATGGATAATCGTGAGGGTTTTGATTTCACTGTTTGACCGGAATCGTCCCCCAGATTTGTTCTTAATATGCAAAAAATCAACAAATTTAACCCTACCCTTCTTAACCCACGCGGTATTAACACGTAACTTCATAGTGTATTTGACGGTTTGAATATTACCTATATTTTTTTCAGTCACTAGTACAAGAAATCTCTGAGTGTACATTAACAAAAAAGTAACTAATATTGGGAAATTATAAAAGGATATTCTTGAATTTATTCTTGAAACAAGAAGGAACATATTATTAGGAATATTATATTAATAACAAAATAATATGTAAGACAAAACATTATAATAATGTGTTTGAGATGATCGATGGCAGAGCGGCTAGCATGCTGGATTAGTAATCCAGAGTACATGGGTTCAAATCTCTCCTCGACCGATTCGTTCATCACTCAAGCATAATCTTTGCTTAATTTAGGAAATTTATGAAGATGTTATGTTCTTGTCACAAATACATATCCTATTATTTATAAAAAAATATTGATTATTTTTATGACAACTTTGTGGCACGTTTTTAATCTATAATTATTACAGATTACCTACTCTGTTTAAACCACGTGTTGGTTATTTGATTCGACCGGTTTTAATTATTACAGATTACTCTGTTTAAACCACATGTTGGTTATTTGATTCGACCGGTTTTAATTATTACAGATTACTCTGTTTAAACCACATGTTGGTTATTTGATTCGACCGGTTTTAAATATTACAGATTACTCTGTTTAAACCACATGTTGGTTATTTGATTCGACCGGTTTTAATTATTACAGATAACTCTGTTTAAACCACATGTTGGTTATTTGATTCGACCGGTTTTAATTATTACAGATTACTCTGTTTAAACCACATGTTGGTTATTTGATTCGACCGGTTTTAATTATTACAGATTACTCTGTTTAAACCACATGTTGGTTATTTGATTCGACCGGTTTCAAAGAGACCATTTTCACGTCAGGCCGTAATAATTATAATAATCCTCTTTTTGGTTTCAGATGATGACTCTGGGGAGAAATCCGTTTCTGTATTATTGGCTGGAGAAGAGTCGGAACTAATATTTTTGGACCAAGCATGCTGCGTTGGACCAGTAAGCTACTTTATCTATATAATATATAAATGAAAATGACAATAATAATAAACGCTTCCTTGCACAAACGCGCAAGTGGCGAGTTACTGTCGAACGATAATCACTACACATTCCTGGGAGAAAATTGTTTTAATGAAAAAATATAAGAAAAACAACTGACTCAAGGTATATATGTATGTATGTATTTTGTACTTAATATGAAATAAAAAAATAAAACATAATATGACTTAACACAACTCCTCTCTACTCAAGCCAAATAAGGTTTCAGAGAGGAGTGGTGTGGTAATTATATTATTTGTAAATGAATTATTGCATATTTATTATGAACATACATGTTATTTAAATGAATAAATAAAATAAATAAATAATTTCATTCAACTAACCGAAAGCATCGTGAATTACATACGAAATATTTTTTAATAAATTTATGCTCTGTTGAGAATCGAATCTAGGATACCCGCACGGAAGTCAAGCGACTTATCACCATGCTGCGGCGGTCGACAAAGCTCGTCTATAATATTGAGCGATGTTTAACAAAAAAAAATCCCATACATTTAAAAAATATATATTTTTTTATCACCTAAAGAAATTAATATCATGTATTGTTCAGGTTAATTTACATACATACATATCATCACGGCATATGTCGAAATGTGGGGTAACCAGCGACTGTTATGCGGGTGTGCAATATCTTATAAAAATAATTACGACACATGCGTGTTGTTCACACACCAGTCTCGTCTCACCTACATAAAAAAGCACCATTCAGAATGGGTGGTGAATTTCATTGCTGAATTATGTAAGATGTTATTTTGCCTATTGTATTCCTACGGGACATCCAAAAAACGATAATATTTGAAAAGAGTGGAAGCACTATTCTAAGCTGGTGCCTCGCAGCTAATATTAATTTACGAATATGATTTATTTAGGATATCGAAGTGGACGGTCCTGAGCCACACGCCTATTGCGTGGTGTACAGCACATCAGACAAGGGTTCTTTGAGAGCAGCCGAGGGTTGGCTTCGTTCTTTGAGGAACAGGAGAGGTGCCAGACCAAGGATACTGGTCGGCAATAAAGCCGATCTGGTCAGGAGTCGAGCTGTCACCACAGAAGGTAACATGAATAACCAACAATTAAATAAAAAAACGAGGATATCCTTTTCAAATTTAAATCAACGAAGAAATTTTTCGACACTGATGTAGGTATTTCAATAAAATAATTGACGCAGTAGCTTTACCAAAATCCTTCTTTGTTATAAGTATATTTTACAATATTTAATTTATTGACTTTTTAATGATATATTCCTATCTCTTATTGCCGATACATTTCTTTAATATACTCGTATAATGTGAGAAATTTTCGGTTTTATGTAATATGTATATTATTATAAATATATTATAAAAGTAATTGTATGAAAATAACTAAATTGAGAGACATATATATAATTGTGATAGTTTATAGTATTAAATCCAACAAGGTAAAACTTAGGGCCTTACATACTTACTATTTAAAATAAGAGTTTAATCCGATGCTAAGTCAGTTTCGGCCATACAAAAAACTGGGTAATTATCAGCTTAAACACAAATTGCAAATAGTAAGTAAGACCAACTGAATTTTCTCATAGACGTATCTGAGGTTGAATTCTTCATTCAAGTATTTCTTGTAGATATATTACAAGCATAAAAAAATCCTTGGTATTTTTTCTATTGAAAATTTATTTGATTGTTGACGCGTTTCGTGCAAGGCACGTCGTCAGAATAATACTCTACATTGGTCATTACTGAAAGACGAAGTGCCGGGTCTTGCGACCCCCGACTCCTTCATCTGAAGTTGGGTACCTGGGATATTTGAGAATATGTTATTCAGAAGCGATGAAATGGAGGGGTAATACTCTATAAGACTGAAACTAGTGGTTATATATAAAATTTACATGTCAGGTGTATAAAACTGTTTGCAAATGAATCTATACAAATCTCTGTAAGTTGGGTCAGTGGTTGTAAAATTCGAAAGGTTATTAATATTGTATGTATTGGCTTAGTGTGGTTAAAAGCAATGCATTTACTTTTCTTCTTCTTCTTCTTCCGATGGCTCTACAGCCCATATCGAGCCTTGGCCTCCATCAATCGTCGCCTCCAACTCCTCCTGTCTACCGCTGCTGTCCTCCAGTCTGCCACTTGTAGTAACTGTTCCGTATCCCTTTTCACTTCATCCTCCCATCGCAGCCTGGGTCTGCCGACCTTTCTTCTTCCACCCGGATGTCCCTCAAGGATCCTCTTGGGTGCCCGTGATGACGGCATTCTCTGTACATGCCCAGCCCATCTCAGCCTGCTCAGTCTAGCATGTACAGAGAGCCTAGGAGTCTTATAGATGCTGTATATTTCATCATTATACCTTATTCTCCAAATTTCTCCATCACTCACGGGTCCCAGTATTGTCCGTAGCACTCTCCTCTCAAATGTATCCAGCATCTCTGCGGATCTTGCTGTCATCGTCCACGCTTCGCTCCCGTATGTCACCACTGTTCTTATTATAGTCTTATACAGGGTGATTTTTGTTTTTCTGTGAACACTTTTTGATTTAAGCACCGGGAGCAGAGAGAAGAATGTTTTGTTACCAGTTGTGATCCTTCTTATTATTTCTATGTGGTCTTCATTTTCCTTGGTTATGGTGGACCCCAGGTAAGAAAATTCATCAACTACCTCGAAGTTTCGATCCCCAAACTGAATGCTGCGTAGAGGGTTATTTCTTGAGTTTCTGGATTGTTTCATTAGTTTCGTCTTGCTTACATTAATTTCCAATCCAACCTCATATGCTGTTGTTTCCAATGGTTCAAGAACCTCTCTTACAGCTGTCAATGATCTTGCCACTATGTTGAGGTCATCCGCGTATCCTACTATCTGGCTGCTTTGGAAGTATATGTTAGGGTTTGCGTTACTGTGGAATGTTTTGCGAATGACATATTCCAGACTAAGATTGAATAATGTAGGGGCCAATCCATCACCCTGCTTGAGTCCTTGCGACACCATGAATTCATCTGTAAGCTCTCCTCCAATCTTCACTTTGCATTTTGTATTAAACATTGTTGCTTTTATCAGTCTGACTAGTTTTGTCGGTATCTTGAATGCTAATAATATGTCATACAGTTTTTCTCTATTTATACTATCATAGGCTTGTTTGAAGTCAATGAACAGTTGGTAGATATCAATGTCGAATTCCCAGCACTTGGTAAGTAACTTTCGAACTGTAAAAAGTTGATCACTTGTTGACCTATCCCTTCTGAAACCAGCCTGGTATTCTCCTATGATTTCCTCTGCATAACATTCCACTCTTCCTTTCAGTATTGTAGTCAGTAGTTTATAAGCTGTGCTCAACAGTGAAATCCCCCTATGGTTCTCACACTTAAGTTTATCCCCTTTTTTATATATAGGACATACGATACTTGTTTGCCATTCCTCAGGTATTTCTTCCAAATCCCAAATCTTATTGAGCAAGCTGTGTAGTAACCTGTGTAGTTGTTCGCTCCCATACTTCAGTAATTCGGATGGCATGTTATCAATCCCAGGTGCTTTATTATTTTTCATTCTCTTTAACACCTGCTTCACTTCAATGAGTGAAGGGGGAATGATTTCCTGGTCGTCCTCCAAGGGTATTTGTGTTGTCTCGTTTCTTAATTGTGTTTTCGGATTTAGCAGTTGCTTGAAATATTCCTTCCATCTACATTTTATGTTTTCTGAATCAGCTAAGATATTTCCATCTGTGTCCCTACATAGATTTGTATTTGGCTTAAATCCTTTCTTAAATATGTTTACTCCTTTGTAAGCTTCACGAAGATTATTGTCTTTGAAGTCTTGCTCTACCTTCAGTAGGATATTGTTCATATAAGCTCTTTTCTTTCTTCTTAGGAGTTTGTTAGTGTTTCTTCTGGCCTGTTCATACGCCTGTCTCTTAGCTCTTGTACTCCGCTCTATGCATAACTTCCTAAGTTTATTTTTATTTTCTGTACTGTTATGGCATTCTTCGTCGAACCATGGGTTTCTAGCTTGTCTCTGTCTGTTTCCTACACCAATCTCAGCCGAGTTTAAGATTGCACTCTTGAGTGAATTCCAATCTTCTTCCAATGTTTCCTTGGAAGTTACCTCATTCAGTGCATTAGGCAGGTTGGTACTCAGTGCAGCCTTGTACTGTTCCAATCCACTAGGGGTTTTGAGGGCCTCCACGTTTAATTTTGGGGGGACTTGCTGTTTACAGGGCATTTACTTTTACTTACTTTATAATTATAAATGGCTTAATTTTAATCTTAAGGGGGGGACTGCTGCCAACGTACCTATTTTACAATTTGATATACCATCATTATTTCTTATCAAATCGTTTTGAAAAAAATAATTTAGATAGTTTGGGTATTCATAAAGAAAAATGTATCTTTACTTTTTGATGATGTTCTGTATAAATTCTTATAGAAAAATAATGGCATACCCCGATTTTCAACGTTTATCTTATATTTTTAATAAAATATAAGGCGTAGTTCAACATATTTTTTTTTAATTAAAGATGACAAAAATATCTAGAAAAATACGATGTGACGTTGCATTAATGCTTCAGGTTTAGAAAATAAACCTTAAAAAACATTTATTTTCCATTCAGCGCCATTGCGAAATATAAGTTTTTTTGGTTTATTAACTTAACCTGATACATTAATGCAACGTTACATCGTATTTTTCCAGATATTTTGATCTTCTTTAATTTATAAAAAAATATAATGCTCTATACTTTATAGTTTTTTATAAATTTAAGATAAATGTCAAAAATTGGGGTATGCTTATTATTTTCCTACAAGAATATAAACAGAACATAATTAAAAAATTAAGTTATAATTTTTATTTATTAATATCCAAACTAACTAAGTTATTTTTTTCAAAATGATTCGTTTTGTAGTAATGACGCAAATTCAAATTGAAAAAATAGGTACGTTGGCAGCAGTCCCCCCCAGTCCAGCAGTCCAGTTATTTAAAAACAAAGGAAAGTTTGTGTCTAACCCATCGGTTTCAATAATGGTGAATATGTATGTTCAATTTGTTTATTGATGATCAATTTTTGCGAATCGTTTTTTACTCTGTTTATTTCCAATATTCCTTATCAGTCAAGTTTTCTCTCTTTTATTCCCCGATAGGTATATAATATTTATATTTTGGTCTATTAAATTGGTGGTTGTTTTCATTTATATGTTCTGCAAGTATTTCTTGTTTAGCTGTAACTAATTATTGTTGATTATTGTTTCACACAATGAAAATCTAAATAGAGATTTTGGCTACAGTAATCATTTTACTTTTTAAAGTAAAAAGAATAAAAAATATTCTGGTTTTATACCCTGATTTATAAACATCAAATTTGACTGAAAACTAATTGTATTTTGTACTCATATTTCTCTGTAATACAAAGGAACTGAAGAGCAATATCAAGTATATTCATTGGACACAAAATTATTACCACCATAACATTAACATTTTATGATGTCTATAATTAAAAGTAAAACATTTTTTTTATTCTACATGAATTCATTTTATGCGATAGGCCTATTTCGCCTTGTTAAGGCATTTACGAGCTTATGATTATTATGACAATTTTTACTTATATTTATAGATTAAAACTGCGACTAATTATGTATTATCAATAGATTTCAATGACTATTCACAAGAATCTGTAAGCTCCTCCTACACAATTAGTTACAGTTTTAATCTATAAATATAAGTAAAAAAAAAGGCGAAATAGGCCTATCGCATAAATTAAATTCATTTAGAATCAAAAAAGTGATTTACTTTTAATTATAGACATCATTTATAAAGGAATTCTACAAAATAAAAACTTCAATTATTAACATTTTACTTTATCAGTTGAAACGATTTTATAAAAAGTGATAAATTATCCTAAAACATTTATATCTTGTTGGATTTCAAAATAAATACAGAGTTCTACAATCTAATCGCTGCGCTGTCTCAATTGCTAGAGTTGCAATGTCAAAATAAAATTCGTTAGTATTCTGAAACAACTGAAATAATTTTTTTTTAACAGATTTTTAATTATCTCAATAGAGACGAAGTTGGAATATTTATTGTAGGAGAACCGGGAAATCAAGGCACCTACGGGGCTTACGACCTGTCATCGGCTGGTTTACCTGATCACTTTATGCGCTTGCGCAACGTTCACCAATTATGCCTTTTTAATGAGATCCCTATCAATTCAATTTTGAAAGTTCTATATATTGTAATACTGAATTTTTTTTCGCTTGAAAATAAGGAATTTTTACTACAGCCATCTATGGTTGAAATTATGAACAACAATCTTATTATTTTTTATTTATTTTGTTGTAACGCCATCTATTGAGAGAATTGGTTTTTTGTAAATAATGAAAGCTACAATTCTTATATCTGAGGTGACAATGCATTTTTCGCAAAGAAGTCACCCCTGAATTGCGCCAGACTTATAAGGTCATTTTTGTCTTATTTACCTACTTGTACCAATGTGTAAATAATCGAATATTTTTACTATTGCATATGCGCAAACATTGGATTTTTTTTCCCTGTCGGGAGTCAAAGATATTTTTTAACAGATTTTTAATTATTACACTATCTTTTAATGAGATATATAGAACTTTCAAAATTGAATTGATAGGGATCTCATTAAAAAGGCATAATTGGTGAACGTTGCGCAAGCGCATAAAGTGATCACGTAAACCAGCCGATGACAGGTCGTAAGCCCTGTAGGTGCCTTGATTTCCCGGTTCTCCTACAATAAATATTCCAACTTCGTCTCTATTAAGATAATTAAAAATCTGTTAAAAAATATCTTTGACTCCCGACAGGGAAAAAAATCCAATGTTTGCGCATATGCAATAATAAAAAAAAAAAACTGAAATAATATTATTTATAATAAAACATGTTTCTGTCTGTTTCAGAGGGAAAGAACGTAGCGATATCATACGACTGCAAGTTCATAGAGACTTCCGTTGGCATAAACCACAATGTGGATGAACTACTGGTTGGTCTACTGACCCAGATCAGGCTGAAGCAAGAACAGCCGGAAAAGAGGTACAACATTACCGCATACATAACCATTTTATGCATCAATCAACAACTACATTTACATGACTATCAAACTATTTTCTAATAAATATAGAATCTAGGGGCGAATTGTGAATTTTATTTACTTTTATTTTATGTATTTAAATCCACATAATCAATATATAATAGAATAACAATAATACAATAGTGCAATAATATGATCTAGATAGATTAACTTCTTACTGCAATAATAACCAATTACTTCTAAATCCACGTAATCAATATATAATAGAATAACAATAATACAATAGTGCAATAATATGATCTAGATAGATTAACTTCTTACTGCAATAATAACCAATTAGGTACTTCTAAATCCACATAATAAATATATAATAGAATAACAATAATACAATAGTGCAATAATATGATCTAGATAGATTAACTTCTTACTGCAATAATAACCAATTACTTCTAAATCCACGTAATCAATATATAATAGAATAACAATAATACAATAGTGCAATAATATGATCTAGATAGATTAACTTCTTACTGCAATAATAACCAATTAGGTACTTCTAAATCCACGTAATCAATATATAATAGAATAACAATAATACAATAGTGCAATAATATGATCTAGATAGATTAAATTCTTACTGCAATAATAACCAATTACTTCTAAATCCACGTAATCAATATATAATAGAATAAAAATAATACAATAGTGCAATAATATGATCTAGATAGATTAACTTCTTACTGCAATAATAACCAATTACTTCTAAATCCACGTAATCAATATATAATAGAATAACAATAATACAATAGTGCAATAATATGATCTAGATAGATTAACTTCTTACTGCAATAATAACCAATTACTTCTAAATCCACGTAATCAATATATAATAGAATAACAATAATACAATAGTGCAATAATATGATCTAGATAGATTAACTTCTTACTGCAATAATAACCAATTAGGTACTTCTAAATCCACGTAATCAATATATAATAGAATAACAATAATACAATAGTGCAATAATATGATCTAGATAGATTAACTTCTTACTGCAATAATAACCAATTAGGTACTTCTAAATCCACAATATATAATAGAATAACAATAATACCATAGTGCAATAATATGATCTAGATAGATTAACTTCTTACTGCAATAATAACCAATTACTTCTAAATCCACGTAATCAATATATAATAGAATAACAATAATACAATAGTGCAATAATATGATCTAGATAGATTAACTTCTTACTGCAATAATAACCAATTACTTCTAAATCCACGTAATCAATATATAATAGAATAACAATAATACAATAGTGCAATAATATGATCTAGATAGATTAACTTCTTACTGCAATAATAACCAATTAGGTACTTCTAAATCCACATAATCAATATATAATAGAATAACAATAATACAATAGTGCAATAATATGATCTAGATAGATTAACTTCTTACTGCAATAATAACCAATTACTTCTAAATCCACGTAATCAATATATAATAGAATAACAATAATACAATAGTGCAATAATATGATCTAGATAGATTAACTTCTTACTGCAATAATAACCAATTACTTCTTAATCCACGTAATCAATATATAATAGAATAACAATAATACAATAGTGCAATAATATGATCTAGATAGATTAACTTCTTACTGCAATAATAACCAATTAGGTACTTCTAAATCCACATAATCAATATATAATAGAATAACAATAATACAATAGTGCAATAATATGATCTAGATAGATTAACTTCTTACTGCAATAATAACCAATTACTTCTAAATCCACGTAATCAATATATAATAGAATAACAATAATACAATAGTGCAATAATATGATCTAGATAGATTAACTTCTTACTGCAATAATAACCAATTAGGTACTTCTAAATCCACGTAATCAATATATAATAGAATAACAATAATACAATAGTGCAATAATATGATCTAGATAGATTAACTTCTTACTGCAATAATAACCAATTACTTCTAAATCCACGTAATCAATATATAATAGAATAACAATAATACAATAGTGCAATAATATGATCTAGATAGATTAACTTCTTACTGCAATAATAAACAATTACTTCTAAATCCACGTAATCAATATATAATAGAATAACAATAATACAATAGTGCAATAATATGATCTAGATAGATTAACTTCTTACTGCAATAATAACCAATTAGGTACTTCTAAATCCACGTAATCAATATATAATAGAATAACAATAATACAATAGTGCAATAATATGATCTAGATAGATTAACTTCTTACTGCAATAATAACCAATTACTTCTAAATCCACGTAATCAATATATAATAGAATAACAATAATACAATAGTGCAATAATATGATCTAGATAGATTAACTTCTTACTGCAATAATAACCAATTACTTCTAAATCCACGTAATCAATATATAATAGAATAACAATAATACAATAGTGCAATAATATGATCTAGATAGATTAACTTCTTACTGCAATAATAACCAATTACTTCTTAATCCACGTAATCAATATATAATAGAATAACAATAATACAATAGTGCAATAATATGATCTAGATAGATTAACTTCTTACTGCAATAATAACCAATTACTTCTAAATCCACGTAATCAATATATAATAGAATAACAATAATACAATAGTGCAATAATATGATCTAGATAGATTAACTTCTTACTGCAATAATAACCAATTACTTCTAAATCCACGTAATCAATATATAATAGAATAACAATAATAAAATAGTGCAATAATATGATCTAGATAGATTAACTTCTTACTGCAATAATAACCAATTACTTCTAAATCCACGTAATCAATATATAATAGAATAACAATAATACAATAGTGCAATAATATGATCTAGATAGATTAACTTCTTACTGCAATAATAACCAATTACTTCTAAATCCACGTAATCAATATATAATAGAATAACAATAATACAATAGTGCAATAATATGATCTAGATAGATTAACTTCTTACTGCAATAATAACCAATTAGGTACTTCTAAATCCACGAAATCAATATATAATAGAATAACAATAATACAATAGTGCAATAATATGATCTAGATAGATTAACTTCTTACTGCAATAATAACCAATTAGGTACTTCTAAATCCACATAATCAATATATAATAGAATAACAATAATACAATAGTGCAATAATATGATCTAGATAGATTAACTTCTTACTGCAATAATAACCAATTACTTCTAAATCCACGTAATCAATATATAATAGAATAACAATAATACAATAGTGCAATAATATGATCTAGATAGATTAACTTCTTACTGCAATAATAACCAATTAGGTACTTCTAAATCCACATAATCAATATATAATAGAATAACAATAATACAATAGTGCAATAATATGATCTAGATAGATTAACTTCTTACTGCAATAATAACCAATTACTTCTAAATCCACGTAATCAATATATAATAGAATAACAATAATACAATAGTGCAATAATATGATCTAGATAGAATAACTTCTTACTGCAATAATAACCAATTACTTCTAAATCCACGTAATCAATATATAATAGAATAACAATAATACAATAGTGCAATAATATGATCTAGATAGATTAACTTCTTACTGCAATAATAACCAATTACTTCTAAATCCACGTAATCAATATATAATAGAATAACAATAATACAATAGTGCAATAATATGATCTAGATAGATTAACTTCTTACTGCAATAATAACCAATTACTTCTAAATCCACGTAATCAATATATAATAGAATAACAATAATACAATAGTGCAATAATATGATCTAGATAGATTAACTTCTTACTGCAATAATAACCAATTACTTCTTAATCCACGTAATCAATATATAATAGAATAACAATAATACAATAGTGCAATAATATGATCTAGATAGATTAACTTCTTACTGCAATAATAACCAATTACTTCTAAATCCACGTTATCAATATATAATAGAATAACAATAATACAATAGTGCAATAATATGATCTAGATAGATTAACTTCTTACTGCAATAATAACCAATTACTTCTAAATCCACGTAATCAATATATAATAGAATAACAATAATACAATAGTGCAATAATATGATCTAGATAGATTAACTTCTTACTGCAATAATAACCAATTACTTCTAAATCCACGTAATCAATATATAATAGAATAACAATAATACAATAGTGCAATAATATGATCTAGATAGATTAACTTCTTACTGCAATAATAACCAATTACTTCTAAATCCACGTAATCAATATATAATAGAATAACAATAATACAATAGTGCAATAATATGATCTAGATAGATTAACTTCTTACTGCAATAATAACCAATTACTTCTAAATCCACGTAATCAATATATAATAGAATAACAATAATACAATAGTGCAATAATATGATCTAGATAGATTAACTTCTTACTGCAATAATAACCAATTACTTCTAAATCCATGTAATCAATATATAATAGAATAACAATAATACAATAGTGCAATAATATGATCTAGATAGATTAACTTCTTACTGCAATAATAACCAATTACTTCTAAATCCACGTAATCAATATATAATAGAATAACAATAATACAATAGTGCAATAATATGATCTAGATAGATTAACTTCTTACTGCAATAATAACCAATTACTTCTAAATCCACGTAATCAATATATAATAGAATAACAATAATACAATAGTGCAATAATATGATCTAGATAGATTAACTTCTTACTGCAATAATAACCAATTACTTCTAAATCCAGGTTATCAATATATAATAGAATAACAATAATACAATAGTGCAATAATATGATCTAGATAGATTAACTTCTTACTGCAATAATAACCAATTACTTCTAAATCCACGTAATCAATATATAATAGAATAACAATAATACAATAGTGCAATAATATGATCTAGATAGATTAACTTCTTACTGCAATAATAACCAATTACTTCTAAATCCATGTAATCAATATATAATAGAATAACAATAATACAATAGTGCAATAATATGATCTAGATAGATTAACTTCTTACTGCAATAATAACCAATTACTTCTAAATCCACGTAATCAATATACAATAGAATAACAATAATACAATAGTGCAATAATATGATCTAGATAGATTAACTTCTTACTGCAATAATAACCAATTACTTCTAAATCCACGTAATCAATATATAATAGAATAACAATAATACAATAGTGCAATAATATGATCTAGATAGATTAACTTCTTACTGCAATAATAACCAATTACTTCTAAATCCACGTAATCAATATATAATAGAATAACAATAATACAATAGTGCAATAATATGATCTAGATAGATTAACTTCTTACTGCAATAATAACCAATTACTTCTAAATCCACGTAATCAATATATAATAGAATAACAATAATACAATAGTGCAATAATATGATCTAGATAGATTAACTTCTTACTGCAATAATAACCAATTACTTCTAAATCCACGTTATCAATATATAATAGAATAACAATAATACAATAGTGCAATAATATGATCTAGATAGATTAACTTCTTACTGCAATAATAACCAATTACTTCTAAATCCACGTAATCAATATATAATAGAATAACAATAATACAATAGTGCAATAATATGATCTAGATAGATTAACTTCTTACTGCAATAATAACCAATTACTTCTAAATCCACGTAATCAATATATAATAGAATAACAATAATACAATAGTGCAATAATATGATCTAGATAGATTAACTTCTTACTGCAATAATAACCAATTACTTCTAAATCCACGTAATCAATATATAATAGAATAACAATAATACAATAGTGCAATAATATGATCTAGATAGATTAACTTCTTACTGCAATAATAACCAATTACTTCTAAATCCACGTAATCAATATATAATAGAATAACAATAATACAATAGTGCAATAATATGATCTAGATAGATTAACTTCTTACTGCAATAATAACCAATTACTTCTAAATCCATGTAATCAATATATAATAGAATAACAATAATACAATAGTGCAATAATATGATCTAGATAGATTAACTTCTTACTGCAATAATAACCAATTACTTCTAAATCCACGTAATCAATATATAATAGAATAACAATAATACAATAGTGCAATAATATGATCTAGATAGATTAACTTCTTACTGCAATAATAACCAATTACTTCTAAATCCACGTAATCAATATATAATAGAATAACAATAATACAATAGTGCAATAATATGATCTAGATAGATTAACTTCTTACTGCAATAATAACCAATTACTTCTAAATCCACGTTATCAATATATAATAGAATAACAATAATACAATAGTGCAATAATATGATCTAGATAGATTAACTTCTTACTGCAATAATAACCAATTACTTCTAAATCCACGTAATCAATATATAATAGAATAACAATAATACAATAGTGCAATAATATGATCTAGATAGATTAACTTCTTACTGCAATAATAACCAATTACTTCTAAATCCACGTAATCAATATATAATAGAATAACAATAATACAATAGTGCAATAATATGATCTAGATAGATTAACTTCTTACTGCAATAATAACCAATTACTTCTAAATCCACGTAATCAATATATAATAGAATAACAATAATACAATAGTGCAATAATATGATCTAGATAGATTAACTTCTTACTGCAATAATAACCAATTACTTCTAAATCCACGTAATCAATATATAATAGAATAACAATAATACAATAGTGCAATAATATGATCTAGATAGATTAACTTCTTACTGCAATAATAACCAATTACTTCTAAATCCATGTAATCAATATATAATAGAATAACAATAATACAATAGTGCAATAATATGATCTAGATAGATTAACTTCTTACTGCAATAATAACCAATTACTTCTAAATCCACGTAATCAATATACAATAGAATAACAATAATACAATAGTGCAATAATATGATCTAGATAGATTAACTTCTTACTGCAATAATAACCAATTACTTCTAAATCCACGTAATCAATATATAATAGAATAACAATAATACAATAGTGCAATAATATGATCTAGATAGATTAACTTCTTACTGCAATAATAACCAATTAGGTACTTCTAAATCCCTCAAAATGCTTAATGATTACTTTCACCAGAAATAAAACACCCATCAACTACAGATATTCTATTGACAATAGTGCCCTAAATAAAGTTACAGAAACAAGGGATCTTGGTATCATTCTAGACGAAAAGATGTCTTTTACACCGCATATGGAAAAGACAATAGGAAAAGCATTTAAAATGTTAGGATTTATTTTGAGAATCTCCAAACCCTTTAAATTAGAAACTACACTTAAAACTCTGTATTACGCGTATGTCAGGAGTGTACTGGAATATTCATCAGTAGTATGGAATCCTTTTCTTATTACATATATCAATAGAATTGAAGGAGTACAGAATAAATTCCTCAAACATTTGGATTATCGTGATAAACTTAATTTCCCCAACTACCGCCAATCTGCTATACATCATAATATTTGTAACTTAGAAAATAGACGAACAATTATAGACATGATTTACTTGCATAAAATTATCCACAACCGTGTAGACTCACCTTACCTACTATCTAAATTATTTTTTTATTGCCCATCACGCAATTTCAGATCTCAGTTTTTGTTCTATGTCGACCGTCGATTCACAAATTATTCACAAAACAATTATATTAGGCGGAGTTGCTCCAATTACAATACATACTTTAGATAATTCGATATAATACATAAATCACAAGCAGACTTCAAATCATACATTTTACAATTATTCAGTAAATAGTACCTATACCTACCTAAATTTATTACCTACTTTCATCATAATTTGTCTCGCTTACACTTACACTTTCACCCATTAATTTTAATTTATTATTATTTTTTCTGTAACCATTTATCTAAATTTTTTTCACCCTAAAATTTTTTACTATTTTTTTTCTGTAAAAATATGATTAAATATATATTACCTACTATATGTGAAAACATTTAATTGAGATGCAATGTATCATCTATATTTATTATAACTATTGTATATTCTTTTACCATTGTATCTTGTTTGTTTTCCCGAAATAAATAAATAAAAATAAAAAAATAAAACAATAGTACAAGTAACTATACAACATAGACAATTTAGAATATGTTGGCACTGACAAAATGCTGCAAGAGGATACTTAAATATAACATGAACAGAATCAGTTCTTACAAACATGAAGACAATTATTTACCAGTACCATCATCCAGTGGATAAGAATTTTTCCACAAAGCAGTGCTTGTGTCGGAATAGCTTTACATTCATTTTAAATGACATAGTCCATACTTAAGTTTAATATTGGATTACCCTGACAATTTGGGTTAAATTTTGGTTACCCTGACAATCAAAAGAGCACACAATTTTTTTTGTAAAAATGAAAAATACATTAATTTCTGGATCTCTATCACATTTAGGTATAGGTTACTAGCGGACCCGACAGACGTTGTCCTGCCCGAACTCTTTGTGAAACAATAGAATACACGTGACATATATTTGAATCATATGGATGTTATTATTCGTTGAGAAAACTTATATTTTCTTGTTCGATGACCCGCTAAACACTTTGAGGTTAGATTGATTGTCATTTCGTATATAATTGTTTATATGGTCTGGAGACGGAAACAAACGAATTTAAATATGAATATTAACGAAACAGTGAACGGCAAATCCCACAATGTGGGGTGACCAATGACAGGTGTGCGGGTGTGCATTACCTTATAAAATAAAGCACGACGTATGCGTGTATGCACACGTACTTGCCTCGTCTCACATAATAAGGCAACATTCAGAATGGGTGGTGTACCTCATTAATGAACTATGTGTGATGTTATTGTTGACTGTTGTATTTTCGTTTACCCGACTCTTACGGGACACCCGATAACGATGATAATAGAAAGAAAATAGTGGAAGCACTATTCTTAGCCAGTTCCTAACAGCATAGCGCTATTTAAATGTTATAATTATAATAATATGAATGAATGCATTACATAAATTAGATACAGTAAATAAAGTGGGATTCTATGAATTTGTATATGTAGTAGATGGAATAATTCTATCCCGTTTTGTATCTATTATATCTGTAACTCGTTCGAAAAAATTGTACGACGTCATAATATCTCATTATTTTTGCTGTAACATGTTTTTTTTTTCAGAAGAAGAGGAGGATCGGCTCGAGCGGCTTCCAGCGGAACTGGCAGTGCGCAGAGCACTCCCAGAAAACAGAGAGGCGCCCGGCTGTCAGCCAGTCTCAAGGTCAGGGGACTCCTGGGAAGGGTGTGGGCTAGAGACTCCAAATCCAAGTCTTGCGAGAACCTACACGTCCTTTAGAAATAACAATGTGACCAATAAATATCGTAGAAATGTATACAGAACTAGACTGTATGATTCTTTTCACACTGATAATTTTCTCGTGCGAATACGAAACTCAAAATTTGTATATCAAACTGTTGCACGAAGTCATATGCAATGTAGGTAAGTATTTTAGTTATTGACTCATCGTCTTTATTTTCTGAAAGACAAGACGTATGCGCTTACTCTTGCACCATGTGCAAGTAAGTAGGCTAGTTTTCTTTAACGCTTTTTCGCACCCTGAATATGTTATATTTTTACTGCCAAACGGTAATGTAAAACACCATTATTAATCAATTTTGTACACCACCTACACCACTTATTTGGAAAAGTTTTACATAGAGCTTTAAGCTCTGTTCATCCCCGGAGCACAATGAACTACTATCAGGCATATTTCATATAGAGCTTGTAGCTCTGTTCATCCCCGGAGCGGCTGCTCGTCGGACGACACAATGAACTACTATCAGGTATATTTCATATAGAGCTTGTAGCTCTGTTCATCCCCGGAGCGGCTGCTCGTCGGACGACACAATGAACTACTATCAGGTATATTTCATATAGAGCTTGTAGCTCTGTTCATCCCCGGAGCGGCTGCTCGTCGGACGACACAATGAACTACTATCAGGTATATTTCATATAGAGCTTGTAGCTCTGTTCATCCCCGGAGCGGCTGCTCGTCGGACGACACAATGAACTACTATCAGGCATATTTCATATAGAGCTTGTAGCTCTGTTCATCCCCGGAGCGGCTGCTCGTCGGACGACACAATGAACTACTATCAGGCATATTTCATATAGAGCTTGTAGCTCTGTTCATCCCCGGAGCGGCTGCTCGTCGGACGACACAATGAACTACTATCAGGTATATTTCATATAGAGCTTGTAGCTCTGTTCATCCCCGGAGCGGCTGCTCTCTCGGACGACACAATGAACTACTATCAGGCATATTTCATATAGAGCTTGTAGCTCTGTTCATCCCCGGAGCGGCTGCTCGTCGGACGACACAATGAACTACTATCAGGCATATTTCATATAGAGCTTGTAGCTCTGTTCATCCCCGGAGCGGCTGCTCGTCGGACGACACAATGAACTACTATCAGGTATATTTCATATAGAGCTTGTAGCTCTGTTCATCCCCGGAGCGGCTGCTCGTCGGACGACACAATGAACTACTATCAGGCATATTTCATATAGAGCTTGTAGCTCTGTTCATCCCCGGAGCGGCTGCTCGTCGGACGACACAATGAACTACTATCAGGCATATTTCATATAGAGCTTGTAGCTCTGTTCATCCCCGGAGCGGCTGCTCGTCGGACGACACAATGAACTACTATCAGGTATATTTCATATAGAGCTTGTAGCTCTGTTCATCCCCGGAGCGGCTGCTCGTCGGACGACACAATGAACTACTATCAGGTATATTTCATATAGAGCTTGTAGCTCTGTTCATCCCCGGAGCGGCTGCTCGTCGGACGACACAATGAACTACTATCAGGCATATTTCATATAGAGCTTGTAGCTCTGTTCATCCCCGGAGCGGCTGCTCGTCGGACGACACAATGAACTACTATCAGGCATATTTCATATAGAGCTTGTAGCTCTGTTCATCCCCGGAGCGGCTGCTCGTCGGACGACACAATGAACTACTATCAGGTATATTTCATATAGAGCTTGTAGCTCTGTTCATCCCCGGAGCGGCTGCTCGTCGGACGACACAATGAACTACTATCAGGTATATTTCATATAGAGCTTGTAGCTCTGTTCATCCCCGGAGCGGCTGCTCGTCGGACGACACAATGAACTACTATCAGGTATATTTCATATAGAGCTTGTAGCTCTGTTCATCCCCGGAGCGGCTGCTCGTCGGACGACACAATGAACTACTATCAGGCATATTTCATATAGAGCTTGTAGCTCTGTTCATCCCCGGAGCGGCTGCTCGTCGGACGACACAATGAACTACTATCAGGCATATTTCATATAGAGCTTGTAGCTCTGTTCATCCCCGGAGCGGCTGCTCGTCGGACGACACAATGAACTACTATCAGGCATATTTCATATAGAGCTTGTAGCTCTGTTCATCCCCGGAGCGGCTGCTCGTCGGACGACACAATGAACTACTATCAGGCATATTTCATATAGAGCTTGTAGCTCTGTTCATCCCCGGAGCGGCTGCTCGTCGGACGACACAAGGAACTACTATCAGGCATATTTCATACCGCTGCTCCTAACAATGAATTACCTAACAATATCTGGTTCAATAAATTTTTTGATTGTTAATAAATTATAATAACAATAGCTTATAAATGAGTTACCATAAATATTTCTTACTTATTTTTTTCCTTGGCGGGTCGACAATTTGAAGCTACCTACATACAGTAGCGGAATAGCTTATAGAAGCCGAAAACCTTGGCTTGCCTACAAATTTTATGTGTTTAGAAATATATAAAAAATATATTATTACTGGTTATTTAAAAATATAAAATTACAGTCATTTCAAGAAAAAAATATATGACTTATTCAAGACCTAATGTCTTTTTTTTGTCAAACATACTACAAGATTGGAAATCGAAACTTAAATACGATCCTTTTCAGAGCTACAAAATGTAAATATTATTTTGTCATGTGATTGAAATATATTTTTCATGATCGCAGAAATGATCAAGATGAATTTTTTTCAGGGTTTGCGTAGTCTGAAGGTTCTAGGCACGCCCCTGCCTACATAAACATATTTATATCCACGACTGACTTTAAATTTGCTTAAGCTGGTATAATTATTTTTCTAAGATTATGTGAGATTAAGACGACTAGACTCATTGGAAAATACTGCACTCCTAAATATTAAGTATGAAAAGAATCGTAAAAGTTGCATTCTGAATATACACCCATTGACTTCTTAATGTTTCCCTCACAAAACAATCATTGTTTAGAATCCGAACCAATATAAATGTGTCCAACTTAGAGATAAATATCCCAAACCGACACCACAATGTGAATCCCTCTAGGACTCAAAAAACGACCAATAAATATTATATATATTAACAGCCGTTTCTGGGTTTTTATCGTGCGATTTTTTTATTTCATTTTAAGTGTGTATATTGAAATAACAATTTAGGAACTTGTATTAAAATTAAATATCAATCTACTAATTGTGAAAAACTGATTGTATTAGTTAGTTAACTGAGCCAAAAGTCTCAAGTTCCCTTTCTGGTAGAGATACACTTCTAATTGTGTTTTCAGTATGGATCAGGGGGGCAAGTTTGGTCCAGCCGGCGAAATCAAAACCCTCACAATTACCCATATCATGGATATAATTATTATATGGAGTTCTATAATATATTGAGATGTCATAGAACCCATAGATAATTATATCCATGATATGAGTAATCACGAAGGTTTTGATTTCGCCGGTTGGACCAGACTTGCCTCCCAGATCAATATCATAATCCTCCATGAGCATGTGACAACATGTTATTGGGTTCCTATTTAAATAATCTTTGACTTAGTCCCTATTAGTTGCCCGAGAAGCAATATTAAATAATTACAAAAATATGACTAAATCAAGAAACATTTCATTATCATCTCAACTTATTTAAATTAGTAATGGATTTGTTGTTTATTCAGATACCCAGAATTTAAAAATCAATTACGTCATGTTTTTACTTGTTTATTTAAATTTGATACTGTATATTTTGGAACTGAAAACCCTTTGCGGTGTTGACAGATATAACACGCACATACATTTTAAACATCTCTCCTTTTTCTAAATTATTAGATAAAAGAAATATAAAAATCGTATTTATCAAATATTATAATACTAGTTAGATTTCATACAAATTATAATACACTCGAAGTCATTAAACATACCTACCGATAAATTTTCAAATTAAAATTATTATGTGAACCTATTAGATATATAATTATAATCATATGGATATATTAAACATATATATTTTTACCTTATCCAATGTGACCAAGCCTTACATTATATAGTAATCTATACGACGATTGTAATCCCTAATAAATATATATTGAATAATGTAATTTTACCAATATATTTATATGCCTCTATTTATGTTTACCAAAACATAAATCGGTAGATACCCAATGTATCCTTTTTAAATAAATATTTGAAATACTTATTATTGTAAACAGTACACCAATTGAAATTTTTTAATGGATCGATGTAGAAATTTGATTATATTAAGTCTGTAATTTAATGTAATTAATATACCTAGAAGCCATGTGTAAAATGTTTAATAATATTTATTCTATGTCATGATAAATGTAATAAAATAATTATTGTCGATTTTTATCGTAAATTAAAGTAATATAAAAATAATTATACAGAATGTATAGCTGTTTATATATAATATTATATAAATATATCGCATTAAACTTTTGTAGGGGTATATTTATCAAAACTTATATTCAAATTTTTCGTATGACTTATTTTTTAATCTAAAAAATTTGATTATTTGTGTAAGTTGTAATGGGCATAGCCAATTATAAAATTCATTATATTTCGTTTTATACCGCGAATATAGACGATGACAAAAAATTAATCAATGTAAATAATATTACAATAATGTACACGGATTAATTTATTTACCACACACTTTGTCCTATTCTGATTCGTCTAAATTTATCCGTCTGATTTTTAGTATATGAGAAATGTCAAAAAGTTGACTGCATTTATACGGGACTAACGGGACTCATTAGGGCACACCGCGCGGATAAAATCCTTTTATCCACAATTGCCCGTTGGTTTAGACGTTTTCGTACTTTGAAACGAATCAGAATAGGACATACTGTGTTCCAATTTCTCGCCATTATGGCTTCCAAAGTTGTAATCAGATTTTTTAATGAAAATAATTTAAAAATCGTGTATCAAGATCTTGCTAGACGTGGAATTGATTTGGTTATTCTTTTTTGTAGGTACTATTTTTTATCTTTGGTTGTATTTATTCGTGAAAAGACCACTTAAAATCATAGATTTCATATCCATTTTTCTCAAAACTAGGTACTTTTTAGTCACTAAGAACATTCAAATATGAATGTGGACATCAATCTTATAAAAAGTACCTACTTACAAAATTAAAGAAATCATAGGTACATATCTATATATCTTTTTACTGCCATGAACTTGTCATTTTCAAAAATCGTCATTCATACAAAAACATAAAGGAGCACAAATTCTCAATAATTTTATTATAAAATTATGTTGTTTTTAATGCGCCCAATACTGTTGCGTTTTTTTTAGTAAAAAGACTAAAGCACAAACTATTATTTTTTTACAACTACAAAATAGATTTATATACGCCACTTATGACCACCAATATCGACTAGTTTCGAGATCAATGTTTTCAGTGTACGTCAGCATAACTTACGTATCTTGCGTAACTTAACTTGCGTAATTATATTCAAAATATTTTCGTATGACTCCTTTTTTAATCAAACTTACTTGATTATTTGTGTAAAAAGTGGGCACACCAAATCATTAAATTAATTTTATGTAGTTTTATTTTAATTAAATATATATCGTTGAAGCCACAAATATACTCGATGACGTATCTTGCGTAAGTTACATAACTTACGCACGTATTGTACGGATTTGCGTAGTCCTGATGAGGAATTAACAGAATTTTGTAGTCTCCTACCCCATGTACTTGCTTCGGCAGTACATATAGTCTCCTACCCCACTCGACAGGGATTCTGATGAAAAAACATTTTTCTCGAAATCAGGATAATATTTGTACTCATTCATAAGTGGGGTGTAAAAAGTTATTGTGTAGTAAATATTCATAATAACGCCACAATGTAACTTCCTCAAAAAATAAACAAAATAATTTTCAAAACGCATACACTGCCTACGTCCGCCATATTTGTGAATGACATAAGACTCTAATAGAAAGACCGATTTACAGCTAATATAATTTGAAACAACCGATAGTTTTATTTAGTATGAAGAATAAGATAAATCTACCATTGTGGTTTTGATAAGAGTTTAGATAATTAGATATTTGTATCAAACCAAACGAAATTTGGGTCCACTGTAGTGTGTTACATATATATCTACATATTAATATTATGTAATCATTAACTACCGTCAAATTAGGTAAATTATTTATGTTTTGTTTTTATTATACTTAATAAAAATAATTGAAACATATACACACTTGAGAAAAATTACAAAAACAATTATTGATATAAAAACCAGAATTCCGTTAATCTATTCTTGATTTTTAAACTGACAAACCAAGAGACACAGTATTAAAGGAGACGAAAAAATACATTTAAATAAATCCCTCTTTTAATCCAAAAATAAACTATTTTATGCCACCGGTTTGAAAGTATCTGCTTCTTCCACAAAACGGATAAAAACTTTGAAACTTTTCTTTGAACCTATAAAATAGCTTATTCTTGGTTTAAATAAAACTTTATTTATAACATTGTGATTATAATTACTATTACAGTAATTATAATCACAATGTTATATAATCACATATAATCACAATGTTATAATAGAACGATGTATGACAGGGTCAGAAATGAGGACATAAGCAAAGAATGTAGGATAAAGAAAGATGATATAAATAGAATGAAAGTGAACACATTGAGATGGTTTGGCCACATGGGGAGAATGAATGAGGAACGCCTGACGAAGAAAATATACATTGCGGACAGGAATTGAATGAGAAGTCGGGGCCGCCCAAGGAAGGGATGGCACGTCTTGAAAGACGGGAATGTTAGAAGCATGAACAACAGACGAACATGTATAAAACGATGTATGAATATTGACGAGGCGATGAATGTATGTCAAGATAGAAGTAAGTGGCGTTCGTTCCTCTCTGCCTACCCCGTGAGGGACATGGCGTGATGGTATGTATATGTTTGTATATATGTGATTATAATAAATAAAAAAAATAAACAGAATTCTACTTTACAAATCCTTGTTTTTTCTCAGTGCAGATTTATAGATAGGCATGTTATATAAAAGTTCATCAAAAACATGCCCGTATTATGAAACAGTTTGTTCCTCCGTAATTATTGAATTAATTGTATTTTTTTTACATAATTGGTAACACTATTTTTTTTTCAACGTTTATGTTTAATTTTTTTACTGCCGATAAAGATATGATTATTTATTATTTATCGTATATTGTAGCTATATTTATCGTATATTTATGTATATTTGATTAATATAAATTAAAATTGTATATTACGAAAATAAGAAAGATGAAGTGAGCAATGTTAATTGTAATAGATTTGATATGTCAAATTAAATAGATAATTTAGATTTTTTATTATTCGATTTAAGAATTGAAATGAGTATAAATGCTTTGTATATTAATCTGTACCTATTTTTAAACTAAATATTGTATTTACGTAACATGAAAATTCATAATATTAGTTTATTATGTTTATTAAGCTATTTTGGAAAAATAATGATTTCTATGTTATCTTTTTTTAATTAGCCACAAAATAACATAATCATTGATTATTGTTAATATTTTTTGATCTACAATACTTGATGATATTCCATTATAATACATTAAAATAAAATACTGATTTATAATTTTCTTCCCCTTGATTTAATAAACTAGATAGTTTCGCTCGAGACTCTAATGTAGGAGGGACTGCCCTGAAGATGTTCGTCTAGAGCGAAACTAGTTGGTCTATTGAATCAAGTGGAAGAAAATTATAAATCAGTCTTTTTTTATATATATTATTAAATATCATTTACAAACTATAATTAAATATTTATATTGTATTTGTAATTCTTTAATCATACTTTCATAATAATAAATAATTATTTCACAAAAATGTTTGTCAATCCCATTAGGAATCTCCTTTATCGGGAACCGAAACCTAATTGTATTATTGTATTAATTAAAAAAGTATATAAAAAAATCTTTCATCAATTACGCCACGAGAATCGAAATATTAATGGAAAAGTAGAAATGAAGTAATTTTCTTTACAACTCCTCTTATTAATAATGTATGCGTAACTTTTTCACTTACATCTTAATAATTTTAATACTAAAATTATTAAAATATTTTTATTAGGTTTAATAAAATATTTTTAATACACATTCTGACATTATTTAGTTATTTTTTTATATTTGAACAAATGATTATTTTAATATGTTGTTTAATTGTTCTGATTTCCGATCTGATCATCAATTTTATAAGTATTAATTCAATAAAATCGAAGGCTGGAACAAAAAAAATATATTTTCCATTTTTGTCATTCTAAGCCATATTATACTGTAGTAAAAAAATACAAGGAATTAGTAACTCATTGATGCTGTTTTTAACGTCCAGCCTTATGTCTACAAATTCTACCTATTCATTGTTCAAAATATTTTAAGAATATATGAAAAAAATGCTTGCATTTTTTCAGACGAACCCTCAATGACACCAATAGTAGCGAAAAATATATGATAAATTAGTATTTTTTAGATAAATCCCGTCCATATTTATTTGTAGGATTGTTGCTAAGTAGCTTGCATCTAGATGTGATAGTGTTCATAATATGGTATAACAACTTAAAATAATATAATGTTATTTAAAAAAAGGGGAAACGTAGATGTTTTCGATCGAACCTTATATGTGGCATGATTATAGCGATGACTTTTGTTATTATGAAAGAACAAAGTTTACAAAAGTATTTATAGATGGGAACTTTTAAATCAATAGTTTTTTTTGCCCATACTGTAATTTCTTTAAGTACCTACTTTAAAGTAGGTACATACGTACATCATAGATTTTCATATATATGTAATATACTAGATGGAGTACCTACTCCGTGCAATGAATGAGTCATGGTATACATATCGCGCGTTTGACGTATTGTTTGGCAATATAGTCCATACATTTCAACACTTCCTAGATAACTGTTCTCTTTGAACAGAGCATTTTTTTTTCGACAAACAAATCCGAAAACAATTCACAATTGGTCGTTATTCTCTATAGAAAAACGATGTGGTCTGCCCACCTTGTCAAAAGTCGCGCGTAAAAAAATCCTCATTTCGATTCATACAAATTTTGCTAACTATGACATCTAGTATATTATATGAAAATCTATGAGGTACATAGGTCATATCAATTACAAATATTTTTTTTTACCTTCATGCTATATGCATTTTTTGTACGAAACTTGCATAAAATTATAGGTAAAGTTGTCAACATAAAACAAACATCTTTGATTACAAATATAACGTATACGGACGATCATATAACCTCAATGTTACAATGACGTAAACAGGCGTTTTGTCAGTAAAATTAAACATCTATAGACGTCGATGTATTATTAAGAAAAAAGACTAAAATTTGTTATTTTTTTCTGTCAAAAATGGCTTTTTATGAATTGTAACGAGTACCTATACGATAAACAAAATTATGCGATATTGTTGTTAATTTACGCGAGCTTTAGAAGATTCATCACCTAATCAATATTTTTTATATGTAGCCCAATACTTTTTAAATTGACCAAAATATTTTTAAACCCCCGTGCCTTTGAAATGTTCTTTTCGTAGCACATAGAAACCATTATTAAAAAGTATTAATGTATTAAAATTAAATTTATTGTAATATTCGTTTTTTTTATATTTTACCAATTTTATTCATAACAAAAATGTAATAAGTATGTATCAGTAGATGCTAGCTTTCAATATACCTAAATTATTATTAATTATGTAAATATACGAAAAACAGATTTACTATAATGGAATAAATATTCATTTTAATTTTTTAATTGATTTAGTTTAACTAAGAACTGAAAGATATTACATATTCTACGGGTAAAAAATATAGTTCACGATTTATTAATCAATTAATTGATGTCCGAATTATAAAACAGATTAGGTACTGTCTTTATTTGTTTTTATATAACATTTTTTTTTTATTTCTCAAAAGAGACGAAGTTGGAATATTAAGGAAGAGCTGGGAAATCATAAAGCGCATAAAGTGATCACTTAAACCATCCAACCAACTCAAATTTTGATATTTTTATTTTCAAATTGGTAAAAACGCACATCACTTTCATAAAATGACATTGAAGAATTGTCAATTTTGCATAAAAAAATATTTAAATCAAAAATAATTTAACAAACTCATTTCATGAAAAATTTCCATACAAAATTACATATAGTTACGTTAGCCGAAACTCACACTTTTTTATGCAGTAGAGTACCAATCCAATGTTGTTATTCGTTTCCTGGCACAAGTTGTCAGTAAAATCAAATATATTTTCGTGAAATTCCCAAAGAGAAACCGCAGTCTTGTTTCTTCGTAAAACTTGGATATCTCTCAGTTCTTAGTCCAGTAGAAACCGTAGATTTTCATTAATATACATAAATGGAGTACCTATATGCAATTCGACCTATTCAAGTGTGGTATTTTCAGACTAACTTTTACAGTTCTCTGATCAAACGAAACATGACGCGTCAAAAGATAATTTATAATTTTGATATATGAATATGTGTTATTTGTTTATCTAAAATGGTATTCAATCTTAATTGTTTACGAAACAACATAACGGTTTATTGAAAAAAAGTTTTTTTTTATAACGTAAAATCCCGCCAACCAGATGATCAAACTGTCCTTTAGATATTTTGGACACACGCTTTTTTGAAGAGTAGATAGGTAGGTACCCCATCTATGTTTAAATGTATGTAATTATATGAAAGCAACCTATCTGTTTTCTAACCGTAAATGAAATGTGTAGTTCGTTTTGTTAACGTCTTAATTTTGAATATTAATGCTTTTCGTGCTTGACATACTTATATGCATACAAAGTCAAAAAACAACATTTTATGTGTGCGCGATTACTAAAAATAAACAAATTTCATATTTTGCAAATATTGTTATTAAAAATAATAATAATATATATTTTATTTCGTAAAATATAGACCAAGTACCCAAATGAAAATGTAAAATCTGAACAAAATGATATTACGTATAGTATGTAGGTACCTACTCGTAATTTTAGAAATTCATAATGGGATACTATCATTTTTTTTATTTCGTTATCACGTCTAAATATTTACATTTTATAAAACAAAATATCTACCAATATTTGAATTCTGTTGATAAATTGACTAAATCTATTTTTCTCTCGCTGTCAGAAAACAGATAGGTAGGTACTTAATATCTGTCTGTACTTGTATGTGTAAAAAATATATATAATTAAATGTTTGTAATATAAAATAAAATATATATTATTTATAATATTATGTACTTAATATAAAATTGATATATATATATATATATATATATATATATATATATATATATATATATATATATATATATATATATATATATATATATATATATATATATATATATATATATATATATATATATATATATATATATATATATATATATATATATATATATATATATATATATATATATATATATATATATATATATATATATATATATATATATATATATATATATATATATATATATATATATATATATATATATATATATATATATATATATATATACATATATACATATATATATATATATATATATATATATATATATATATATATATATATATATATATATATATATATATATATATATATATATATATATATATATATATATATATATATATATATATATATATATATATATATATATATATATATATATATATATATATATATATATATATATATATATATATATATATATATATATATATATATATATATATATATATATATATATATATATATATATATATATATATATTATGTTAACTATCATGGTCACTATTGATTATTTCTCTTTCTATAGCATCGTATTTAAATATTTCGATAATTAAATTTCTAGAATAACGCTGACTTGATTTAAAATTTCACAACACATATTCTGTTCTTTTATTCATTTCTCAAACAATTTATTTATTCTCTTTGCAAAAATAAATAATATTCAGATCACATTTTATTGCCAGCATATTATATTTTTATTGAATCTTTTCGGTCATTTATAAAAAGTTTTTTTCAGTGAATATATAGAATTAAAAAAAAATATATACTTACATATACAATGACGCTGTCAAAGAAATACGTTTATCAAATAAAATGTATGTATAAGTTTAATAATGAAGTGTAATAAAATTTCATATCCCTGAATTGTATTTTCCCATAAAATGTAGTCAAACTCCATTATTCAATAATTGTAATAATATTGTAATAAATATATATTCATCACTTTATAGATACTAATTATATTAAAATACATACATATATGTCACGTGGCGTATAAAATGTATTCAATGTTTATATTAATTATATCTTACATATATTATATTTAAATAAATTGACATTTCCTATGTACCGTTTTTATATTTTACGATAATATACCTCATTTATTCATTCGTCCATACCATCAAGATATATCCCACAGTGTGGTGTAAGCAGCGACAGGTTTGCGGATGGTCATTACCTTATAAAAGGAAAATCGACACATGCGTGTGGTTATAGGTTTTGTGCAATACACATTGCAACTCGCAGGCGTGATGTCATTACTGTAACTCTGACTCAATGTCACTAGCGTCTACAAATCCGCATTTACCATTCCGCATTCTGTTTCCGATTGACTCTCTGATTGATTGAGGTCTCGTAGTATGAAGTCAAATGAGCTGTGAAATTTTATATTAAATGCGAAAAATTAAATAAAAAATGTAAATTTAACTAATAATAATTTATAATTCAATTTATAAAGCAACTCGCTCACGCGAGTCGCTATTATTATTATTATAAACAAACTTAAACCTAACCTTAGAATGCAGAAAAGAAGAGCTGGGACTAGACGCTACTCTCAATGTCAACTTTGACGCACCTTTCTCAAACTCAAAACGCACCTTTTTCGCAAATCTTACCAGAGCCGAAATGATACAACGTAATCATTTTTTCAGCGCCCTTGAGGTGAGATATTCACAAAAACGGCGCTATATAAATTATCCAAATTTATTATTTGAACGATTGAACTTTAAAAGTGTCTGTAGAGGGGTTACAACTAAAGTGCCTGTAAATGGAAGGTGTGATTTCTGTGGTAAATATAAAACGAGTGGGTTGTGGCCAACACTAAACTCTCCACTACATAGTAGGTGTACATTTTTTCTTCTTGAAAGGTTGATAATCCCTAAATGCATTTTTATGAAGGACATTTCTATTAGATTCTTAAATAAATATAAGATTCCCAGAGGACAAAAGTTTTCACAATACACCATACACACAAAAATATTGTCACGAAACTCATGGTACGCGCTTTCTACGTGATACCTGTTGAGAAATTTTAAGTAAAATTGCATTACTAGCAAGATGAGCATGTATGAGACAGTGTATCAATGTTGATGAGGCGATGTATATGTGTCAAGATAGAAGAATGCGGTGTTCGGTTCTCACTGCCTATCACTTGAAGAAGATAGAAGTGGAGAGTAAAAAATACACTTGTCTGTAGAGACACATACAATATCAATATGAAGTTGATCACTCAATTTTCCCAAACAGAAGCTATTTTACTTCTGTTACATACATTTTTCATACAAATATGCAATTTATTTCACATTGTCATAACAGACAATGGTATTTTTTTCTTTTACGGTTGAAAATCCCTAAATGCATTTTTGAAGAGTGTATTTTTACTGTATCACAAAATTTTAAACAATATAAAAATAACTCGATTTTCCAGACCGTGAAAGCATTATGAAAATTTGGACAGATGAAATCGTAGAGAAGAAATTCACGGATATCTATGGAAAATTAATCAGCTCTAGGTCTATGCACTTTACACATATTATGATGTTAATGTGAAGTCGATCGGACTTAAAGTTTGGGCTGCAGAGAGGACACAAAAAGGATTCGTACAAACATACATACAAACAAACACATCACAACAAAACTCATAGTGTACACTCTCTACATGATACCCATTGAGAAATCTCCATAAGAGTAAAAATCACGCTTTATACAATAGCGTTTCATACTATAACTGACGTGTTGAAATAGCTATGTTCAAAACTTCGAAGGCTGTTATCTCTGAAAGCCATCACTAGTCAGGGTTCATATTATATAATCGTTATTTCCTGCTATAGTATCCTTTTATAGAAAAAAAATAGTCTTTATACTATTTCGTTTTATTATAACTCAACAGATATTTCATACATTATGAAAAACTTAACATCCATTAAAGCCAATTACAGAGATGTCTAAACTATTTCAAAAATAAAAGCTGAAAATAGGTATATAGGTATATGAATTTGGTAGGTAGATAATATATAAATGGTTTTTAATTGTATTGTGCCAATATGGTCGCCACAATACGGTGAAATGGCCCGCTGCACAGCTGTCCTGTAGTAGGATATATTATGGTTATGTTTTAATTGTCCTTTGATCACTGTACTTGAAATACACGGGTGGTCTATCTCCACACCGGCGCAGGCAGCCACTTATAAATCATTATAGAGATAATTTGTTTGTATTTTTTTATGCCTAATAGGATAATAGGCCGGTGACAAGTATGGGGGTGATGAAGTAAAATAAGAAATTTTTTAACAAATTTTTAATTATCTCAATAGAGACGAAGTTGGAATATTTACTGTAGGAGAACCGGGAAATCAAGGCACCTACGGGGCTTACGACCTGTCATCGGCTGGTTTACGCGATCGCTTTATGCGCTTGCGCAACGTTCACCAATTATGCCTTTTTAATGAGATCCCTATCAATTCAATTTTGAAAGTTCTATATATTGTAATACTGAAATTTTTTTCGCTTGAAAATAAGGAATTTTTACTACAGCCATCTATGGTTGAAATTATGAACAACAATCTTATTATTTTTTATTTATTTTGTTGTAACGCCATCTATTGAGAGAATTGGTTTTTTGTAAATAATGAAAGCTACAATTCTTATATCTGAGGTGACAATGCATTATTCGCATAGACATACACACCTGTGAGCTGCATCAGCGATTGTATGAAACTTAAAAATGATCTTGACAAATTGTCTGATTGGTGTTTTAAAAATAATATGCGCCTAAACACCGACAAGTGCCACTCAATAAGCTTCACCCGAAATAGGAAAAAGATAGAATTCACATATAATATAGACAGCGTCGACCTGAGGAAATTAAGCTCTGTCAAAGACCTCGGAGTGATACTTGATTCTGAACTCTCGTTTAGGGACCATTACGATCATATTACGGATAAATCGTACAGAACTATGGGTTTCTTATTTAGGATAACAAAACCGTTTAAAGATCCGAATAGTTTAATAAGGTTATATTATTCTCTGGTACGAAGTTTACTCGAATACCAATCGTTCATATGGTCCCCCTACTATGTGTCTCATAGAGACAAAATAGAACGTGTTCAGAAATATTTTACTAGGGTTCTTTCTTTTAGAGCGGGTCACAGTGGCCGGTTGGAATACCATGAGCGCCTTTCGCTTTTTAATATGGTTAGTTTATCAGTTAGGCGGAGTGTGGCCGAATTAATGTACATATCTTCGTAAGCTGATTCGAGGTCACTTGGACACATCTGACATTGAATTGTTAAACTTTCATGCAAATAATAGATTAAGATGCAGCGAAGTGTTTCGTCTGAAAAGGTATAGAACCAATGTGGGACAGTTTTGTCCTATAAGCCGAATGATGAGCTCATATAATAGTTTGTCAAGGGTTGTATCGGATCTTGATGTGTTTCATAATCCGGTGTCCACTTTCAAACGTTTGATTCGAGGAAATCTAGTGATAGGGACACCCTGATGTTGTGTGGCTCTGTGGGTGTTGATTTGTATTGCGCATTTCTCCCCACTTTTGTATTTTGTATTAGGATAATTTGGTATCTTGATTGTATGTTTTGTTTTTATTTAGTTTTTATAGTTTTAAAAATAAAAAAAATACTAACACGTGTATAGTACGACATATAAACCAGCAAATTCGACAACATATTAACTTATAAGTCTTACTAAAAATATTCTAGTTAGACGGGCATGTTGCCGAGTTCGCGATTTTGTCCGCGACGTTATTTATTGACTGTCGTTACATTGCACTCGCGTATGCACCTGCCAATACAGTGACATTCTGCCGTGTCGGAGTGTCATTGTATTGGTAGATTCAGACGTTGCGTCTGAATCGTTGTGACAATTTAATGTAATGACAATGACGTTCATATTTCATAGAAATTGATCTATGATAAATTGCTTATTTTTATCCTTTAAAATATGCTGGGTAAAATCTATTTGTTTTTTTTTGTCTCGGTTCAATTGTTCCTTCTTTTTTTATGTTTTATTTTATTAGTTCAACATTTGTTTTCTTTCTGTTTTCCTACATATATGTATATGTGTATTTTAAACTTTTCTTTTAACTGTGCAAAGTAATGTCTTTTTTATAATGAATGGTCAGGAGACGTTGATTGTACATACCTAACTATGCACAATAGCCATGCGGGAGATACCTGTTATTGGAGCACTGGAGATTCTATTTTTTGTTTCATGTTTTTTTTTGTTTGTGTTGTTCAGTGTTCTGTTGGTGTCTCTGTATATTAAATAAATAAATAAATAAATAAATAGAAGTCACCCCTGAATTGCGCCAGACTTATAAGGTCATTTTTGTCTTATTTACCTACTTGTACCAATGTGTAAATAATCGAATATTTTTACTATTGCATATGCGCAAACATTGGATTTTTTTTCCCTGTCGGGAGTCAAAGATATTTTTTAACAGATTTTTAATTATTACACTATCTTTTAATGAGATATATAGAACTTTCAAAATTGAATTGATAGGGATCTCATTAAAAAGGCATAATTGGTGAACGTTGCGCAAGCGCATAAAGTGATCACGTAAACCAGCCGATGACAGGTCGTAAGCCCCGTAGGTGCCTTGATTTCCCGGTTCTCCTACAGTAAATATTCCAACTTCGTCTCTATTGA
The DNA here is from genome assembly GCA_963576475.1 of Molanna angustata. Classification (NCBI taxonomy): domain Eukaryota; kingdom Metazoa; phylum Arthropoda; class Insecta; order Trichoptera; family Molannidae; genus Molanna; species Molanna angustata. Next base: position 20,616,849 of record OY754979.1, read on the forward strand.
GATAATTAAAAATCTGTTAAAAAATAACTTTGACTCCCGACAGGGAAAAAAAAATCCAATGTTTGCGCATATGCAATAATAAAAATATTCGATAATATAAGAAAGTATGTATGGGAAGGTGTGTATGTGTGTGTGGGAGGGTGTGTATGTGCGTGTGTGGGAGAGTGTGTATGTGTGGGAGGGTGTATGTTTATGTGTCTATATTTGAGGGGTGTGTATGATAGAACATGTTGTATTGTTGTTATGTATTGTTGATGATAGCAGTACCTTACTTGTTTTTCGAAGCATTTGAAGAAAGTAAGTCTGTTAGTCGCTGGCTCTTGGTCTTGTATTAAATATTATAATAAATTAAAACACATTGTGTGACAGTCAGTTTAGGTTGAAAAGTAACCTTCCTCTTTATTATTTAAAAACCATAGCAGCAAAAAACAATATAAAAATTATAGAAATAAAACAATGATAAATGTTCCACATTTAAATATTTTAACACATCGAATCCAACAATAATAATTTTCCATAGATTACACAACAGGTGTCAAATCAATAAAAGGTATGTTCACTTTTTGTGTTGAACTTAAAAAAAAAACAACTTTACGGCTAGTGCGCTCAGCAATCTAAACTTTTACTTTTCTGATTTACTTTATCGTTACGAATGCTGCAAAAAAGAGTATAAAAATGGGTCGCGCTACTGAGTAAAATGTCAGTATAAAAGCGACTTTCCTACTCTTGACTGGACCATAGAGAAATCAGTGCCGGTACGTGTCGGTGCGTCAAAATAACTGTAATGTTTTCCAATGTGAGTTAGAAATAAATTTATCATAAATCATAAACAAAGTTTAAATAATGCGAAATTATAGTGAATGCATTACTATCAAAAAAAGTGTTATGAATATAAAAAAGTAAATGAAGACAAAACTGTGTCTCACCTATTGCATATAATCAGGCGTCTTTAGCATTTACGTATTATAATGTATACAGCATTTTTTTTAATCCTACCCCTAGAGGATATAGCGGGGAGTTATGATTTCATAATTTTTAAGGCAATTTTTTTATTGCAAATTATTCACTTGTATCATACTGAGATTGTATTCTGAAAGTTTCATCACAATGTATCTGTGTGTGTGCTGTGTACTATGTGATATGTGTTGTGTTCTATGTACAGTGTGTTTATTCTACTTACTTTATCAATTATAGATTCATTCGATTTTTTTCAAATTTGTATATCTAATACTTGCTTAGACCGCATTAAATTTTAAAGGATATCTGATCAGTGTTTCTCAATTTTTCTGTCTTTTATTTCAAAGTGTTCAGCAAACTTAAAATTTGATATTTTTATTTACAAATTGCTAAATAATCACATCACATTCATAAAATGAAATTCAAAAATTATCAAGTTTTATTAATAAAATATTTAAATCAAAAATAATTTAACAAACTCTTTCCATAAAAATGCTGAAAAATTTCCATACAAAATTTGTATCCTTTGTGGAGTGACTTAGTGGTGAGGAGTATCGAGTTGGCCACAACCCACTCGTTTTCATTTTAACTAGGTTATCTAAAATAATATAAATATTAAATGAAATAGGGATTTAACTTTTACTCAAATGTATAGTCCATATATTGGTTGTATTATCTAACATTACTAAACAGTGTTCTGTTTGTTGATATGAAAAAATCTTAATTGAGGTTTTTGTATGTGTACAAAAATATAATAATTTAATTTAATATTTTTTTTATTTAAGTTAAGCGTAGGCTGTTGGTTGAATTTAAACAAATGTGGATTTAAACTTTCAGATGAAATACTTAATTGCCCTGGTGATGTTGTGTGTTGCACTGGTTTCTGCATTTCCAGCACCACAAGACTATGATGACCTAAATTCAGCGGCTTCAGATCATGGTAAGAATAAACTAAAATTGCCAAAAATACAAATGATGCATGTGAATCCTTTTGGCCAAACTTTTTTTTATTTCTAACTTATCTATAATCTGACACTCAGGAAGTTTGGGCTATACAAAAAACTTGGTAAGCATCGTATTAAGGCACTTGTATACCTTGGACTTATGGATGTACACAAATATGCACGCTAAATTGCCTTCTAATGTATGAAACAGGAAAAAATATTGTGCATCACCAAATCTGTAATCTACAATATTTTTTCATGAAGAAAAGGAAAAATTTATCAAAAAAACTCAACTGGTATATTTTCATATTCTCTTTCGATTGAAGTAAAAAAGTAGATTTTAGTTTCTTATAACAATAAATTCAAAAAGGGTTTTACAAGAAAAGTTCTTTATTCAAAAACGTATCTATTGAGGGTACTGGGGAAAATATTTGGAAAATTTACTATTTAGCCTACTATAGCCTTTTAAACTCAAATCACACACAGTATGTAATGCCATATGTGTTTCTATCTTCTTCGTTCCTTGACAATATTTTTTTCTTTTTTAATTTTTTTTATAAAAAATGAATATGTCCTTGTTAAACAAGTACATATACATCTTCCTACGTTCCCTAAAATAAGAATAAATGCTTGTGCTATAGGTGAACGAAATCGGTTGAGGCAGGATTCGAACTCGCGACCACTGGATTACTAACCCAGCGTGCTAACCGCTCTACCATCGACCCATCTGAATTAGATCCTTTAATCCAATAATTTCATATTTAAGTTACCATTAATTTCACCCATCAAAGATACAGACTTGATTGTAAATAAAACACATTTGAAATACAGAGATTTTTGATTTTTGATAATTATTTTGATTTGTAGTATGTACCTACCTACATGTATGTACTAACTTTTTCAAGTGTTACACATTACTTCAATATGGCATTGGTATTGAAAAAAAAAATAACATACTGTCATTGTATTTCTAGAACACCTCGGAAGAGTTCAAATCAAAGTGTACCGTGGACCAACCGAGCATGATGGACACGATCACTTTGCACCTTGGGGATTCTGGGTGAAGCAGCCAGCTGATGATCACCACTGAAAATATTAAACCTGCATCTTTAAGGATACCTTGCTCGTGTTTCGATCACTTAAAAGCCCTGCATGTTAATTAAAAGGGGCAACTAACCCAAGCCAAACTTGGCTAATGTGAATACACCAATATACCTTTTATTGAGACACTTCTCTTATTTCTTCAATTGCTTACAATGATACTATTTTATCAGAGACTATATAAAATTCCAATCTCAGTTTAAGTTGAAATATTGTATGTTCTAAAACCTCTTTCTTCAATGATGAATACCACACCATAATGATGTATTCTTTCTTTTTCTATTTTTCTATGCTATTAATTTATCTTTACTTATTCTATTTCTGAAAAACTTCTTTCAATATATTTCTTTTTTGTTTATTTACTGCTTTATTATTTCTTACTGCTTGATATGTGTGATATTTACAAACTTACATTGAGGTTTTGTAAGAAAAATAATATTTTGAAACTTCAAATAAAAATTCGATAATGCTTTTAGAATAAAATACATATACTTCTGATGGCGAAACAATTTATAATTTCAATTATGCAGGTCTCTTTTGTTACCAATGTAAACTGATATACCAAAGCTTATGTTAATAAAAATATATGAATATCTTATAATTAACAGCTAAAATACTTGTTTTACTATTTTTGAACCAATCTTAAATCCAGCCGTACATATAATATATAACACATACCTACTAGTATAATTTTATTATTTTATATAATTCACATTTTTGTCAATAGAAAAATAAAAGACACATATGAAATATTGTATATAGGTACATTAATATTCATTCACATTTACAAATCAACATTTATCAATCAATACAAAATATGAGGGGCTTAGTAAAGGGTCCCAGTTTTTTTCTAAACATGACAAAAAATATGTGAGCTTATTAAAATGTTTCATTTTATTTTATTTTATTTCAATGTAAACAAAACAGTCATAACAAAGTACAATTAATCACATATACAAAACAATTCAAGGACCAAAAACTGTTTACAGCTTATTACTAAATAGTGAAGTGCACTTTAACAATCATATACAAACACTATAAAAGAAAATAGGAAAAGGAGGAGATAATGGGAGAAGAAAAAAATGCACACAATTCGTACGTCAGTCTACCCTCCCAGCGAGTGAAACCCTCAACACTCTCCTGAACTTGTTAAATGATGACTAAACTATAGCAAAAAGTACTTTTAAACTAAATTATATGAACCCCTCGAGTGAAACTCACCGTAATTGCCTTTACGGTAGGGTTTTGTGGATTGAATTGTTGATTTTTGTGATATCTGCAAAATAACAATTAATTCTTATTTAAAATAAAGAAATACTTACATATTTGACAACATTGTTAAATCACTAAAACTCCGTCCCACACATTTGACAGAAACAACAAATTACAGTATATTTACAAATTAAAATATCTAGTTGGTGGATATATTACTGAGCGTGTTACCCTCCTCCCAAGAGGCTTTGAGGTTCGAGCTCACCTTTCTTTTCCAATGTCCGTTATGGAATTAGATATTCCACACATTACCTCGCTGGACGAGATGCATAAAAAAGTAAACGATAATTGAAGCCGTGGTCTGACGATACACAAATGTCAAGTGTCAGCGCACAAACGTCAGACGGCACGGTCATGTCACAAGATAAAATGATAAAATTTGAAATAAAATAAATAATTAAAATTGGTAATAAATTAGGACGTCACAAATCAAAATTAAATAGAGTCAATATTGGACGTCACACGTTAAAATGAATTAAATAAAATAAATTAAATTAAATCACACAGCCGAATTATTGTCACACGGAGAAAAAACAAATTATCACATATAAGTATATAGTTTTCTGGGGCACACATAATTTCCTCGTCTCGGCCATGGGCGTGCTGATGCACCGCCAATGCCGGAATGGATCGTCGTTGATGGGCGAAGGGGCAAGGATATCGGCGACAGCAACCTCGGGTCCCAGAAAAGAGTGACTGGGTGACTGGCGGGAGCGACAGCGGCGGCGCGAGTCTCAAGGAGACACAGGCCGTTGCTCCAGGGCCCAGCGCGACCCAACAGCGTTTGGAACACTTTCCAAACTCAGCACCCGCTTCGGTCCAGGAAAGCGGCTCTCTCGCCGAATGGTGGTGCGCCGATCCATCTCGGCACTCCAGGTGTCACATCCATGGCTGCCGGTGTGGAGCGAGCCTAACCGACACCCTCTGGTGCGGTCTGCAGCTGCTCTGGCCACAGTGAGCGTGGTCCGTGTCGACACGACGCGTGTCTAATTTCGACTGTCAAAAATTTTCATCTGTCACTTGTAATGTCACATTTCAGGTTATGTGTTATTGTCAAATTTTTCTTTTTATTCACACACTATATTTTTCACAAATGTTTGTTTGTGGTCAGCTGATTTAGCGCCGGATTTAAATAAAAATAACGCGGACAGGAGAGGTCGCGTCAAGCGCGCAACTAAATTAACTAGTTGCATGTAACACATGAGATCCAACTGTTGATAGTGATAGTATGTATAGTCAAAGAGAATATAACCTTACGGATATGTATAGTCAAAGAATATCTGAGTACCAAACTATAAACCCATAAATCCAAATTATTGAATATTTTAAGATATTTTGTTTTCTATAAAACACATGTAGGTATGTATGCCAAGATAGGATAGTATAGAGGTCAGTCCTTTTTTCCTACCCAGAATATGAAAACAGCATGATGGTATGTAGGTATGTATGTTTGGAGATGAAGTACCAAACTATTGAGTATTCTTAGATAATATTGTGTATAGGCGACTGCCATACAAATTGTATGAAGCAATGTCGTCACAAAATTCAATTTTTATAAAAATTGTTAAAAAAAATTAAGATGTAAAATAAAGCTGATATTTTTTATAGAAAATTAAATTATCTAGTTGGGGTGTTTCGGCTTTTTTCGATATTTTTAAAAACTTTGGAAATATAGGCAGTCAAACACATCAATTTATCATAAAAAAAATATTTTTCTTAATAAAAAATGTTTGAGAAACTCAGGATCTTTTTTGAAAAAACCAATTTGAGATTTTGTGTATGTTCAAACCATTGTTCAGCATTCTAGCTTTTATGGTTTCTAAGATATATGTAAAAATAAAGTAAATATTCAAAAGCTGATTACCCCTGACTGAAACAAAAATTCAAAATTCTGAGTATAAAAGTTTTGTAGGCCTATTACTATTTATATATTCTGAAATTTTGGGCTCTGTGGAAGCTTTGCGCATCTTTAGGTTTTGATATTAATTCTAATTTTATTTAGCAATTTGGTGATCGCACACTATTCAGCTCAAGCAAACACCAAAGTAAAAAATAAACTTACCTTTCCTCATCTTCGGTATCCTCTAATGACGAATACAGCTCTTCTAATTTCAAACCTTCCACAAAGGTTGTTATGCCGTTTGCCTTGACTCTACATTTAATTTTTTTCCAACTCTCAGATGGCACACTAATCTCATCTCTTCTGAAGGTTTCGAGATCACTAGTTTTTCTTGTCCTTGGCCAAAAAAGGACATCGTTTATGACCCATGTGTTGGGCACAAGCGATATTAGTTGTGATGAACCTTCTATGGTTAAAACAATCGAAAACGGCTTGAGAATAACTGTAATGAAATAAAGTATGTGAAACCATTTTGTGAATTCAGTAACTTTGTGACCACTTTTGGTAAAATGTCGACACATGTGGACATACATAGTGTAGGAACATTGTTACCGGTTTGAGACTACATTTCAATTTTTGAAAAATGACAAATAAAAATATATTTTCACACTATTTACCAATATTATGGTTATTCTTGCTCATATAACTATATTATTAGTTTTTTGATTTTTTATTCTATGAAAACTAAAGCATCTCAGCTATGGAAATATAAGACTTATATAATAAAAATAATGTTCACATTTCGATATTATAGTTTAAATTACGATTATATGGTGACGCGTTGGTTAATTTCAACATATTTGAATAAATTACACAGTAAATTTCTTTTCCCATTAATAATCGAATTATAAAAGTCATAATAATTAATATTCATAATATATACTTACATTAACAAACTGTAATGGCGGCTTTATCTTGTTTTTGTTATTTTATCACTTAATCACTCACGCAAAGATGTCGAACAATTTTGTCGCAAACTGTATTGGCGGTGAGTGAACGGGACGGGGCCTATAATGTCCTTGAATAGTGGTCGCAGACTGGTAACAGTGTTACCTCACGGCGACGAAACAGTACAACCGAAACGTTACTGTGTCGACTGTTCCCCATATTCGGTCGCGGCGACGGAACCACGTGCACTTTGCGACCAGAATATATTACAGTGTGCACACAAGCGTGTCGTCATGTGTAGAAAAAGCGACCGAAAATGGTTATATGGGACATTTATCTGCAACATCGTATAGTAAATCAATATCACAATTAGTATATGGTATGTCTGAAGCTTTAAATTTAAATATACTATTTCTATGTTTTGCAATTCAAAATAATTTTAGTTTTACATAATATTCAATATAATGTACGTTATTTCTATACACTTCAATCAAATTAAAAGATATTTAAACCAGAATATTACAGGTATATTTAAAACTGTGTGAGGAACATTAATAAAATAAAAGCAAAAAACAAATCATGGTTGATTACAATTTAATACAATGCATCCATAGCATTAATAATACAATATATAACCTAATTATAAAACAATTCACACAATTCTTTCCATAACAGTATATGCAAAGGTTATACAATTTTTATAAATAAAAACATATTTATTGTCTTAGTTAAATGGAAATGGCTTACATCCATATATGGCTTGTAATCCTCAAAGATCAAATTTTCAGATAAAAATTGACCACATATTGTGATGGTAACCCACGTTATAAACTTATATAGCAAGTGAATATCTGCCATTCGACTGGACATGCTCTGCTGATACTTAAATAAAAACTATGAATATAAAATGATATATTCTTTTTCTTCATCTACACTCAATTTGTAGCTTATAGCCATCAAGACAAGCTTCTCATAGTCCTAGTATTTTCTTCTATATCTAATCAGTCACTACCAGCTAAGTCAAATATAAATATTAGGTGTCAATGGATGACAGCACCTAAATTTACGCATTCAAACAAAAAAACGATTTATACTTAAAAAAAAATACAAAATCATTTCCCTAGTGATATCTTTTCTAATGAAATAATACTAGTACACTAGTAATATTCTGAACCTTCATGAGGTACCATGATACACATTTATTATATTCATTACTATGTATTGTATTCAAAAACACAATATTATATACAAATATAAAATACCTACTAAACATTGTTTAAAAAATATGTATCTATATTAAAATGATTACAAAATACAGTCTTAATCATAGAATTAGAAGGAAGACAATGAATAATAAAACAATATCGATTCTAAATATATCGACATGGGTAAGAACTGTGTTTGTTCGTTACAAACTTATATGTAAATAAAAATAAATATTTAGTAAACACACTTATAGTGACATATAAAACAATTCAAACAACAATCGTTTATACCTACCAACTAATTGTTTCAATATTCTTATTTTTATGTGTATGTATAGTGACGTTTTTGACATGTTTATATGAAGTAAACTGTGGGCGCGCTTAATTGGAGGGTTAGCAAGATTTTTTTTACTAATGTATTTTGTATAATTCTCTGTGCGTGTCCCTTAATAGAATTAAATATACATTAAAATAATAAACTTATTATGTAGTTTTAAAAAAACAGTATATAAGGACAAAATAGGAATAACAAATATTTTTTTAAAAAGAACTGTAAAAAAAGATGGACGCTTTTGTTACAAAATATGAAACATTATAATATTGCATACAGTTTAGCATCCTACATATCTCCAAGCATTTTGAAATTTTTTAGTACTGAGGGGGGTTGTTTGCGAACACACATTATCAAACCAACCAAGCTTTATTTTGATTTTTCTAGATGTTTTGCGATAACTATACATTTTTTATTTGGGCTAAGGGCAAAAAGTTGAGTATAGCTACTCTATAGGAATAAGAATAGTTGTTGAGACATCTAAAATTACTGTTTTTTTTTATAAATAAATAAAGCTACAAATATACATAAACTAGCTAGTTGGATCTAACACATGAGATCCAACTCGATGACCATAGTATGCATAGTTGCAGAATATGTTCCAAACTATAAATCCTTAAATCCAAATTATTGAATATTTTAAGATATTTTGTTTTCAATACAAAACAAGTATGACAAGATAGGAAAGTGAGGAATTCAATCGTTTTTTCCTACCCCGAATATGTAAACAAATTGATGGTATGCATGTATGTATGGAGATTAAGTATCAAACTATTGAGAGTCCCCTTAGATATTATGTATGTATAGGTACTGCCATACAAATTGTATGAAACAATGTCGTAACTGAATTCAATTTTTACAAAAATTGCTGAAAAAAGTTTGGGATGTACTAATATAATGCATGTACTTGTTATAGAAAATTAAACTACCTAGTTGGGGTGTTTCAGCGTTTTTCAATATCTAAAAAAATGGAAATATTGGTATTAAACACATAAATTTGTCATAAAAAATGTTTTCTTAGTAAAAAAGTTTGAGAAATGCTGAACCTTAAAATTCTGTATTTTTCTATATTTATGCAATTTTTCAGCGGTATATCTTTTGTGTTTTCCAAGATATATGGAAAATAAAGTAAAAATTCAAAATTTGATAACCCCTGACTCAAAAGAAAGTTCGAATTTCTGAGTATAAAAGTTTTGTAGGACTAAACATTTCTATTTTTTCTGAATTTTAGGCTTTGTGCATAAAACGGATCAAAAGTTGTAAGGGGGGGGACATACATACACACAGGCACACTAAATGTTCTACTCCGAATACCAAGTTCATCCATACAAATAACATATATGCTGTGAAGCCTCTAAGTTGCTGTTTTTTGACATCAAATTTGAAAAACCATGAAAAATGTATACCTGGCCATACAAAATCTTGCGGATATTACTTGAAAATTTGCCAATACTTAAAAATTTACTTATGTAAAGTTGTCTAAAATTTAAGACCCTAAACTCAGTGAACAATTGATTGCTGGGATATTTAAAAGGTTTATTTACTATATAGTTAAGATTTTTGTGCTTACAATATACAACCTCCCCACCCAATGCATCCATAGATCAATATTAAATTACACAGTACAATAAATGTAGTTTTTACATACATTTAATGACAATATTAAAAGTAAAGTTTATTACATACATAAATGAAAAATGAATAATACCTTGATACAATAATATGTATAAAACTTCTACTGAATTTATTGAAATTTCCCATAAAATTTTATAAAGAAAACCACAGCATAAAATTATGCTGTGGTGAAGCAGATATTCTTTTGCTTTTATTTAGGGAATATTTGAGGATGTACTTACTATGTATGCACTTTTCACAGGGACAAAATAAATGGCCATAGAAATATATAATATAAATGTAAATCTATTTATAAAATAGAAATATTGGAATGCAATATTAAGCTGTTTATGTACGACGGCCTTCGTGGCTCAGTTGGTTGAATACCCGACTTCTTAGCCTAAGGTCCCGGGTTCGATTCCCGGCGAAGACACAGTTTTCAATTGTGTTTTCAATCTGGATCTGTGAGACGATAAACTTGTTATTGGGTAAGTGTTACGTAAATATTTAACATAGTACCTCTAAGTTGTCCGAGAAGCGATACAAAATAAAATAAGAAATAAAATATGTGCATGGGTACTTAATGGATGGAAATTACATTAGTAAAAAATGCACATACTGAGTAAGAAAAAAATATATAAACTTGCAAACTATTTGTAATTCTTTGACAATTTAAAAAACACCATCCTCGCAAAACCTCACCTCGAGGGCGCTATCACCTTCCAAACATTCTACTGCCTCTTAAGTATTTCTTACTTCCAAGTGGCCGTAGAACAACAATGGATTTCCAAGCCTCCCTATCAGCAACTGCGGACTCCCAGTCATCACAAACATTCAGAACTTCAATCTCTGCCTCTTACATAAAATAAATATAAGTATGCCCCCTCTATCAAAACCATCTCACAATAAAAGATTGCAAATACAATTTTTATGTATGTAAAAATATTATAAAAAATGTAAAAACATTGAAATATTGCGAGACAACATAAAACAGTTGATAACCGTATTTCTATAATAAGTTTTAATAATGTGACTAGAACCATTGAGATTACTAACTTACCAGTATACTTTGACAATGCTTTTCTTTTACAAGGGGTCAAACATTATAATAACTGTAAAACCTTGTAATTTTATACAAAATATTTAAGAACATGCGAATGAAACTTCAATGGAGCAACAAATTCTGTGGAAATGGATTCGACAATCTCCGTTTTCTTAAATGCTCGTAGAATCTTCTTAATTTCATCGTACAGAATTTTTGCCGCTTTGAAGCGATCGCCAGTCTTCTCTGGACTAAAGCATTCGTACAGTACTTTGCTGAAGTTTGGTGAAACCTGTAAAAAAATAAATATTACAATAATTTCTTAAAATAATGAGACAGTGAGCCTTAATTACTCTTTGCAGCATGACTATAATCCGACAAATTGGCTGTTTAAAACTCAAAGTAAGACTGAAATTGTTTGGAAAAGAATTTTCATCTGGTTTTAACTCCTAAATGCAAGAGGCATTTAAAAAAATATAAAAACTAGTTGTGATTGAGAAATTGTGAGTTGACAAGGTATTTATAGTGAAACATTGATTCAAATCATAATTAAACATATTATCATACTTATTTCTCAGATACAAATATTAAAAAAATAATTTGCATTTTTGTTGTATTATAGACAAAAGATAATACTATACACAGGTGATTTATTTATCAAATACAATAATAAACGAGTGGGTTGTGGCCAACTCTATATTCCACACTACCAAGTCACTCCATTTTCATGAAATGATTTTGTAAAATATTTTTTTATATAAATATTTTATTATGAAAACTTGATAATTCTTCGATACAATATTATGAAAATGATGTGCCTTTTAGCAATTTTAAAAATGTAAATATCAATTATTACGTTTCCTGAGCTTGGGGTCACTTTAAAATATTTGAGAAGCACTGATCTGTGGGGCAAGTCTGGTTCGTTCGGCAAAATCAAAACCCTAGTGATTACCCATATCATGAATATAATTATCATATGGAGTTCTATGACATCTAAAGATATTTTTTAACAGATTTTTAATTATCTCAATAGAGACGAAGTTGGAATATTTACTGTAGGAGAACCGGGAAATCAAGGCACCTACAGGGCTCACGACCTGTCATCGGCTGGCCGACAGGGGAAAAAATCCAATGTTTGCGCATATGCAATAATAAAAATATTCGATTACATCTAAAGATATTATAGAACTCCATATAATAATTATATCCATGATATGGGTAATCGTGAGGGTTTTTATTTCGCCGATTGAACCAGACTTGCCCCCCAGATATCCTTTCAAATCTATTGGAATCGAATGGAGTATTTGATTTACAAATTTAAAAATAATTGAATGAGTACATTAGTGTATAATTGATAAAGTATAATAAACACGCCGTACATAGCACATAGTACACAGCACACACACAGATACATTGTGATGAAACTTTCAGAATATAATCCCAGCATGATACTAGTTGATAATCTGCTATAAAAAATATCCTTAAAAATTGCGAATTCACTACTCCTCACTTTATCTCCTTATGCTAGTAAGGAGTAAAAATCTTTTGCATCAGAGATGAGATATTACTAAAAATCTGCAACAGCTAAAAGTTTGGCATATGTGACTATATCAATGGAAAAGTATTTAATTTACACGGAAAAAAATGTAAATAATGAGAATACCGAATTACAATTACAGCATGGTTATAATGAGCGTAAAGGGACTAACTAAGTTTGCTTGATATAACCATTACTCGTTGTATCAGAATTAGGTACAAACTGGTAGGTAATTATGAATATTAAGATATAAATACATATTATGTTCATTCATTCAACAACTAATATTTAGTTATGAATAAAATCAAAATAAATTCTAAATTCTAAATAAATAAAACAAAGTCGAGTTAGTTAAACCATTTATAACTCAATAACGGCTGGACCAATTGTAATAATCTTTTATTTGTTGAATTCGTCTCTGCCTCAGATAGAAATATTACAATTTGGGAAAAATTTATGAAAATATATACCTACAGATTTTTTATTTTTAAATAAATGCAATGCGAAATAAACACACTGCAATGAGAGCATGAAAGTGTAATTGAATTTTTATTTTCTTTTATATATTATTATTATTATTATATCCTAATAAACTATTGAACTTAATAATTTTTTTGTATTCATTTAATAACGTTTATAAAATCCTAAATTAAGTTAGACGGTACGAAGTTCTCCGGGTCAGCTAGTGTAATATAAATAAAAACTTTCGAAAAAATGAATTTGTTTCATTATTTCTGAATGGAATACAAAATACTGATGTTCTAAATTTATAGAAGTGTACTTATATTATTCCACTCACGCTATAATTAATGAAGTAACATCCAATTATATCTAAAGCATCTTTGACATCAGTTATTGTCGAGAAATCCGGTACTTCTTTGAACGGAAAACCACTTAATCTCTTCATTTTCTTAAGTTCTTCACCTCAGTGACGTTGTTTTCGAAAACTATTAAATAAGATAAAATAAGAAGGACTGCTTGTATTTTTTTTTACAAATTTTAACGTTAATCATGCTATGTTGAATATAGCAAATGATATCCAATTTTTCCCGAAAAGAAAGGCATTTTCATTTGTTAGATGGTAATTATTTACAAGTGGCCTAAGTTGTTGTTTTTATGTTTATAAATATTACATATTATTACAGAAAAAATAGTAACTAATATTAAATTAGTTCTTATAATATGTTGTTTCGATAACGATACAGTTACGGGAAAACTTATTGATAGGTGTCATAAATTTGGCCTTTTATGTAGATTTCTTCATACATTTTTCGAAATCATATTTTTTTCCCTAATGTATAATGTTATCTATCTATAAACAAAAAATCAATATAATCGACGACGTAGGCCACTTGTTAACAATAACCCTTTTTTACGAAACGAAAATAATGAAAGAGTTTAATACATGAAAAGATGACAAGATAGCAAAGTGCAAATTCTTTCTATAAGTAAAATGAGATAAGCATTTTTACATAGTGACGGCTCATTTGAGCAATACAGGATGAATTGGTTGTTCGAGAGAACATTTTTTCGTTAAAAATTAATAGGAAGGGACGTAGAAAATAATTGTTGGCTGGCCCTTTTTTTAGATATTGTGACTTTTCACTGGAATTTGGTTTAATAATACACTGTAAAGTGAATTTTGTTCACTTGTTGACAATATTTTTGGTATGTTATATGAGTGAAAAGAGCTCATTATAAAAGACAACATCTGTATGAAAACAGATCAAAATCAAAGCGAAAATGAATATTTATTCAGTATAAGTTTGACTGTATGACAAGTTTATGTTATATTTCATTCATTCATCCTTTCATACCATCACGGCATATCCCACAATATGGGGTAACCAGCGAAAGGTGTGCGGGTGTGCATTGCCTAATAAAAGGGAGAGCAACACATCTATGTATACCCATATACCAGTCTCGTTTCACCAAAAAAGGCACTACATTCAGAATGGCTGGTGAACCTCTTTGCTGAACTATGTGAGATGTTATTGTTTCCTGTTGTATTTTCGATTTCCCGGCTCTTACGGAACACTCGAAAACAATGATTTAAAAGAATGGAAGCACTATTCTAAGCTGGTGCCTCACAGCTAGTTATGTTACATTAAAACTAATAATTTACGATAAAATGTAAAAAGTCTTTCCTCAATAAAAAAATGTATTATTATCAAACCTGTTTGATATAATGAGGTGGATTAACCAACACTTGAGAATAGATCAGATCACAGACAGCATAATGGTTGTGGTCGCTCAACTGATGGTCACAAATATCCACTGTTGAGAAAGCAAAACATTCTTCGCAAGGTATAACCTCACTGGTATGGTTAAGTGTCCAGTGAGCTGATGGATCTTTACGTATTTTGTCAACAATGATAATATGTTCCAAGTCAATGAAAAGCGGAAAACGATCATCGCCCCGAAACCCAATATTACCAATTGCCACGTCAGTGAGATAAAACCTGAAATCAAAATATATATTAAATAGACCTGTATTATCTCATTCAAAACACAGAAAAAATATGGGTCATATGGTGCAGTCAATGACAGAGCGGATAGCGTAGGTACTGGATTTGTAATTCAGTGGTGCAAGTTTGAATCCTACCTTGACCGATTTCATTCACCATTTAGCACAAGCATTTATGCTTAATTTAGGGAATGTACATTTGAATGTTTAACAAGGACAATTTTTTTTTCATTAAAATAAAAATAATAGTATAAGATCCCACATAAATAATTTCTATGCAAACAGCACAACACAAAATAACGCCCCAGTTGTTTGAATATTTACCATTCACATTTGACATATTTTATTATTTATTTATTTATTTACCTTTTATCACACC
The DNA here is from genome assembly GCA_963576475.1 of Molanna angustata. NCBI lineage: Eukaryota > Metazoa > Arthropoda > Insecta > Trichoptera > Molannidae > Molanna > Molanna angustata. Next base: position 20,632,486 of record OY754979.1, read on the forward strand.
ATATTTATAATGACAAAAATAAGTAGATTACTGCTGCCCAACTAGGAAATCCTGTTCTAGGGCTAGTAGTTAACAATTTTTATTGACAATTATATGTAATTATTATTAAATTATACCTAGGTATTTCTTTATTTTTTTAATATCAATAATGGTACATAAAAATTTATATAGAACAATATAATTTAAAAACAAGTGAATTGTAGCTAACACTAAACTCTCCACTACACCGTAACTCAATCACAACAAAACTCATAGGTCCGAATGCAGAGTCCGACCTAAATTCTAAATACTAACTTGGCTTACATTGCACAGTCGCTCACTTAAGTTACATCGTGGCTTCCTAACTGGAGGATGCTATGGGCCGGTATTACAGTCTCAGTTTAAGAGCTAAACTCAAGTTTTACAAAATATAGCGTATTACAGTGTCCGTTTAGGCCTAATCTTCCCTCAAATACGTCACTAATACGACAAATATTTAACTCAACGTTTTCTGATGGATTAAGTACTTAACGGTGAGTCAACTGTCATTTGCTAGGCAACGAGTGTAGTTTCAGTGTTCTATCACTAGAGGCGTTAGTTGTATCGACGGTGACACCACACAACAAAACAAACTGACAGTCATATTGAAACGAACATGGGCATTTAAAAGCATTATTTTGGTGAAAAAAATTAAATTTACCATGTTGGATAGTAAAACAATAGTAAGTATTTCAAGTCGTAGCGTCCCGTTTTGTAGTTCATATTAATTGAGGTTATTTAAAATTTGACAGATAATAACCGCAGAAAAAGTAAAATATGTCTATAATTGAAGATTTAGTAACTGACATGTCATATTGCACTGTAATACGGAAATGGATTCAATATCCCCTTAACATTAATCTTAAGTTTAACAATGTCGGGCCTCAACTCAATGAGTTGAGGCCCGACTGTAATACCGGGCCTATGAAGTTTTTGTAATGAGAATTGCATTGCAGATACATATCTAAATACTTAGCACATGCGTGTCGGCGTAAACTAACGTTTGCGAACTGTCAAAAAGTAAGGTTGATTGCAGGAGGAACCTTACGAGTGGTTTGATACTAAAATACAAGATGTTTTCGATGGATGATGATTTTAGCGATTTCGTCAAATATGTATTTGGTAATTTTGTCAAATCAAACACCAAACTGAGAATTCAGCGATCTATACAAGATGCCGAAAATTCACTGCAATTTCAGAAAAATTGTGACATTGAGCTGTCAGAGTGATCTTGGTTACATGTGTATGTGTTGATATGACAAAAAACATCTCTTTTCTTCATATGCAATAATGTGAAACGCTACGCCATGGACCTTAAGTTTGGCGTAGTATTTAGTTAGTGGACGTCTCTGCGTGAGGTTAGGAGTTAGTATTTAGTTACCTAGGACTGTGCATTCGGGTCATAATGTGCACTCTCTACATGATACCTGTAGAAAAATCGATGTAAAAGATATGCTTAAAAATTATGAAATCATATATCATGGAGAGTAGAAATGAATATATCTGTTATATATGAATATATAACAGAACAAGTGACACTTCATAAAGGTTTCACATATAATCATAATATTATGATATATCATTTACAAAAACTTACCTAAAACGATCATGTTTAAATGTGAATGAATCGGCCATTTCAAGAAGCCGAAGAGCTGTAACCGCACGATCCAACCAATCGTTCTTCAGAAGATCCGACAAAGTATATGTAGCTTTTTCTTCCAGTATAGCTCGTCCACATGCTCCATAATACTTGGGAACCGGCCAGTTGTCTGCATCAGCATTGAAGAACTAAAAATTATCAATACATTATGAGCATTCCAAATTCATGCCAAAAATGTTAAGTAACTATGGAGAAAATAAGGAGATATCCTGAATGCTGTAAATAAATCTACAACAGGAAAATAGGTTGAGGCTATAGTAGGCTGCATAGTATATTTTTAAAATCTTTTCCCCAGTACCCTCAAAAAATACGTCTTTGAAATCAAGAACAGTTTGTATTTACATCCTTATTCTATTGAATGAGTTTTTTTTTAATTTGTTTAATACTTTTCTTGTATATAATTAGTAGTGTCTGACCGAAACAGGAGTTTCTACCGAAACCGAATCCGAACCCGAATCTTCGGTGTCTCTCTCAGTTTCGGCCGAAACCGAAACCGAAACTTTATTAGACACTTAAAAATCTATTGTTTACTGAAATTTGGCTAATTGACAGTTAACACGTGCTCACTGAAATAAAAAACAATACTTGAAGTAAGTATGTGGAAAGGTATTTTTTGTTTCTGCTAATAAAAAATACGAAATATCATTAATAAATTAATAGATTGGTAATCGTAATTAAGAAGCCTAATATTGTACGCTAAAAAAAGCAGTTTTTTCTACGACTGGCCGACGAACTCAACTGATGAACTGGTCGATGATGGCGGGTGACACTCGAGTCACGAACTTACCCGAAGTCAGCCGAACGACGTGCGATATTTCATGAACCCAGAGTTTCGGTGCGGCCGAAGGTTCGGCAGATTTTCTGTCGAAACCGAAACTGATGCCGAAACTAGATTTTATTTCCGAAACTTGCCGAAACCCAACCTTCGGTCGGTCACTAATAATTAGTTTTCATAAAACCCATTTTTAATTTTGTTTGTAAGTAACTAAAAAACTACAAGGCCTATGAAGTAAATTTTTTACTTCAATCGAAAGAGAATATGAAAATCTACCGGCTGAGCTTTTTATTATAAATACTATTCTTGTTATTTAAAAATAAAACTAATTTTTACCTTTTCTTCACGAAAAAATATTGTATACCACAGATTAGGTGATATACAATATTTTTTCATGTTTCGTACATTAGAAGGTAATTTAGTGTGCATTTTGGTGAACATCCGTATACCCAGGGTATACAAGGGCCTTAATTCATCATTCACAATTTTAATCACAGTGTTCTAACTGCACACACAAAGATTTGATAACTTGATTAGAAACATTTTAAATTTTATTTTGGCAATCACTCTTAATATTTAATGATAATAAACAAAAAAGAAGATCAAGACTGACTCGGAAAATAGGTAAATTGATTTAAATGAGTGCTTATTTGTACTGGAGTAAAAGAGAATAAAAAAAACAAAAGTTTAATAATATGACATGCTACAGACTCGCAACAATACCTTAAGCATAATAGGCTCTGGGTTAACATTCATAATTGTCCAAATATTAACGAGGGATATTTTTTTCCTCTCAGGATCGGTCTGATCCAAATAAGGCTGCAATATTTCGTCTAGTCCGTCCGAATCAGAACACATTGTCATGCCGTAAAAGAATCCATTCCGTGTTATTGTCGTGGCCATCTCATTTATTTCTTGGGTAAGGTTATCGTATTTTGTGAGGCCTTCAAATTCACAATTCGCACCACTGCGTTGCTTTAAAATTCTACAAATCTCTGCGTCAAATTTCCTCAACTCATGCTGCGAGGCCAACTTCTTCAATATATACTTGTCGTTCAGAACGTAAACATTTTGCGAATTGACGTAATAATATATCATTTCGGTCATTCCCTTGTCGCCTGTCGGTATTTCACCGGAGAAAATTGCCGGGCACAATTCCACACCGTAGCAGGCCGGACATTTATTGTCTTCAAACAAATCGTTTGCATACGGCCAGTGATACCAAAATATACAAAATTTGATTAAAAATCCCCCCGCCAAACCAAAAAGAATCATCATCACGAAAAGGAAACAGTACCTCAACATTTTTAGCCGTAACATTTTTCTTGGTAACTTCATGGTTCTTTTTTGATAAATAAAGTACTTGAATTAAGTTTTACACACGGACAGGTTGGGACTTTACATAAGCAATCATAGAATAAAGATATATATACTTAAATACGAATTGCGAATAATTTTTACTGGACTTGACAGTTGACAATGACCACAGATAATATGGAAGTAAACTTTCAGTATACTTCAGATGTGTCACTCAATACATAGAAGCTGTAACCGGATAATCATAAGGTTTCTCGCATCTCCGCTATAGGGGCAATGAATACGCGACCGGTCCATGGCAAATTTTAATTTCCATTTTTAATGTTTCCAGCTTTAAGGAATGGATTCAAGGATAACTTCAATAAAAAATAACCATTTTGCAATCATTATTTATTAAAAAAAAAACACTTATGATGGATTTTATTTGCAATCTTTCAAAAATCATGCCAAATAATTCATAAAATACATTGTTCTAAATAAAATGTGCATTGTAGATTATTAGATTTTTAAATTTATTTTCCACAAAGAAAGATTTAATACTGATTTTCGGGAAACTATATAACTTCACTTCGCCGTATTTCACTTGACAATTTATTCAAAACACAACAAAACTTGTCAGCCATCTTGCGAAGATAATCGAAAAACACAAAAAGCTGGCAATAGATTAACACCATCACCATCACATGGCGTGATAGTGTGTATGTAGATGAACACCGAAAACAACAAGAATTTTACAAAATCACACGTGTTATATTTATTATCTGGTTTACTTCAAGATTTTAAAGGATCAAAATGTTTCGCGTCACAACAAACAACAAAACACAATTGAAGTATGCTGAAGGTCTGAAAATTTTACATTGCATTTTCAAAAATACCAACATAAAAAAAAAATAAATAGCGCCACCTTTGGAGATGTAAGCGTAAAGTAAAACCAGTGCTACCAATAGAGTGCCACCGGCGTGACAATGACTAATTGACAAACACCGATAAGATCATAGAAAAATGGATAAGATACTGATAGAATTAAATGACAAATCGTTTGTATCTATGCAATGTAGGGATGGCGATCTGAGATCGAAGAATCGATTAATTTTTCGGACCAAATTATTTTTTTAATCGATTATAAGGAATGGATCGATCCAGCGAGAATCGATGCCAAACAATTAAAAATTAAGTTGTCGCCAAATATCTTGAACTTTTAGTCGAGAAGAGGGGAGATTTGCACGTAGAAAACGAAGCAAAATACACAATTTGCGCTCTGCGCAACTGGAAGCTTGTTCAAGATGTTTGCCAAAAATTAAATGTAAGAATATCAATAATATATTTCATTAAATAAATTTTTCATACTAAAATGTTCAACAAGAGAATGTTTAGAAAATTTTACTTTTCGTATGCAAATATTTGTGTAAGCTAGAACTAAATTTTTATGTGACTTAAATATATTTTCCAGCATCATTTAGTATTTTAATGAAAAGCATGATTATTTTATATAGTTGTAGTTAAGACTATGTTTCTCTTTCTTCTTCATGCCAATCAGGTCCTCCGGACGTTGGAGATCACTGCTGAGGAGGCATCTCTATCCGCTGTAGTCCGAAACAATTCGCCTACGTCTCTGATGCCAGTCTACTCACGAATGTTGCGGAGCCTTGACATCTTCCTTTTCTTCAGCGTCCCTCTATTTTGCCCTTCATAATCGGTTGGAGCAGCCTTTATTTTTTGCCTAGCAGAACGTGACCCACATGTGATATTTTTCATCGCTTAATTGTGTCAACCAGCACGCGCTCGACATTTGTAGCACTTCACCAGGTGCTGCCTTATTTTAAGATGAAATAATTGTATTTTCTGTGTACAATTAAAATGGTCGATCTTTGTGCTAATATTTTAAAATTATAATTCTGTATATCCTGTCCCATCAGTACCTCCCGTCACTTCCATCCCTTCAGATCCTCCCGTCTCTTCCTTCCCTTCAGAAAAAAGTCATTTTATGACATTTCTGTACATATTCCTACGATCATTTTCAGTAAATTCGTTTGTGAGATATTAAATAAATAAAAATAAAATAGTTCAGTGGTCACTTCTGAAGAGACCATATCAAAGAGACCATAAAGACAGATATACCCAACAACAGAAAACTACCCGGAAGACAGTAGCGAAATTGCTTATAGAAGCGGAAAACCTTGGCTTGCCTCTAAATACAATATGTAAAGAAATATATAAAAAATATTATGACAGGTTAGAAAAATTGCATTTAGAAAAAAATAATTAAATACTGATTCAAGACTTAGTATTTTTCAATTTTTTAATTGCAATCATACTACAACGTTGGAAATTGAAACGTAAATGCGATCCTTATCCGGGCTACAAAATGTAAATTCTATTTGGGCATCTGATTCAAAAATATTTTTCATGGCCACTGAAATGAACAAGGATAAACTTATGATAGAAATCTTTATATATTTGACATTTGCCAATTTTCTTTCAAGGTTTGCGTAGTCTGTATGTTCTAGGCACACCCCTGCCGGAAGACCTACGAAGAGATGGAAGGACAGATGGACCTCCTTCTCCCAGGATAGTCTATTTATCAGATAAATAGATAATATTATACATTTTATAATATTATCTATTTTTATTATAGATAAAAATAATTTAGTAATATGCAATATTACACAGTAATATAATATATTAAAATATTATTTGGGGTCATCAGCCTCCATAAATATGAAAATTTAATAAACCCTCTAATAAAAAAACTGCCAAGACTTAAATTATAAATTTTATGGTAAATTTTAGCTCATAGTATGACTATGTTCTTTTACAAAATGTCTGGTCCCTTAACAAAGAAATTTTTAATATCATTGATGAATGTTTTCACAAACTACTACATTAAAAATAGTTATATGAACAATATATCAAAAATATAGGAATATGGGGTGGTGTGGTTCAACCATCTCAAAACAGTGTTATAAAAGAAAGGTGTATTCATTCATATTAAGCATAATTCAGCATCCGAAATAGTCTTTAACAATTTGTGTTTTGTTTTGATATATAGTTCTGTATCAGCTTTTTCAATTTTGTTCAAGCATTGCTCTATATACGACGATAGAAAAGAATTTGCGTTTGGTTCCTTTTTTAACATATCAGATATACAGTTGGAAATATTCTCCAAAATTCTTGTTGAACTCTTTCTCCTCTCTGAATATTTTCTTTTTTTCCTTGTACCATTTTTTGAACTTTCACTTGGTGTCTGAAAAAATAATAAACTCATCAATGAAATTTATTTTATATTAAATAGATTTTTTTTAGGTTATTTAAGAAGAAGAATGTGTGTTGTTGTTAAATATGATTTTTACTGATATAACTTTTTCATGATAATGCCAACGTTTAATGTTTCCCCTTACTTTTCGTTCCGTGCCTTGTGTACTTTCTTCATTGGTAATTTCTCATTCATTAAGTAATATTTTTTTATGCATGAGACACCTAAGAATTAGTAATAGTGCGATGTATGACAAAGTAAGAAAAGAGGACACAAGAAAATAACGCAAGACGAAGAAAGATGGAATTAATAGAATGAAAGTTAACACATTGAGATGGTTTGGCCTCATCGGAAGAATGAACGAAGAACGCCTGACGAACAAATACAAAGCTTACAGGAATGGAATAAGAGGCTGGGGTTGTACAAGAAAAGAATGGCACGACCATGTTAATGATATTCTGAAAAAGGGAGATTTAAGAAGTGTGATAAAATGTTTGTAAAGCTTGCAAGCTTAGATTATATAATATGATACAGATACCTAATCAGCGCAATGAAAGTATGACAACTAAAACTAAGAACAATGTTCCGAGTTTCACTCGCCCGGCCGTCAATACAGTCATAGAACACTTAGTAGTACATATAAAATCTCTTTTTTATGCAGTATACGTACACCTACCGATTCGATTACGGATCTACCGTCTCACACACACATGTAAATAAAAGTTGTCATACATTTGAATTCGAAATTTATATTGCACGCGGCTTCTGTACCTTATAATTCTATGCTTGCAAGATTTAATGAACAAATGTTGATGATAACTGAGGATTTTTAAATAGTGTAAGTTATATACGTACTGCAACTTCCTCACTATCTTCAAAGTCAAACACAATTGTATGGCTGTCTGTATCAAACATACATTCTTCGGGTGGTGTTAACGGGGAACTTTCTCCAGCACTTCCACCCATTTTTTGCATAGATGCTTGCAGCATGCATTCCTTTGTTTTCGTTATTCTTTGATTATCTTCTAAATCAAACACAATTTTATGGCTGTCAGTATCAAACACCAATTCTTTGGGTGGTGTTAACGGGGAACCTTCTCCAGCACTTCCACCCATTTTTTGCATAGATGCTTGCAGCATGCATTCCTTTGTTTTCGTTATTCTTTGATTATCTTCTAAATCAAACACAATTTTTTGGCTGTCAGTATCAAACACCAATTCTTTGGGTGGTGTTAAACGGGAACCTTCCCCAGCACTTCCACAAGTTTTTTGCACAGATTCTTGCAGCTTGCGTTCCTTTGTTCTCAATTTTCTTTTATACTCAAAATATGCCTAAAAGTAAATTATTTTTAAACTAGTGGGTTGTGGCCAATACCAAACTTTCCACTACATAGAAATAATGTACATTATTTCTTGTTGAAAGTTTAACAATCCATAAATGCATATTTATGAGGTACATTTCTGTTAGATTTCTAAACAAATATTAGTTTCTCAGAGGACAAAAGTTTTCACAATACACCATAGGTACACACAAAAACATTGTCAGGGAACTTATACTATGCAGTCTCTACATGATACCTGTTGACAAATTGATATAAAAAATTGGTAATTGTTTACTAGTACTGTCCCTCGCCGATCACAATAATTTTTATATCAATAGATAGATAAACACGTATATATTACGGGTAAAATAAAAACTTTTGACGGTAAGGCTTTAAAAAATTATAAAAGATAAAATAAAATTGCGAAAAATGGATGAAGGAATCCACAATAAAAATGGTTGGTTTCCTGACTCTACTCATGTTTACGAAATTCACCATCATCCTTGAACACTAGCGCAATACAATTGTATTACAAAATAATATTTAAATAATACTCACATTTTCATTTCTTGAAAATGTGAGTATTATTTAAATAGCGTTTTGAAAGCAAATTATAAACAATAATACAAACGCAATTTACCACATTCACACCCGTGGTATAAATATTATAATACAGTATATGATGCAACTCGCTCATGCAAGTCGCAATAATAACAACATACAAACCTAACCAACCAATTTTTACCAAAAGTTTGGTTTGAATGTTTGATTTTATATTTTGTTTGAAGGATTTTAATGAGCTATTATAGTTCTTCAAGATTGTACTCTGCCCAGCCCTGAACGAGATTATTTTAAGAACACGTTTTTGAACTTTTTCAATTTTGTCAATTTGCTCAGCGTAATGCAGAGACCAGATTATGGATTTATATTCAAGTAAACTGCGGACCAGTGCTGAGAAGAGTATATTGAAACATTGAGGTTTTTTAAAGTCGAGAGATATCCTGCTTACAAATTAGGTCACCTTGTTGGCCTTCATTACAATATTGTCAAAGTGTGTTGTATAAATTCACGTCCGGAGGGAAGAAGAGGTGTGGGAAGACCAAAACTACGATGGATGGATGGAGTCGAGAAGGACCTTCAGATAGCCGGTGTGCAGAATTGGAGAGAAAAGGCCATGGATAGGGTGCAATGGAGATAATTCCTTGAGGAGGCCAAGGCCCATCCTGGGCTGTGGAGCCACTGATGATGATGATGATATGTTGTATAAATTAATATTGTTATTCAATCAATTTAACAATATTAATTTATACAACATATCATCATCAATTAATATTGTTATTCAATCAATTTAACGATGAGGACATTGAGATGTATAACCGGAAACACTCTAAGAGACCGAATTCGAAATACCGAAATAAGAAAAAAGTGTAGAACGGAAGACATCGTCAGATGGGGAAGATAGCGGAGGCGATATTGGAGCTCACATGTAAGTAGAATGGCTGAAAATAGACTCCTACGTATCGATCTCCAGGAGAACCCAGCTGGAAGAAGACCTCCAAAGAGATGGCGAGACAATTGGCAGACCACATCGCAGGAGACAGAATAGCGGTACAAACAGATCTTCGGATCTATGAAAAGGAAGAAGAAGAAGAATCAATTTAACCCCAAAGATTGCTTAAGTCTGACGCTGATCTTAATCTTACTTTAATCAACTTCATGAGTAACCCTGCTGCTCTAAGTCTTTGCTCTTTACACATATGATGTAAATATGAAGTTGACTAGAATTATAGTTAGGGCTGTAGAGAGGATACAAAAATGACAGTGTACACCATACAAACACATCACAACACACTCATAGTGTGCACTCTCTACGCTTTACAATTGTGAAATCATGATTTTCCACTATTCCATAGTAGTAAGAGTAAGAACTTCTACAACAATCAAACACAGGAATCAGGAGGCACAGACTAAAGTCAAATGACTAAACATTAAACCATAACAGTCATGGTGTGATGAATTTTTTATTGAGACTTGTAATTGTGAAATTAAGACATTCATAAAATATCTTGTCGGCCTTCGTGGCTCAGTTGGTTGGTTGGGTATCTGACTGCTGATCCAGTGGAGACACAGTTTATAAATGTGTTTTCAGTATGGATCTGTGAGACGATTAATATTGTAAGTCTCCAGAATGTGGCAAATTGTTATTGGGTGCGTGTTAAATTAATATTTGTCATAGTACCTGTTACAGCCCGTTCCCACTTGTCGGGTGTTAGACCCGATAAAATATCGGGTCCTCTTGTGGCAATACATTTTAAATGGAGCTGTTCACACTTGCACGATAGCGATATTCTATCGGGACCGACAAGACTTGACGGAAGTTTTGTCAGCGCCAGAGCACCGATAAAAAATCGGATCTCGTCCTGCTCGCATAGGAGTTTGTATAACGCTGTTCACACTATGTCGTGTGTCGAGCCCAACAATCTGTCCCCACTACCATTCCCCGCGGGTCTCTTCGATCATTCGTTGTCGAAATGTGGTAGCGCACAGTGCTGTGTTTGGAAGAGAGACAGACAACATTATGTAAACTATTTTTAATTGAAAAATATTATTATATTCATAATACATATGGATGACTAATAATATAAATATGATCATAATATAATTATGATGAAAATATAAATGTGATAATAATATAATTATGATAAAAATGTAAATATGATAATAATATAAATATGACAATTATATAAATATAATAATAATATAATTATACAAAAATATAAATATGATAAAAATACAAATATGACAATATGATAATAATATAATTATGATAAAAATAGAAATATGATAATATAAATTATATAACAATAATATACTTATGATAAAAATATAAGTAAATATGACAATAATATTAATAAAATTTATGTTTTCATTTTCTTCTAAAACAACACATTGCTATAAAAGCTTCGTTGACGTCCATCGCGCACGGTCGCATCGTGTAGAGTGCCGAATATTGGCTCCACCTATGTAGGTATATCGTGGCCCGACATCCGACAAGTGGGAACAGAGGCCCGACACACGTAAAAAATTCATCCGACAACATCCGACTAGTGGGAACGGGCTCTAAGTTGTCCGAGAAGCAATATTAAATAAATAAATAAAAATGATAAAAACTAGAAAATAAATACATACATGCTTCCACCCTGAAAATGTTTTGGTTGCACCTTGCATATTATTTAAAACTTTGGTTATTTCTAACCAATGTCTGTCAATCTTATTTCCTGCGGAATAAATGGATAAATTTAAGTTCAAATAAAATATCAAGACATGGCTCAAAAATATTTGTAGTAAAAAACATATATAGGGTTACTCATATATAAAACCGGCCGAGACTGGATTTTAAGGGTTCAGGCCGGATTTCATTCAAGACCAGATTTTTAGTCATACTACTGAAGCTTCAAAACAACCTTTTTTTAAAGGCATTGCTAATGGACAAAAATTATAATGTGCTTAAATATGATTAAAGTGAAACCTAATTATAATCTAGTGAGTTTTAATTTACAAAAATTATTTTTATAGACCTTGTGTAAATTCATAATCAATAGAAAAAATTAAGTGAAATTTTACTCAAAATTAAAATAAGAAGAATTTGTTTTTTCCACTTCACATTTATAATGGGTTTGACCTTTTTTTGGATTTTAATAACTGAAGTTCAAAACAATCTAATCTCATGATTTTTTTGTTCAATAATCTTATAGTTATTTTTTTATGAAAAAAAAAACTTTTTTTTACAGAAATCAAGATTTTTTACTGCTTGCAAACGGCTTTTCGATTTCAAGCCCTGGTGAAACTATATATTTTTTTGAAATCATAAGAGATTTGAAATTATTTTGTTAATTGGTGTGGGTAAAACACAAAAGGAAATCAATAGCACAGTAATTTCTTGGTTAATATTATTTTTGTTACTGTTCCAAATATGTGTTATCATCTATAAAATTGTTTTTTAAAGTGTTTTTATTTTTATGTGTTAAATGTAATAAATTCACAACTGTACAGGTAGCTGCTTCAGAACAGATTTATTCTTGTAAAGCAGTTATCTTATACTTTTAAAATGTATATTTTTATGATTAAATAAATAAAATAAATTACAGTAGAAACAGTAGCGCCTTGATAATCTGAAGACTCAATATTTATACCCTGTTCAAAGGATCGAAGTATTCGGATTATTACCTGCCTTTGTACACATGTACATAAATTATATAAATAAATAAATAAATATAATATGCAGATATTTTGACAGGCCTAATTTTAATAAAAATCGAAATTTTTAAAAGGTTTTATATACGCAAACATTGGATTTTTTCCCTGTCGGGAGTCAAATGATATTTTTTTGACAATTTTTTCACATCTCAATAGAGACGAAGTTGGGATATTATAGAAGTTACAGGAACTCAAGGAACCTACACGATTTACCACCTGTCATCGGCTGGTTTACGTGATCACTTTATTAACTTGTGCAACGTTCACCAATTATGCCTTCTTATTGAGTTCCCTTATGAATGCTATTTTGAATGTTCTATATATTTTGTTAATGAGAAATAGATCGTTTGAAAATAGGATATTATTACTATTGCCATCTATGAAGTCACAATGAAACCTTTTTGTAACGCCATCTATTGAGAAGTTGATTTAATGTAAACAATGAAAGCAAGTCTTTATACATAAAGTGACAGTGAAATAAATAAATCTATATAGTAAAAATGCATTACTGTTCGTTGGAAATCTCATCACAAGAGAATAGCTGGAATGATTTAGCTATTTTTTTAAATTCTTAAAAGTCTGAATGTGATTTTCAGAAAAAGAAAAATTTGAAAATTCTCATTTTTTTTAAACATGCAGTAACCCGCTAAAAATTCACAGTCCACCCTAACCACGAAATCGCTAGGACTTGTCTAAAAAGGATTTTTCTTTCTCTTCAATATGTATTCCATTACGTCTCATTGTCTATATCACTCATGTCAATCATATTTATATTATAATTTGTTTTGATAAACAGCACAATTTGATGAAACTGGACAGCACAACAAGCTAAATGCGTAGTGTAGTAATTATAACTTTGGATATGCCTCTACAGGATGAAAAACTGACCCTAAATAGGCAAATATAGTCAACATCTGTTTTTCTAATTGTGAACCAAGAAAATTGTTAACATAGCGATGAAAAGCTGTTTTTAGTATTGATTTCTATTTGAGTTTTGATTCTTTGTAAGTTCATAGCAATTGTTTCAAGTAGTGACCGACCGAAGGTTCGGTTTCGGTTTCGGCAAGTTTCGGCAATAAAATCTAGTTTCGGCATCAGTTTCGGTTTCGGCAGAAAATCTGCCGAACCTTCGGCCGCACCGAAACTCTTCGTTCGTGAATTATCGCGCGTTGTTCGGCTGACTTCGGGTAAGTTCGTGACTCGAGTGTCACCCGCCATCATCAATCAGTTCATCAGTTGAGTTCGCCGGCCAGTTGTAGAAAAAAAAAAGTAGAAAAACTGCTTTTTTAGCGTACAATATTAGGCTTTTTAATTACGATTACTAAAGTAATCTATTAATTTATTAATGATATTTCGTTTTTTTTATTAGCAGAAATAAAAAATATTTTTCCACATACTTACTTCAAGTATTGATTTTTATTTCATTGAACACATGTTAACTGTCAATAAGGCAAATTTCAGTAAACAATAGATTTTTAACTGTCTAAAAAAGTTTCAGTTTCGGTTTCGGCCGAAACTGAGAGAGACACCGAAGATTCGGGTTCGGTTTCGGTCGGACACTAGTTTCAAGAAATGAATCGATTCGTCATTTTATTTCAAACATGTCGGCATTTACGGCTCAGTTGGTGACTGCTGAAACAAAGGTCCGGTTTCGATTCCCAGCGGAGACACAGATTTGATTGTGTTTTCAGTCAGGATAAATAGTGTTCAGAATATGGAAACTTGTTATTGTGTGTATGTTAAATTAATATTTTTACTGATATAATATATGTTAGCAAAGAAACAATACTAAAATAAAATATTAAATTTTCGAGTGGTTATTCAGTAACAATAGATTGAATAAATTTTCATTTAAATTACGATTTTCAGCATCGAACATTGTGACGGGACGGTTGGGAACATAGAAAAGAGATATATTGTTTAGACTGGAAAGGAAATTGCAACGAATTTCAAGTTAAGAATAGATTACATACTAGATAACAATTTAGGATTGGCTGATACACAATCTATTAGATAATTCTTCTGCTGATTCGTCATCCTTTCTCGTTTTTTTCTATCAATATCCATGTCCATGTCCATTGTGTCAATGCGCGAAAATTGTGGCGAAAATTGACAGTTGACAGTGTTGTTGTTATTTTGTTTTGTTTATTTATAAGTTGCCATAGAACAAACATCATAGACCAAATAAAAACTTTGTACTAGTGATGTACTTAATCCAACTGTCGATGTCGATTCGTTCAAGAGAACTTTGTTTTCAACATATCGACAAAGTATCAACCCAAGATACGCGAGATTGTATGCACGGTCTATATTTTTCACGGCTTTTCCAACTTTGAAGTCAAAAAACACCAACTTACAGGCTTCACAGCATATATACAAATTCACCTACTTATCTAATCACGGTCTATCGCTTCGATCTGCTGAACGTACTTCATTAACTAACCCAATTCACAACATTGAATTTTTCAGCTCTTCCTTTGAAGTACGTTCAGCAAGACTCTAGAATAATTTGATTCCTGATATAACTTCGTCAAACTCGCTTTCCATTTTCAAGAAAAGAATAAAGCAGGGGTATCTCTCCGAAAATACCTGAACCCTCCCCTTTTCCTTCATTCCCTTTGCTACGTAATATTTATCCCTAAACATCTGATCTCGATTTCCTCTTCTTGTTCCTTCCCAATCCTTTTTTTTTGCTACGATGTTTTTTTATTTTTATTTTTTATTTATCTTGGTGACATGTTTATTTTCTCTGTTCTTTTGTAGCTTTCATTTTTTGTTTATGTACATGTATAATTCTGTCACTCTGTAAGCTGGTTGGTTGGAAGAAATTGCCTAATAGCCCGCCAGTGTGCATTTTATTTGTTTATATTATGTACTAGCTTTTATGTCCCGCCGTTGGCCAAGAATGTAAATTAGTGAAGGAATAAGCAATCTTTTATATAATATTGTCACAAAAAATATTTGCTAATTCGTAGTATGAAAAGTAGTTTGAAATTTGATTGAGTTTAAACGATGTAAAATGTTCAAGTGATGGCCACAACCCATTTGTTTTTATATATAAGTAGGTACATACAATTTCTGCACGCATGAACTATGGTAAATGGTTTTAAATATGACTGATTATAAAGAGACAACGTTGTAAAGAGTTTGGATTTGGCCACAACCTCTATTTTTATATATTGTCATCGAACGCAAATGTGTTTTAAATATTTAGTAATTTTGGATGATGGGAAATGGCTTAAAAATTAAATAAACAAAAGTACTGAAAAGATTCTAGTGTTGGTCACATCCCATTCGTTTTTATATTTTTCGTCAAGTGTGCATACCTATAGATTATTATATTTTTGCACAATAAAACTTATCTACATTACAGAAGAAGACTTAAATAGTTTTTAATTTGAATATAAACGTTGTGAAGAGTCCAGTAATGGCCACAACCCCGATTTTTTATTATATTGTCATCAAAATCAAATATGTAGTTATTGAAAATTAAGCAATATATGATGATATAATAAATGGTGTAAATTTCGATTGAAAAAAAGTATTGAGAAGATTCTAGTGATGGTCACATCCCATTCGTTTTATGTATTTTCGTCAAGTGTGCATGTTGTTTATAATATTTCTATACAATATACTATAAGACTTAAAACTAACCCAAAAGACTAAATGAAAAAAAAAGAATAAGTATAAGACTATAACAAATAGTTTGTGATAAAAACTGACCCAATGGTCTACATAAAAGATGCAATAGAAGAATTACACAATAGTAAATGTATTATATAAAAAACTGACCAAATGGTCTTCATAAAAGAAGAAGAAGATGAATTGAACTATAGGAAATATTTGATATAAAATTCACCCAACGTCTACATTAAATAAGAAAACGAAGAATTAGATTAAAGGAAATAGTTTGCATAAAAACTAACCAAAAGATCTACAAAAAATAAGAAAAAGAAGAATTAGACTATAGAAAGTAGTTAATATAAAAACTGACTCAAAGGTCTACATATTAGAAGAATAATTATACGTCAGGAAATAGATTGTATAAAAACTAACGCAACGGTCAACATAAAAGAAGATAAAGAAGAATTAGACTAAAGGAAAAGTTGGTATGAAAACTCTCCCTTGGTCTACATAAAAGAGGAAAAATTAGACTATAGGAAGTTAGTTTATACAAAATTCAACAAAGGTCTACATAAAATTAGAAAAAGAAGAATTACGTTAAAAGAAATAGTTGGTATCAAAACTGGCCCAGAGGTCTACATAAAATAAGAAGAAAAAGAATTAGATAATAAGAATAAGTTTGTATAAAAATTCACCCAAAGGGCTACATAAAAGAAGATGAATTAGACTATAGGAAATAGTTTATTTATGAACTGTCCCAAATGACTTCACAAAAGAAGAGGAAGAAGAATTAGACTCCAAGAAAAAGTTTGTATAAAAAATCACCCAAAGGTCTACTTAAATAAAAGAAGAATTTCACTATAGGAAATAGTTTGTAGATTGAATGACATGTGTATTGTAGTTAACCTAAGATAGTTTAATAATTTTCCTATACGAAATTAGTATATTGTTGGTTTTTAAGTAGTATTAGGTATGTAGGTACCTACCTACAATGATGTTCTAAATTAATTCGAATTCGATTTATAACAAATTTTATTTGAATATCAGAATGTGTCCGTAACCATAGTAACCATAGAACATGTAAAAAATATCAAATGGTTTGTAGACATTTTTTGAATAATATGTAGGTACCTACATTGGTTTGTTCGATGCCATAAAAATGAAAATTGTCCGAAATATCAAATATTATATACAAATTATGCAATTTTATTATGCCTATATCTTTACTAATAATTAACAGACTTTTACAATATACGTCTTAAAACTTGCTGTAATGTCTTGTGTTTCATTTTATTATTTCATAATTTCATTTATTTCAAAGGTTTATTATTTTCAAGAACATATTCATTCGGTAGGAAAATGAAATATTGTATGAAAAGATATTAAAATGCGGCGTTTATGTACAAAACGCTTACTTTAAAAATAAGTTAAACATTGTAATTATACAAAATATTCACCATGTTTTTCACTTAAACGCTAAGTTATACTTGAAAATATATTTTATTCGTATAAATACGTACTTCTAACTTTTAAACTAACAGATATTTGCGTGCAAAATGTACACTTTTTTGACAGATATGACTTGGAAAATTTTGTATGAAAAAAATAATTATTGAAATATCTTTAAAATTCAGCATTTTTATCGCATTATTTTTAGCGTGACACTGCATCAGGTATACTGGTACATGTTCGCACATAAATTAGATTTTTAGATGCTCTTGGTTTTTCAGAAGGCGTGAGACAAACACACACACACACACACAGACACTAACATTTTGATTGCTTTATTACTTTAGATAAAAAGTTAAATAAATAAATAAAATATGTGGATTTAATTAGAAGTCGGAGTAGAACATTTAGTGTGCCTGTGTGTGTGTGTGTGTGTGTGTGTGTGTGTGTGTGTGTGTGTGTGTGTGTGTGTGTGATTTTTTTGTGTCTCGTCACAGATTTTAAAATCGGCCGATTCTGTTAGCTTTCATGCGCGCTCTTACATGTAATTCGTATGTTGTAACTCACCGATAATTAATCGGCCGATGAAAATAGTTTCCATGCGCGCCTACCTTTAGTGTGCCTGTGTGTGTGTGTGTGTGTGTGTGTGTGTGTGTGAGGGTGTGTGTGTGTGTGTGTGTGTGTGTGTGTGTGTGTGTGTGTCCTTATAACTTATGAAAAAAATTATTGGTCTACAAAACTTTTATACTCATAATTTTGAATTTTTAGTTCAGTCAGGGGTTATCAACATATGAATTTTTACTTTATTTTCCCATACATCTCGATATAAAAGCTAGAACGCTGAAAATTGGTATGAATATAGACAAATATAAAAACCTCAAATTCGTTTTTTCGAAAAAATTCCAGAGTTTCTCAAACATTTTTTATTAAGAAAAATATTTTTTTTATGGTTAATTTATGTGTTTATCTGCTTATATTTCATTTTTTTTTTAATATAGAAAAAAACCGAAACACCCCAACTAGATAATTAATTTGCTATAAAAATATTAACATTGTAGTACAAATATTAACAATTTTTATAATAATTTAACAATTATTATGAAAATTGAATTTAGTGACCATATTTCTTCATACAATTTGTATGGCACCTATACACACTATCTAAGAAACCTTGTTTGATACTTAATCTCCAAACATACATACATACATACCATTATGATGTTTTCATATTCTGGGTAGGAAAAAAGGACTGACCTCCAAACTATCCTATCTTGACGTACATACATACCTTCATGCGTTGTATAGAAAACAAAATATCTTAAAATATTCAATAATTTGGATTTATGGGTTTATAGTTTGGTACTACAACAAATTTCTTTTCTACAGCAGTAGGAACTAATATGTATGTTTCATTTATCCTTATTATCCGATTATTATTACTCTGCCTACTAATTTAAACATTATTTTATTTCATACTCACAGCACATTCTGTCTTCCCCGCCATGTTTAGTTATTATACTGTTTAGCCGGTATTTAAATACGTTTATCCACGCTCTTTCTTGTTATATGATCTTACAATTTTGGCGCTATGCCCCATGAGGCCTTAAAAACCAGTAAGTTTTATTTAATGTTAATATTTTTTGTAACAAGTTATTAACTTTTATTAAATTCGATAATTTGACACTCCTTCGCTTCACGCTGTCCGGAGACTCAGATGGCAAGGCCGCTGACAAGCTCCGAACAGCATTCAGCACAGACGTGTGCAGTTTAGGTGGAGCGCTAGGGACGACGTGAAGCGTCGTCTCAACGTGTCACTCCCCTCGGATAAACTGTTAAATACTACTGGACCAAGGTAAGAGAACATTTAAAGGCCACTCACCGTGAGGACGTGGTCTCCCAGCTTGGACCCCTGTCGATGATGGTGGATCGACAGCCCACCAGGCGTAGTCTGCGTTGACCTACGGGTTGGTGGACGTCCTCGGCCACTGGGAAGGTCCGTGTTCAGCCCAACGTATGCAAAGAAGATTTAAACTTATAGTTAGCTTAGAGCCGATGGAAACACCTAGGTGGCACAACCTGACCGAGGGAATCCGTCGGACGAAACCCTGGCAGGCGACTCGCCGAAACGCGCAAAGGCCTCTACGGTTCAGCCAAGGCAACAGTCTCAGGAAAAAAACCCAGCCAGCTGCACCAGGCTTGGCTCAAGTTAGAGTTTCTTACTTTCGTTGGGTAGAAAAAATACAATAAAAATTATTGCCGGCTCTGGGGCACCGGACTTGAGACGAGAAGTTATTTATTAATTTCTACTGCTGGCGGCTCGGCCAGACTTTAAAAAAATTTCCTTTTTGAAAAAAAAATAAAATTGATGTTAAAAGAATCGTTCCTCTTTTTTAAAATTAAAATTCCAACACGCGGCAAACTCAGCGCGCCTTTTTTTCTCCCCCAGCTGACAAGACAAAATGTTGCCATTTTATCAATAAAAATATCCCAAGTAATAAAAAAAATATTTCCCCAAAAATGAATGGTGCTTCCCGCGGTATTTTGGGTAGGTACCCGAAAATACTCGCACGTCATATAGGGGCGTCGGATTTCTCTCGCTCACGTCACTCGTGACGACTGACCGGCCGGTATCAATCGCCACCTCCAATTCGAGAGAAACCCAACGTCCCGGTACGTGCTCAATCCTCCCGAAAGCGGCTAGGCAAACGCGAAACCCTGCGCGGGCGGTCAAGTCCGGAGGTCGAGGCCGAGTGCCGAGAAGTCAATGCGGGAATGTGGCTCGTCTCCGCCAGTGGGTCATCCGAATCCACTAGGACGTCCGGAGTTTCGAGGTCGGAGTTCTCGGAGGAGGACTCATCCGTCTCTCTTCGGTGAACAATCGGTGACGGTCCTCGCTCCGCGAGGCGTTCCACATGATGTTCAGGTCTGGCGACCCCTGACGCCGGCGCCGCTTTCATGTCGTCAGCGTGCACCTTCACAGGCCTGCCACTCCGTTCTACCCAGTAGACGTTCCCCCGGCCAACAGCCATGAGGACCGTGCATGGTCCACCCCACTTAGGGGCAAAACCGGGATGCCTGTCTCCGGAGGCATTCGTTCTAGGATGTTCCCTGATAAGGACCTTCTGTCCCGGTAGAAAAACGGGGCGCGGCTCCGTGGGCCCCATATACCTCTCTTGGTAATCCTGCTGGTGAGCCCTTATATCTTCGTCCATGGCGACTCTCTCTCGAGCCGCGGCATCTGAGGGCGGGGCATCATCCGGCTCCTTCAGCTGCCACTCTCCGGGTCTGGCCAGAGAGTAGCCAAAAAGCGCTTGGCTTGGCGTGACGCTCGTGGCTTCATTTCGTCTACCTCTTAGACCTACTAGAACGGTAGACAAGTGCTGGTCCCATGTGCGATGGGGGTAGCGTTGGAGGGCAACCCGGAGACCCTTTTTAAGCTCCTGGTTCCTACGTTCAGTGGGGTTTGCCCTCGCGTGGTAAATAGCCGTGGTCCAGTGCTGGCACTGCCATCGAGCAATCGCATCTGTCCACAGTCGATGACCGAATTGTGGCCCATTATCGGTGAGGACCGCCTTAGGATACCCAAAGCGAGGGTAAACTTCCCTCTCGAGTAATTGGACTAAAATTGAGGCCCGACTTGTTTTTATAGGGAAGGCTTCCACCCATCGGGTGTACAGGTCAGTCACTACGAAAATAAACCTTTTTCCTCGGTCCGTCCTGGGATACGGACCCATGATATCGGCAGCTATCAGACTGAACGGCTCCGTTGGTCTGATTCCTCCCTGCGGCGCTCGCTGGCGGTTGGGCCCCGCCTTTGTTGTGGCACACACCATGCACGCTCGGACGTGATCGCGCACGTCTTTCTGCAAGTGTGCCCAGAAGAACAACTCTCTTATTGCTCTTCCGGTTTCCTCCGCCCCTGGGTGACCGGCAAGGTCAGAGTCATGATACTCTGCAAGTACTCGCGGGATAAATGAAGAAGGCACCACCAAACAGGGTGGCCGGTTAAGTGATACCCTCCAAAGGAGCCCATCTCGCACCTCATGGTTCCTTATGAACCGTCGATCGCTTGACCTCGTTGCTTCAGCTTGCGCTTCGTGCAAACGTTCCCATCGTTGGACGAGCAATCGTATAACCTCGTCCGTTTGTTGCGCCGTTCTGACGGCGAGCGCAAAAGAGGCTTCCCTGTCCCTGGACCCAATACACATAACCGCGGCTTGGCGGTCGACAGAGTGATGACTCGGCCCGACGCAGGGGTACATCATGCGATCTTCCTCGCCCGATAAGTCGCCTAGCGGGACATCCATCGGATGCCTCGACAGAGAATCAGGAAGCTGATTCTCCGCCCCTGGGCAATGCACTACATCAAAAGTAAATTCCTGGAGTAGTAAAGCCCACCTCATCAGCTTCGCCCTACTGTCCTTTCCCACATTCAGCAAGGTTAGGGCACGATTGTCTGTATACAGGGTGAAATGGTGGCCCTCCAAGAATGGGCGGTATCTCTTTAACGCCCAGACGGCCGCTAGAGCCTCCTGCTCGTTTGAGTGGTATTTCTGCTCAGCGGGATTGAATCGCGAGCTTGCGTAGGAGATAACGTCTCGTGTTCCATCCTCCCTTGGATGAAACAGTACGGCCGCGACTCCCAGCTTACTGGCGTCCGTCTGCAGGCAAAATTTTCGGCCAAAGTCTGGACGGGTCAGCTGGAGTGGCTGACTCATGGCCTGCTTAATAGCCTTCATCGCTGCTGATGCTTGCTTTGTCCATTTGAAGGGCTTCTTCAGCCGAAGCAAGTCCGTCAAAGGCGCAGCCAGTTCCGCAAAGCGTGGCACGTATTCCCGGAGCCAGTTACAAGTTCCCAGGAAACTTCGTACTCCCTTGCGGCTTGTAGGTTCGGGTGCTTCTTGAATAGCGCGTTCGTGTACTTCTTGGGGACGAGTACCAGTGGCAGTAACCACGTGTCCCAAATACTGGAGGGAACTCGCTCCAACAATGCACTTCTCGGGGGCGCAGCGCAGGCCATACAGCGCCAGACGCTCCCGCACCAACTGCAGGTGACGGCAGTGCTCCTCCCACGTCCCCGAGAAAACGATAATGTCATCCAAGTAGACCATGCAGAATTCGCGAACGAATCCTGCTAGCACTTGCATCACCGTCCTCTGGAAACCGGAGGGCGCACCAGCCAAGCCAAAAGGCATCACCCGAAACTGGTAGCGGGCACCGTCCGGCGTCGTAAAAGCCGTCAGCGGTCGAGACTCAGGAGCTATATAGAATGGGAGGAAAACTTCATGAAGATCCTCCAAAACCTTCTGAATCTTGTCCCGATGAAGAGTGGGGATATCGTTGCAAGATGGCAATGATACGGAATTCGGAGTCGGACACGGTTGCTCGGGGATCAGGTGGACGCTCGTCCGCTCCCTCTTTCCGAAGTTTACGCATTTTCTACAAAAGTCCACACAGGCCTCTTCCTCGGTTAGCCATGGCTGACCGAGAATGACCTCCTCGCGCAAGCCGCACGCGGGAGCCGCTCTCGGTGGGAGATCGCGCGGCAACAAACATTTCGGAAGCAAAAGGCGGCGAGATCCCCTTACTGGCGACGGACCCGTAAGCGACCCTAAAATATCCTCCCCCCCCGGTCCAAAAAAAAAATCCACGCGCCCTGAATCGATTCTCTCAGAACGGGGTAGTTCGAACCGGTAAGGGATAACCGCAAAACAGTTAATTACATCAAATCATTCAATTAAATATACTCTATAAAATCGGCGTTGATAAAAACACAATAAATAATCATCAATAAACACTGGAGTGTTGAAAATTAAAATAAATGTTGTTAATTCAATTAATAAACAAATGGCAATAAATAAAATCAATTCTTAAAATAATTATAAATAACAATCAACAATTAAATCAATAAATAAAAATAAATCCTTAAAATAATTAAGAACAAGCAATTATAATTTAAAACACAATTATCGATTATTTGAAATAACTATAAATATATAACAAATAATCCAAACACGAATATCAATAATAAAAAAAATAATTATAAATAAGTTATAATAAATCCAAACTCGAATATTAATAATAAAAAAAAATAATTATTTATTTATTTATTTGGTTTATTTGGGACAATAACAGCATCATTAACTAATATGAATATAAAACAATGAATAATAAATCAAGGCCAAAAAACTGTCCACAAAGTACATATTTACAGTTGATTCTGAAAAAATATTAATATTTTATACCTATTAAAAACTAAAATAAAAATTAAAAAAAAACTAAAAAAAATATATACATAACAAAAGCAACAAGGATAATGACGGAGATGGGGGAGGAACTGTAGGAATAGAAAAAGAAAAGTGGAGGAATGTGAGAGGTAGAGAAACTATGGTATGTCACAACACCTTTCGTCATTATGATATACGTCCGCACTCGCACCTAACCCTCTCCCGGAATTGATTATAAGAATGGAAAAATATATCTATATCATTAAAACTTTCATTATATTGTCGACAAATTCGAGGGATAGTTGAAAATAAGTAATAATTAATCCAAATTATAAATAAGTAATAATTAATCCAAACTCGAATATCAATAATAAAAAAAACAATTATGAATAAGTAATAATTAATCCAAACACGAATATCAATATTGAAATAATGGAATTTGCATTAATTATCATCAATTTTTCTTTAGTTAGATTAATAAACGATCTTGTTCAGAACGATAAAAATATTTTTTCGATATGATTTTTGATAGCCATATATATTATTCATAGAAAAAATATTTTGAAGACAATATTTTCTCTATGGCTTGTAGCTGTCACTGTCAAAATCTAACTATATAAATCAGTTTGATTCAGCCTCAGCACAACATTATTCAATTTGAGCTTTTTTTATACAACAAACTGCAATGCAACGTTTGTCGGGTGTCTGAAGCAGCTTTTGCCAGTGACGGACAACTTCTGAATCATCTAACTACGGCCAATTACACAATATATATCTCAAACCAACTTCAACACTGACGTGACGGCCAAATTCACTCATGACAGCAATAGCCAGCTACAAGAGATCGATATCGAACCAAAATCGACAATCACGGAGTATCACAACTGATGGGCGATTCCAACGATCATTCGTGACTCGTTCTACAAAGAATTTTATATTCACAGCTCCAACATTTGCAGTGCAACTGGGCTTCAATTAAAATGAATCATTATGGTTCTTTAACCTGACATTCAACGTTGACTCGATATCAGTCTCTTAGATATGTACACAATAGCCTAGATAGCTTTACTTTTATTACGTACATATGTTACATTCATTATATTTGTCTCTTTAAGATAACCATTTAGTATCTATATTAAACCGTTAATCTTCAAGATTACTATTTAGTATCTATATTAAACCTTTAATAATACAATATCCTATGATAAAACACATTATTGAGACGCACTGAGCGCTAATCGTACCTTTTATTATTTATCATTCACTTTAAAATTGTTTCCTTATACTCAATTTGTAAAACACTATATTTATAACAATAAAACAAGAATAAAACATTATTTACCTATAAATTGTTTCCCATTTGTATTTCAAATAGAATGAATTTAAAATAACATTCTCTACTATGAATGTCCAGCATACAATGGGTTTTCCATTGCCACTTGTAACAATACTTAATATAAAAATTATTTATAATTTGCCCATTCTGAGAGTTCCACTCAGGGTCGCTGGTTCGTCCAAACTCTCTCGTTTGGATGGAAGGCCCCTCTGTTGGGAGACAATCTGACACTCCTTCGCTTCACGCTGTCCGGAGACTCAGATGGCAAGGCCGCTGACAAGCTCCGAACAGCATTCAGCACAGACGTGTGCAGTTTAGGTGGAGCGCTAGGGACGACGTGAAGCGTCGTCTCAACGTGTCACTCCCCTCGGATAAACTGTTAAATACTACTGGACCAAGGTAAGAGAACATTTAAAGGCCACTCACCGTGAGGACGTGGTCTCCCAGCTTGGACCCCTGTCGATGATGGTGGATCGACAGCCCACCAGGCGTAGTCTGCGTTGACCTACGGGTTGGTGGACGTCCTCGGCCACTGGGAAGGTCCGTGTTCAGCCCAACGTATGCAAAGAAGATTTAAACTTATAGTTAGCTTAGAGCCGATGGAAACACCTAGGTGGCACAACCTGACCGAGGGAATCCGTCGGACGAAACCCTGGCAGGCGACTCGCCGAAACGCGCAAAGGCCTCTACGGTTCAGCCAAGGCAACAGTCTCAGGAAAAAAACCCAGCCAGCTGCACCAGGCTTGGCTCAAGTTAGAGTTTCTTACTTTCGTTGGGTAGAAAAAATACAATAAAAATTATTGCCGGCTCTGGGGCACCGGACTTGAGACGAGAAGTTATTTATTAATTTCTACTGCTGGCGGCTCGGCCAGACTTTAAAAAAATTTCCTTTTTGAAAAAAAAATAAAATTGATGTTAAAAGAATCGTTCCTCTTTTTTAAAATTAAAATTCCAACACGCGGCAAACTCAGCGCGCCTTTTTTTCTCCCCCAGCTGACAAGACAAAATGTTGCCATTTTATCAATAAAAATATCCCAAGTAATAAAAAAAATATTTCCCCAAAAATGAATGGTGCTTCCCGCGGTATTTTGGGTAGGTACCCGAAAATACTCGCACGTCATATAGGGGCGTCGGATTTCTCTCGCTCACGTCACTCGTGACGACTGACCGGCCGGTATCAAATTGATATATTTTTATTTTATATTATTCGGAGATGAAGACTCTACGACCCATCGCGGGCGCCACCCTCTGAGATAGAGTAAAGAGCTTGGAAATAAGAAGAATTTATGATGTTGAAAGTGTCGTGCGATGGGAAAGAGTAAGAAGACGTTTCTGTATAGATCACATGGGAAGAGCGAGTTCAGACCGAATGGTGAGGATAGCAGCTGACGAGTATCGCGCAGGTAACAGATCCATCGGAAGACCACCCAAACTATGGAATGACAACAGGTTCTGAGAACTTCAGGACATAAATTTAGCTGAAGGAGAAGATGTAATGTGTAGCAGAAGTAGAAAGTGTAATGAATAATGATGTGTTTGATGAAAAATTCTGTAACTATAAAAATTACTTGAAGAAGTGGAAGAGTTGAATGAAGTGGAAATGATTTTATAACAATTTAACTTAAGAAAATGTTATGTATCATTTCGTACTAAAAGTGAAGTCTTAAATATATTGATGAAATTTTGAAGAAATAAGAGATGAAATTAATTAGTCATATAGTTTTTCTTTTTTGTTTGAAAATATTAATTTTGCCACCTTCAATAGTTTACTACATTCTCCGTTTACCGACGCGCTGCTAAGAAGATTTCGTTGTTACCAATTGAACCTGATTCAAATGTCATTATTTTTTTACATTCCTTCAAAACGTCAACTTAATTTATAAAGCGATGGCACATAAAAAAATATTACGTTTGAGAAACAAATTATAATGACAAAAATGTGAACCTAAATATTTATAAAGAAGGTTTGAAATTTATAATCAGTGAAATGTGTGTTAAGTGAATTGTGATAGTTAAATTTACAAAAAATGGATAACAATACATTAGTAAACAAAGCATCCGAATATTTCTTGGATATTGTCGGTGAGTTTCAAACAATTGTTTTAAAATAACATTTCACTGTCTTTTTATCATTTATTCTATATAAAAATAATATTATGTGCATATTATGTGTAAGTTTTAACATGTTTCGAAACGTCGGAACTGTTTTGAAATTGGAACAACTAACTTATTTTGTTTCGGAATGTGAATGTAATAATTTCAACAAAAAAAAAGATCCGTGATTATTAATTATTATACTTGTCAGCTTGCGAATTATACCAATTCAATTTTCTCGAAAAAAGATCTCCAATTTTTACTCTTCGCTACTAGGTATAGAATAATGCAATTTTAGAATATGCAGTATTTTTTTGCATTTTGTACAGAGATAATGGAAATTTATTTACTTTTCACAAAAAACTTTTAATCTCGTAAAAATATGTGATAGTTTTTTTTTGCAATATATGGGTATTTATTTATAACGGGATAGTTTATAATTATTATGGAATCATTGTACTTATTTTTTGTTTTAGTTTTCTAAACATCAAAATTTACTTAAAAAATTTGTTGTAAATTCAATGTGTAAATCTTTTAATGAGAATTTCATCTGCAGAAGTGTTCTACATATTTATTATTAATGTTTAAATGAATCTTCTTCGATGGCGCTACAGCCCAAGTCGAGCCTTGGCCTCCTTCAACTTCTGCCTCCAACCCCGTCTGTCCTCAGCTGCCGTCCTCCAGTTTGTAATGCTTAGGAGCTGTACCGCATCCCTCCTCACCTCGTCCTGCCATCGCAACCTGGGTCTTCCTATCTTCCTTTTTCCTCCTGGATGATCAGTCATAATTCTCTTGGGAATTCGCATATTTGGCATTCTCTGAACATGTCCAGCCCATCTCAATCTCGATAATCTTATATATGTTGAGATACTGGGTGTTTCATATATTCTGGACAGTTCATCGTTTTGCCTTATACGCCACTCTTCCCCATCCTTCACTGGTCCACATATGCGGCGGAGAACTTTCCTCTCAAATACATCCAAAGCTTCAGCAGATTTTATTGTGAGTGTCAATGCCTCGCACCCATATGTAACCACAGTCCTTATAATTGTCTTGTAAAGGATAATTTTGGTTTTTCTATGGACGTTTCGAGATTTAAACACTGGTACCAAGGAGAAGTATGTCCTGTTACCTGCTGAGATTCTTTTCTTTATTTCCTCCGCTTCCTCATTGCATTCCGTGAGATGAGATCCCAAGTATGTGAATTGATTGACTGATTCGAATGTGTGATTCTCTGCTAGCTGCACGTTTCCTCTTGTTCTATTAGGTGCGTTTCGGCTTTGTATCATAAACTTTGTCTTTTCGTTATTAATCTTTAAGCCCACCTCATGTGCTGCAGATACCAGGGGGTCGAGAACTTCCTTTATGGCTGTTTGGGTTCTTCCAAGTATACTTAGGTCATCCGCATATCCCACTATCTGACTGCTTTTGAAACATATATTAGAGCCATTGTCAACTGGTGTTCTGCGGATAACGTATTCCAGGGCGAGGTTGAAAAGAGTAGGAGCCAGACTATCTCCTTGTTTCAATCCCTGTGTGATTGCAAAAGTCTCTGTTAAATCACCCTGCACCTTAACTCTACATTGGGAGTTGGTCATTGTCATTTTCACGAGTCTTACTAATTTAGGTGGAATTTGGAATTGTAAGAGGATATCATACAATTTTTCTCTATCTATTGAGTCGTATGCTTGCTTGAAGTCAATAAACAACTGGTAGATATCTATATCGAACTCCCAACATTTTGCCAAAATTTGACGGACAGTGAATAGTTGGTCCGTTGTGGATCTACCCGCTCTAAAGCCTGCCTGGTATTCCCCCAGAATGTTCTCAGCATATGGCTCAAGTCTTCTTTTTAATATTATGGTGAGTAGTTTGTAGGCAGTACATAATAGTGATATCCCCCTAAAGTTTTCGCACTTTAACCTGTCACCTTTCTTGTAAATAGGGCATATAATGCTTGTTTGCCATTCTTCTGGGATCTTTTCTAGGGTCCACACTTTTGATATCAGGTTGCACAATAAGGTTATTAAGTGTGCATTTCCATATTTAAACAGCTCTGCTGGTATATTATCAATCCCTGGTGCCTTATTATTTTTAAGTATTTTTAAAGCTGCCGTTATTTCGACAATCGTTGGTGGTGCGACCGATATCTGATCTTCATTACCTGACTCCTGGGGGATATAGGTGACATTCTCTCTAACATCTCTGTTTGGATTTAGCAACTGGCCAAAGTGTTCTTTCCATCTGTTCTTTATTTCTTCGTTGGATGAAATTATATAACCGTTAGCATCCTTGCACAGACTTGTTGTTGGCTTAAATCCCTTTTTGAAGAAGTTTATACCTTTGTATGCTTCTCGAGACCTGTTTTCGGCGAAGTCTTGTTCCATCTTCAGAAGTATGTTATTGAGAAATTTTCTCTTCTTTTTCTTTAACAATCTGTGTGATTCTCTTCTGGCCTGTTCGTATGCTTGTCGCTTGGCTCTACCGACATCAATATATTGTTTCCTGAGTGAGTTCTTATGTTCTATGCTTCTCATGCATTCCTCATCGAACCACGGATTTCTATTTGGTTTGGACTGATTACCAACGCTAGACTCTGCAGATCTTATGATTGCGTCTTTTATATTATTCCAGTCATCATTGAGGGAGTCATCAAAGGAGTGATCACTGATTTGTGCTGGTAGATTGGTATTCAAGGTGTCGTTGTATAGCTTCCTTTCTTCTGCTGTTTTCAGTGCCTCACAATTAAACTTGGCTGCTGTGTGTTGCTTTTTAGAGCTGTTCATGGCTATCCTGCATTTGTATGTAGCCACTACCATAAAGTGGTCTGAATCCACATTCGCTCCTCTATAAGTCCTCACATTTGTGATGCTGGTTGCATTTCTTCTTTCTATAAGGACATGGTCTATTTGATTGTGGTGTGCGCCATCCGGTGATGTCCACGTCCACTTGTATATATCCTTCCTGGGGAACTGTGTCGAGGCAATTATCATGTTTCGTGATTCTGCAAAATCCGCTAGTCTTGATCCATTATTGTTACTCACACCATGCAGACTATTCATTCCCGTTATGTGTTTTAAAGTCGGGTCTTGTCCTATCTTTGCATTAAGGTCTCCGAGAATTAGTTTGATATCATTTGAAGGGATGGCATCATATATTCGTTCCAGTGTCTGGTATAATGCGTCTTTTATAGATTCATCTTTGTCTTCTGTTTCTGCATGGACATTAATTAACGATATATTGAAGAACCTGGTTTTCAGTCTCATGACACATATTCTATCATTCACTGGTTTGAATCCAATTATGCAGTCCTTTACTCTTTTACTGACCACAAAAGCTAAAGCGTAAAAATATGTGATAGTTTTTTTTTGCAATATATGGGTATTTATTTATAACGGGATAGTTTATAATTATTATGGAATCATTGTACTTATTTTTTGTTTTAGTTTTCTAAACATCAAAATTTACTTAAAAAATTTGTTGTAAATTCAATGTGTAAATCTTTTAATGAGAATTTCATCTGCAGAAGTGTTCTACATATTTATTATTAATGTTTAAATGAATACAAGTTTATTATTGTCCATAGAATTATAATATGATTCTATGTTATTGTCATAAGGATTTTTTTTCCAAATTCAGCATAGAGAAATGTAGTAGATAAATTTTTGCTTTCCGCTTGGAATTAAACCACTTTTCATATATTGTTTAAAGTATTTTGGAGGTTTGATGTATTCTGTAGGTATAATTTATCTATGATTAAATATATCATAATATTAGGCAATTTATATTATTAGTAGCATGGTGAAAGCATGTTCAATATATCTTATTTAAGCAAAATTTTATAGAATAGTTTTGCCTCTAACTTTAATATGTCTATTTTATTATCAATTGGCATGCTTAAAAATAGATAAAAATTATATTTTGTAATATAATTGTCGGTCTTCGTGGCTCAGTTGGTTGGGTATCTGACTGCTGATCCAATGGTCCCGGGTTCAATTCCCGGTGAAGACACAGTTTTTAATTGTGTTTTCAGTCTGGCCCTGTGAGACGATAAATATTGTAAGTCTCCAGAATGTGGCAACTTGTTATTGGGTAAGTGTTAAATTAATATTTGAACTGTTACCTGTTACATAGTTGCCCAAGAAGCAATATTAAATAAATAATTTATTATGTGTTTTTAATTTAATTATATCTTTCTTTCCATTATATTCAAGTGGAAATAGTATAATCGGTATTAATAAATATTGCCGATCCACATAGCCTTAAAAATACGCAAAAACAAAGATTTAAAGAAGGTATATAACGCTTAATCTAAATAATAAAGTAGGCTACGACTATTTACACGACTCAACCATAGACGAAAACCAAAAATAACCACAGAAAACGCAGATAAATCAAGTTATAAAAATATTTACCTTTGTTTATACTTTGTTATAATTGTTGATCTCGATGAAAAATGATTTATAAAATTAAGTAAATGTAATAAGATGCCAATATTATTTATTTTTTCTTCAAGTTGGTTTCCATGATGCATTTTTATGACCATTGAAAAAATGACAAAGGTAAATATTTTTGTATTTTGATTTATCTGCGCTTTCTATGGTTATAAATGACCTAAAAACATAGACGACGTCAGAAAATTTGTCGTGTAAATAGACACTTTTTGGCGGGAAAACGCTTTTCCCGCCAATTCCGGTCGTAAAAATAGTGGCACCGAATAAAGTTGGGACTGGAAGCATGATATATTAAAACTGCCAAATAGACTATGAAGTTACGTGGAAACGAAGTTAGGGAAACTATCGCATACTCATGAAAAGAATTTATACCTGATTCCAATTATTCAAACCCAAAATTTGCTGACAATAAATAGTAAAAGTAAAAAAAACTTAGTCAATAGGTTTTCATATTCTATTAAGTTTGTAATAAAAATTTACTTTGTAGGCCTTTTAGTTTTTTAAATATTTACAATAAAATATCAAAAAAGGGTTTTAAACTAATTTTACATGGAAAGTCTATTTAACAAATTCAAATTTTGAAAATATTAGCTGATTGAATAAAGTTATTAAAGTAAACTATTTTTTATTTTAAAGACCTTTTTTTTGAGGAATCTTATGATACAATGTTGAAAATGTAGGTACTATTTGGTTTATTATAGAGCCTTAAAAGTAAATTTAAATAAATCTCTCTATGATTGTTTTTTTTGTCAATTTTAGGGCCCTCAATGTTTAATTAGACTATGTATCTAATTCAAGCTCCTGGTTAAATTTTTACTTATTGAGTGCCTTCAAAAATCACACATTTATTCTTGTATAGTGGTTGTAGACAGAGAAAGAATTGTTAAAATCCAACAATTCAGGGTTTTTAATCCATTTCAAATGTATTATGTTCAACGTTTTTCCCTAAAAAAATGTATTTGATCTTGGTTCGTCAAGGACTTACTCATACATAAGTACTTAATTTATAGGTTATAAAAAAAGATGATTTATTTGTTTATCAATACTTTTATTTTAAAAATATATTTCCTCATAACACTTAATTAAAGTAATATTACTTGAGATGTGTTAATTTTTTCCTTGAAGTCAGATGATTTAAATACCTATATATTTATTTTTTGTTTTAAGTATTTAGAATTAGTGTATTGTTACATCTGACAGCGCAAAAGCAAGCCATTTGCTTTTATAAAGGACATATTAAAGTTTTTTTTTCTATATCTATTTCATTACAAATACAGTCAATTTTTAAATTTTTAATAACTTTGAATTTAAGTACAATTGATGAGTGACTTTATGCTTGACTCGTAGAAAGATCATACTTTTAAACAGTAACGTCAAGTTAAGAAAGTTTGTTATGATTAATATGAACTTTAAACATCATATTCTTTCTTATATATCTGCTAGCCCTAGAACAGGATTTCCTAGTTGGGCAGCAGTAATTTACTTGTTGTCATTGTAAATATGGTGTGATAAAAAAATACATAATAATATATTATTATCAAAAGATGTAACTAGATGTTTACTGATCTCAATTATACAATATACACAGGTCTTTCATTTTTGTGAACAAATTTGCCTACTGACTGCTTTAACATAACGTTTCGACTTGTAATTGTTTCACTCAAAAGGTAAATCCGAACATATTTCTATGCTATGTCCCGCCATATTTATAGATTGATTTATGAACATAGATACGATTACTAGCAAATAACTTGAGAAATCATGTAGGCTCCATAGAGCGTTTTTTTTTGTGCAAACCTATAACCTCCATGATGAAAATTTTCAATTTATTTTCCAAAAATGATATCACTGTTGGCATTATGTGTATCATTTATTTGTAAAATAAAAAAAATAGTGTATGTTGCATAATGTATTTGTCATGTAAAGAAATTTAGATTCATATTGACTAACACATTCAAAAATCAATCCTCGTTTAGGACTTCTGTGAGTTTGTTCACCACTTTTTACTCTCCACTACAATGGAATAGTGGAGAGTCATGATTTCACAGTTTTTATGCATATACATATTTTTTAAATCAATTTCACAACAGGTATCATGAAGAGAGTGCATACTATGAGTTTCGAGACAATGTTTTTGTTTGTATTGTGAAAGTATTTGTCCTCTGAGAATCATATATAGGTATTTGTTTTGGAAACTAATAGAAATGCATTTAGGGATTGTCAACCTTTCAACAAGAAAAAATGTAAACTTACTATGTAGTTTAGTTTTGTTCAAAACCCACTTTTTTACTTTAGATTAAGGTATCTGGAGTAAGAGAAAATCTGTCTAGTGTCAGATATGTATTCATATTCTAGCTGGCTTCTTATTTTTTATTTCATTTTTGTCTGTTAAATGTGTTCAAAAAACACAACTCAGTTGAGGTAGGATTTAAACTCACAAATACTAATATTTACTGTAGGAGAACCGGGAAATCAAGGCACCTACAGGGCTTACGACCTGTCATCGGCTGGTTTACATGATTACTTTATGCGCTTGCGCAACGTTCACCAATTATGCCTTTTTAATGAGATCCCTATCAATTCAATTTTGAAAGTTCTATATATTGTAATACTGAAATTCTTTTCGCTTGAAAATAAGGAATTTTTACTACAGCCATCTATGGGTGAAATTATGAACAACAATCTTATTATTTTTTTTATTTATTTTGTTGTAACGCCATCTATTGAGAGAATTGTTTTTTTGTAAATAATGAAAGCTACAATTCTTATATCTGAGGTGACAATGCATTTTTCGCATAGAAGTCACCCCTGAATTGCGCCAGACTTATAAGGTCATGTAGGTGCCTCGATTTCCCGGTTCTCCTACAATAAATATTCCAACTTCGTCTCTATTGAGATAATTGAAAATCTGTTAAAAAATATCTTTGACTCCCGACAGGGAAAAAAATCCAATGTTTGCGCATATGCAATAATAAAAATATTCGATCACAAATACTAGATTACAAATCCATTGCTTTATCTGCTTTTCTATTGAATCCATCACTGAATCTTTTTCTATATACCACTTCTTCTTATCCTTGTGCCACTCCTAAAGATGAGTGACTCCACGCCTGAAATCCCGATGCACTGCCTGAGATTCTTAAGCCACGATGTTCTTTCACACCCCACATCCCGTATTGCCACTATAAGTTGTAAAAGGGGACATTTATTACCACGGAATATGTAGCCAAAGTATGCGGTTTTGCGTCTCTTGACTGTGGTCAGCAACTGTCACATATAACATAGAATCTTATTTGAACCACTCCTGGTATACAGTATTCAGACTGTATTTTGCTTTATAATCTGAAGACTACATAGTGAGATTATTCAATAACTTTTTTTTACAATTTTTGAAAACATGAATTTAGTGACCACATTGTTTCATACAATTTGTATGGCAGAATACACAAAATCTATGGGGAATCTTATAGTTTGAAACTTAATAGATGCATACATCAATCTAATAACCTGTTTGGGGTAGGAAAAAAGAACTGATCTCCACACTATCCTATCTTGAAATTCATGTTTTGTATAGGAAAACAAAATATTTTAATACATTTAATAATTTGTTTTTAAGGTTTTATAGTTTGGTACCTTCTTTTATTTATTTTTATTTATTCCTGGATTTTTACGTATTATTCACTATACACTACTATCGCCATCGACAGTTGGATCTCATGTGTTACATGCAATTAGTAATGTACTTGAATATTTTCGGAATGGTTCGGAATGGAAATTGAAAACAGTAGGTACTCAACATTAATATCATAAAGTAGGTACATGTTGTTAAAAAAGGGATTTTAAATTCGTAAAAAGCAAATTCATTTACTGCTATATATGTGTCATTAAAATACAATTTATATTTAAATGTTGAATGTGTTTGGTTCCATCTCATTTTATTTACCAATCCCCTAAGTATTAAGTCTAAGTTTGTGTTTCTGGAACAAAGATTAAAGTAAAGGTATAGTTAAAAATACTTTGATTTCATAAAATTGTGCAATATTTTGGTTGTTTCATTGAAATCTAATGCCGTCAAACGACTCAATTTTGAACAATTTTATGAAATCAAAGTATTTTAACTATACTATTATTACTGATACTTTTGTTGAAACAACCCAGCCTTAGTATATATCAGCTCTGTATATTACTTACTCTTTATGTTAAACACATTATCAAAAACATAATTTATTTATTGAATCTATATTTTATCTTATTTATTTTTGTTTTTATTTGTAACATAAGAAATAATATACAAGGTACACATCAAAGTTTAACAATACAATATTTTTTACAAAAAAAAGATACTTAAGAACTAGATGCGGAATGTAAACTGCTTCACTAGGTTAAAAACCTGTTCTGAAGCAGCTTATAATTATATAAGTAGGTATATTGTTTAGGTGTGCGTGTGTGTCACTGTATGTTAACGTAGAGTTGTTTATTTATCACTGTCTTGTCTGTTTTTTTACCCACTTCTTTAATCCACATTTAAAGCTGTTTATATTTGTAGTTTTCTTCAATTCAATTGGAAGCAAATTAAAAATTTTTATTCCAAGGAAATGAAAATTTCTTTGTCCATAAGTCGACTTGGTTCTCGGTATCTGTATATTAGCTTGTCTAGTCTGTCTAGTCTGACGTGTAGTTTGGGTCGATTGAAAGTCGTTAAGGTGTGAATAGATATAAGTGCAAATGTTTTTAGCATATAACTGTGGTAT
This sequence comes from Molanna angustata, assembly GCA_963576475.1. Taxonomy (NCBI): domain Eukaryota; kingdom Metazoa; phylum Arthropoda; class Insecta; order Trichoptera; family Molannidae; genus Molanna; species Molanna angustata. The sequence continues at coordinate 20,669,023 of OY754979.1, forward strand.
GTCTAGTATGTCAAGTTTTTTGAATAGTTCGGCTGAGGGTGTGCGAATAGGTACATTAAATATTATTTTCGAAACGGATTTTTGGGCTTTAACTATTGGATCTATATTTGTTTTGTAAGTGCCACCCCACCCTATAATACCATATTCTACTATTGATTGGTAAAGTGAATAGTACATTAATTTAATGACAGATTTTGGTAAAACATTTCTGATGGAGCGAAAAATGAAATTAATTTTTTTTTAATTTCATGCTTAAAATTGAGATATGGGGTTTCCATTTTAAACATTGGTCAATTGTTATTCCCAAGTATTTCGTTTGTCTAGTTTTTTTTATTTCAGCACATTATGCGGTTACTTTGTTGGTCTTTGCAGTCATGAATTTTCAGTGGTCTATTTTCATTTGGTTGTCCCTGGTCCGTTTGTAATCTTTTGAATGATTAGTGGACCACAGTGTGAATCAAAGGAAAGGTGTTTTTATATATATTTTTTCAGCTCCATTGATCTTCATATAGGTATAAACAAATATAAAAATAATTTACTCTTTTTCAAACAAAACATAGTTTATCGTATGTCATTTGGGTTAACAATAACAGTTTATTTTGTCGAATTTGTTATTTATATGTAAGTATGTACGAGATATATGTATGTTAATATGATATCTTGAGGTAATACACAATAGCTTTGGGTTCATCTCTTTTGACCATTTGACCCTAATATCGATAATTATTGGTTCGTGTCATACATAATACAAATCTATCGTAACATACAATAACTAAATTTTCACCGTCATTTTTAGATTAGTTTTTTTTCTAGTATCATTATACCTTCATGGTTTGTTCCATATTTAGTTTAACGGTCCTAACCAACCCCCATTTCGATTTCGTCATTTAATTTCAATCATGGATAAGTTTTATTTACGTAAATCGACATCCCATAGAGCCATGGAGCGATGGATGTTGGGGACTTGTCTTTAAAAAGATGGAATAAGGACATTAAAGAACTAGAGCTGGACATTAATTTTGAAAGGATTTCGACACTGAAATGGCGTTGAGCTGGTCATTTCGCCTGCAGCTCAGACGATAAAATAAATTAACTGAACGCCTCCTGTGCTATCCTATGAGGACTGATGCGAGATATCTCGAAAATTTTTCCTGCAACCAATTTCTCACTAGGGTTTTGATTTTGCCGGTCGGACCAGACTGATGCGAGAAATCTCGAAAATTTTCCTGCAACCAATTTCTCACTGGGGTTTTGATTTTGCCGGTCGGACCAAACTTGCCCCCCCAGGATAAATCAACTTTTTTGTAAGTGCCATTCATAAATAAACAGTGAAACGAAAGCTTTCGTGTTTTTCTACCTATTATTTTATGGAATTTTACCATGCAACTATCGGTTCTTTCATTAAAAATTAAAAGAAAACATGTTTGGGGGTTGTTTATTCCACGTTTTAGGTTTGTTGAAACAGAAACGGTTATTATATTAAGAGTCTATAGTAGGCTATATAGTATATTTTGAAAATAATTTCCCTAATAAGATACGCCTTTGAAATAAGGAACAGTTTGTACGTACATCTTTATTCTATTGTATGAGTTTTTTTGAATTTGTTTAATACTTTTCTTGTAAAATTAGTTTTAGTAAAACCCTTTTTTAATTTCTCATTTTAAGTAACTAAAAAAATTACAAGGCATATGAAGTAGATTTTTACTTTATTTAAAAGAGAATATGAAAATCTACCGGATGAGTTTTTTTATTGTTATAATATTTAAATAACTATTCTTGCTATTTAAAAAAAAACCTTTAAATTTTAGCATTTTTGCACGAAAAAATATTGTATATCAAATATCAGGTGATATACAATATTTTTTTGTGTATCACCTGATATTTTACGTACATCTGTATACCCAGAGTATACAAGAGCCTTAAGTAACCTGCTTAGTTTACTATCCAATTGTTTTAGAGAATTGGTTCTCTTTGATACATAATATGATCCTAATGTAAGATCTTCCCGGTTGTTCATTTATTGCGGATTCATATCATACAGAGCCTTGAAGACCGTCGAACATTATTATGTATTTGTAGTTTTTTTGCTCTGGACACTTCAACTATCATAATTATTCTGACTTGTAATATTGTAAAAAAAATATTTTGAACCTTTTGAATGTTAATACACCGATAGATGTTTCGCGAGCCCTTTGTGTTCTATTGATTTACGTAGTTTTGTATCATTAATTTGTAATCTACAAAGTTCACGATTGGTTATTGACAATGCTCGTCCATTTGTGTCATTAATTTTTTGCTTACGACACCTCGAAGACAATTACAAAATAACGCTGATAACTCACAATAATAATACTTATAAGTTCTTTAATCGAATTTGTCAAACGAGCAATAATTCGTTACGTTCGATAAGCGGCAATCGCTCAAATTCTTTATTTTCTCGCCAATTAATATTTGTCCCCGTGATTTGTTATACATATATTTTTAAACATAATTGTAATCAGCATTAATCGTCGCAAGTCTTCGTTTTGTCGATTAGTTGCGGGTCTGTGTCCGGACGAAATTGTCGTTTGATCGACATCCATGATTCCATCCGATGACAGAATAGTGTTAGTTTGTTTTTGAGTGATCAGGACGATGGCTTGCGAATTTGTGAACAACCCGACCGACCGTTGCTTCCTGGGGAAGAGCAACCACTGGCCCTTCCTCTACCGGTTCTCCGGAAGCCGCAGTCTCGCGGGATTCCGTAATTTGAAGTTCGTCTTCTTGGACGTGCTGTCCAAGGCCGTGGATTACTTCGTCGACTATCTCAACTTGGGTGCCCTCGTTAACTACCCGCTGATATGTCTGATTCTAGTTGACTACGTGGACATCGACTACTCCCTGTGGCTGTCGTGGCTGCTGATGCCCCTGATCATCACGTTCCTCCTTCCGGCGATTGTCGTCCTACTTTTCTACATCAGCGCCATCATCTTTCACATATACAGACTCTACAGGTATGAGTTTTTAATTCAGAGTTAATTATCCAATTTTTTTTGCTTGTCACAACAATGTACTTTTTGCTGATACTCGTTCAAGACCAAGAGCCAGCATGACAGCCGCTTTAAGGATTTCAAAAATAGTATAGCATTGAGTATATATAATGTGTTTGATGTTATTGTTTTCTTATTCTGCTTTTGCCTTCTTACTTCCATTGTTGGATATAGGCCTCTTACATTTACTTGATTCTTTGTCTCCTCCGTATCCAGATTCTTCCAGACAATGTCATCAGGCCATATTTTAGGGATCTACTAACGATCCTTTTGTCTGATCATGTCCTCCATTAGAGTATTGCGGGTTCCTGTCTGGCCATATGTCAAACTTATTGCCACTTCGATTTAGCCATAATATAATAATGTTGAGAAATGACATTATCAAACATTGAAAAAATAAATTCTTGTTTCTTTAGGACAATCTCGACATTCAAAACTAATATCTCAAGATCATGTAAGTATAAAGTTCGGAGATTTTAGTGTTTTTGGGTAGTTTTAGAAAAAGCCTCCTTAATTTTATCGTTCCTTAGATAACGATTCTACAAACATTTATTGAACGTTTCATTTTCATCGGCACAGTTGATATCTTATTTGGGCGAAATATTCGATGGCATATGACCTGAATGCATCTTCGTTTCTACAAAGATAAGAGATGACTTTCATATTCACCCAAACAACGCTGTTATTCTTTATACGTCAGGTGACATAAAATATTAACACATTTTGCATGTACCTACCTACCTAGATAGATTTATTACTAGTTGCATGTAACACATGAGATCCAACTGACGTTAGCGATAGTGTGTATAGTTGAAGAATGCATACCAAATTATAAACCCTTAAATCCAAATGATTGAAAATTTAAGATATTTTGTTTTCTGTACAAAACATGTATCTCAAGATAAGATAGTGTGGATGTCAGTCAGTCCTTTTTTCCCACCCGAATATGTTAACAGCTTGATGCTATCTATGTATGAAGAAAGATTAAGTATCAAACTATTGAAAGTCTCCGTAGATATTAAATATTTTGTATGAAACGATGTCGTCACTAAATTAAATTTTTACAAAAATTGTTAAGAAAAGTTTGAGAAATACCTACTACTACAATGTGTAAGTTTTTTTATAGAAAATCAAATTATCTAGTTGGGGTTTTTTGGTGTTCAGGTGTTCGATGTTTTATTAAAAATTGGAAATATAGACAGTTAAACACATTAGTTTCTCTATTTTTTTTTATTAATTAAAGTATAAAAGTTTTTTAGGCCTAAAACTTTCTATATTTACTGAAATTTTGGGCTCTGTGGATTAAACGGACATTTGGACACACACACATGCATACACACACCCTCACACCCTTACACACACACACACACACACATACACACACACACACACACACACACACACACACACACACACACACACACACACACACACACACACACACACACACACACACCCTCACACACACACACACACACACACGTGCGCACACACACGCACACGTGCTCATGCACACACACACACACACACACACACACACACACACACGCACTCTCACACACATACACACCCTCACACACACACCCTTACACACACACACACAAACACACACACACTCACGTACGCACGCGCACACACGCACACGCGCTCAAGCACACACACACACAGAAACACTAAATGTTTTACTCAGAATTTCATCAGAGTTTTTCCTTATTATAACATTATGCTGGGAAACCTCAAGTTGGTGTTTTTTTCACTTTAAAGTAGGCAAAACCGTGCAAAAAATCCACTTCTGCATACAATCCGCTTACACGGGACTAAGATTAATAGGTACTGCAGTTTCATTAAGAGAAATGAATTCTCTTGAATGAATCGGTATTTGGATTATTTTTTTATCACTATTGGAACTTGATTAAAATCAAAGAAATTATTCATGCTCTCGTTTTTGCTGATGAACCCGACATCATTGGAAGATTATTATAATTCATCTGAAACAGTTGCAGATTCACGTATTACCTTTATTTCAACGGCACTCATTCATTAATTTTCATCCACCAGTTAACCCGTGTACAGATGTCGGCAAACTTCTTGAGCCTTTAGTCGTGGAGAGGAGTGGTTTGCGCATATACCAACCAAGCAAACGAACACAAATTTGCGCTCTGCGCGCCCAAGCGACGGGATCAAGAAGTTTGTCGCTAATTACACAAATCTCGGTGCCAATTATGTCTATTTAGGTATTTTTTTTGTAATCGAAGGCTGCACGATCGTTTCGGCCAATAATGCCACTGCGACCGAACGTTTTTTCCGAGGAGTCTCGGAATAAATAAAACCATAAAGAAAATTTATGTAGTAAAAAAAATTAACAAATATTTGTTAAACAAGAAAAATACATAGTGCATTACTAAAATCATAAAAAATAAAATTATACAAACAGAAAAATAAAAAATATCAGCAAGTAAAATTAATAATGAAGAATATAAAACACATCTTATATTTAAGTACCTACTCAAATATTAGGTACCTACATTCCATTCTCAATATATTCACCATCATTTTTATTTTTAAGAATGAATATGTCCTTGTAGTAACAAGTACATACACATCCTCATACATTCCCTAAATAAAGCATAAATGCTTGTGCTATAGGTGAACGAAATTGGTCGTGGCAGGATTCGAACTCGTGACCACTGGATCACAAACCCAGCGCGCTAACCGCTCTGCCACCATCCATCTAAAAATTTGTGTGTTTATGATTCATTTTTATTTGAATTTATGTTTTTTGTATTATAATTTTGATGCTACACGCATGTGTCGTGCTTCCTTTACAAAGGTAACGCACAACCGCACGTCTGTCGCTGGTTACCCCACATTGTGGAGTATGCCATGATGGTACCTATGCAAGTATTTTTATTGCTATTGGTTTGAAATTGTGTTTATTTTTTTTTCATTTTTTTGTGATTTGTTGTATAAATTAAGTATTTATACCGTGTAAGCAGAGCTGATGTTTTCCTTAACATAAACAACCTACTAGTTTACATTAGAAAAAAAACGTGAATTAATTTTGATAACATGTAATATTTTATGTAATTCTTAAGTTTCTGTGTAGATCATCTAAAAAACAAGCTCAGTCAGCAAGTTTCGATAACAGTCGACGATTCCTTGAATTTTTTATATTTACTTTTTAAATATGTCGACTTTGAATATTTTATTCCAAAATGAAACAACAAATTTACAAACGTGGTCGCCTTATGTGTTAATTAAGTTATACTAAAAACAAAGTTGTGAGTATTTTGATAATTTTGAAATAATATAGTTTCAATGACAAACTTTTTAACATCTCAATAGAGACGAAGTTGGGGTATCATAGAAGAACCAGGAACTCAAGGCACCTACAGGGCCTACGACCTGTCATCGGCTGGTCTACGCGATCACTATGCGCTTGCGCAACGTTCACCAATTATGCCTTCTCATTGAGTTCCCGTATCAATGTAATTTTTGAAAGTTCTATATATTTGAATAATGTGTAACAATTCATCTGAAAATAAGACATTATTACTATTGCCATCTATGAAGTAACGAAGAAACCTAATTGTAACGCCATCTATTGAGAAGTTGTTTATTTGTAAACAATGAAAGCAACAGTCCTTATAAACGAGGTGACGGTGTCTCGCACAGATGTCACCCCCGAACTGCGCCAGAAATAATATTTTTCAGTTCAGGGTTAACTCTCACAGAGTTCCCTTATCAATGTAATTTTTGAAATTTCTATGTATTTGAATAATGTGTAACAATTCACCTGAAAATAAGACATTATTACTAACTAAATATGAAGGGATAATTGGTGAACGTTGCGCAAGCGCATTAAGTGATCACATAAACCAGCCGATGACAAGTCGTAAGCCCTGTCGGTGCCTTGAGTTCCTGGTTCTTCTATAATATCCCAACTTCGTCTCTATTGAGATCGTCGTATATGCAATAAAAAAAATATTCTCTTTAGGTTCTATAGTTATGATTTTTAAGGCGCATTTATGAGTACCTACCTATGATCATTATAATGCTTTTGTTTCACTGTAATAAGATGGATGTATCAATTATACCTGTAGGTCACAGTATAATTACCTATAATTTATTATGCTAAACCTGTTTCAGTTATCTACATTTGTTTATCACTACGTATTTCAGTAATCTTTCTGTGGGTTAATAATAATTTGTCTACACTTTTATTCCTCGAAGGTCTACACTGTTCTTTGTATTGATGCTGTGAATTACATTAATTTATCTTAACTTAACATCATGGATTTATAACATCTATTTATCTATTTCATCGAAACATTTATGTACTTAAAAAAATGGGCAATGTTTAAAAATATATTTTTTACAATATAATCCGACTGTTGATTTGTTCAAGAGAATTTATTTCTCACATAGTATCAAGCCAAGATACGCGAGTTTTGTATGCAGGTCTATATATTTTATGGTTTTTTCAACTTTGATATCAATTCCACAATGTGTATTTTTTTTAATGAATATGTCCTTGTTAAACAAGTACATAAACATCTTCTTACGTTCCCTAAAATTAGCAAATAAATGCTTGTGCTTAGGTGAACGAAATCGGTCGAGGCAGGATTCGAACTCGTGACCACTGGATTACTAGCCCAGCGCGCTAACCGCTCGCTCTGCCACCGACCCATCTAAATATATAGTATTATCTGATGATAATGAACGAGAAGAAATTCAGGTAACAAACGTAGCCAATATTTATTTGATGTTATTTATTTAAGTTTTACGCTTAAATATTATAATGAATCATAACTATTCTGACATTATCTATTTACGCCAGGTTTATGCTAAAATATAATATTTTTTTATTGTTTCAGAACACTTCTAATGATGCAAATTTCAATTTGAATCTATACTCCGTGTCATCTGAACTGGCCATTATTGAACCTGAGAAGCATCTTTCAAGAAAACGTACTAGGAATCCAAAAAAAAACTAGGCACGTTATATTAAAAAACAAAAGGTGAACAAAGGTGAAGCCTATATAACCTTAAAAGGAAGAATCGCTGAGGCAAAAGATATGAAAGAAGGATGTGGGGTTAGCTGCAAACTAAAATGTATCAATCATATGAACTCAGATGGGTTTTATTCTCTATCAAACATTAATATGAAAATATATTACATCAGTAGATTAATCGAAGAAGTCACACCAAGATATGTGTACAAAAAAGCACCAGTCTAACAGAAAGTCAAATTACGCATATCATTTTATAATGCAATCTCAAAAGGTGCGGGTATGCCAAAAAAATGTTTTGCGATACTTTTTGTATTGGCAAAACATTCATCGCATCATTGGGCATTCTTGAAAATGACAAAAGGGGAAAGCATAATAAGCAAACTAAAATCAGTAACGATATTATCGCAGAAATATACGATCATATAAATTCGTTACCCCGAATCGAGTTACATTATTGCAGAGCCGATAATAAGAGAGAATTCGTAAGTGGTGATTTAGACCAAAGTGAAATGTATCGGCTGTATGAACAGAGATGTAAAGAACATAATAAACCTTATGCAAATAAGCATTAATATCTTGAAATATTCAATACAAAATTTAACATTGACTTTTATGTTCCAATGAAGGACAGATGTCAAGTATGTACTATTTATGACAAATCTACGGATGTCGAGAAATCAGCAATGACTGTTGAGATACAAATGCATCTGAATGAAAAAAAAAATAGTCAGAGAAGAGGTAGAGAGGGATAAAAGGGAGGGGTGGTGGCGACAGCAAAATTGTAGCTGACTTTGATTTACAAGCTGTGATGAAGCTTCCAAAAGGAAGGGAGGCTGCTTTTTTTTACAAAAGTAAAATAAATTGTTTACTATCGCTTATATAACTAAAAGTGAAGGTCACTGTTTTTTATGGCATGAAGCGATAGCCAAGCGTGGGGCTATAGAAATTGCTTCATTTATATTCAAATTTGTGGGGAAAGATGTAATATTTTACTCCGATAATTGTGCTGCCCAAAATTAAAATAAATTTTTAGTAGCTATGTATGTCGTTCGTTATTTTGGTGTAAAATCAATAAATCACAATTATTCAATAGTCGGTCACACCCAAAATGCAGCAGATACAATGAATTCATGCATACAGAGAAAATTGCAGAAAGCCATTAAGGCACACCCATTTTCACGCCAGAGCAGGTCAGTACTGGGGTACAATTAGCTTGTGCTAAACCATATAAAGTGCATAACATGCAGACTGACGATATGTTTGATTGGGGTAATGTTGCAAAATTTTTCGGCAACCTAAGTGATCAGGTTCCGACAAAATTAAATGGGCGGACGTCAAATCGTTTATGTTTCGGAGCGGAGTCTCCAGACTCATTATTTTACAACTAGTTGCATGTAACACATGAGATCCAACTGTCGATAGCGATAGTATGTATAGTTGAAGAATAAGTACCAAACTATAAACCCATAAATACAAATTATTTAATATTTTAACACATGTTGGTATATACCTATGTCAAGATAGGACAGTATGGAGGTCAGTCCTCTTTTCCTACCTGGAATATGAAAACATCATGATGGTTCTGTATGTATGTTTGGAGATTAAGTATCAAACTATTAAGTCTTCTTACATATTGTGTATAGGCGACTACCATACAAATTGTATGAAGTGATGTCGTCACTAAATTCAATTTTTATAAAAATTGTTAGAAAAAATTTGACATGTGCTTATACAATGTTAATATTTTTTATATAAAATTAAATTATCTAGTTGGGGTGTTTCGGCTTTTTTCGATATTTAAAAAAAATGGAAATATAGGCAGTTAAACTCATAAATTTATCATAAAAAAAATATTTTTCTTAATAAAAATGTTTGAGAACCCATTTTGAGATTTTGTACTTGTCTATCTTTATATCAATTTTCAGCGTTCTAGCTTTTATGGTTTCTGAGATATATGGAAAAATTAACCTAAATTTCAAAAGTTGATAACCCTTGACGGAAACAAAAATTAACAATTCTGAGTATAAAAGTTTTGTAGGCCTATAACTGTTTATATATTCTGAAAATTTGAGATCTGTAAATTGAGCGGATCAAAAGTTATAAGGGGTGGGACAGACAGACACATAGACACACACACGCACACACAAAACTCACATAAAATGTTCTACTCCGAATTCTGAGTAAATCCATGTAAGGAACATATATGCTGCGAGGCCTCTAGTTGGTGTTATTAGCATGCAAAAAGTCCACTACACCATACAAAATTTTCCTTTGTACACGCATCTTGGCTTAATAATGTCGATTCATTAAGAGAATTGAATTCTCATGAACGAATCGACAGTTGGAATATTCTTACAATTGTGATATGAAAGAATTGAATTTTAAAAAGAGAATATCAAGAAATAGAGTTACCATTGCTTTGAACCGGGCATATCGCCATCCACCTGGTAAATGTTAAAAAGAAGAACGATTTGATGTCATCAAAAGTTATACCACCAGCGTTTTATTATTTTTTTGAAAATTTGCTAACAAATAATTCACTTGAGTGAATAAATAATTATGTTCATTACTTGTCCTTTTTTTAATTTAATAAATAAAAAACCCAGAACACTTTTACTTCTACATTATGTATTGTTTTAAAACATGACTGACTTTTTTATTCATAATTAAAATATATTTGAGAAGTTCCCTAGCTTTTTGTTTCCAAAACCTTTTTTATCGACTGCAAAGAAGAAAAAAATCTGCTATCACAAGGTATATGTAAGTATGATATTTAAGAAAATGAAATAATATAGGTAGGTACTTTGCAGTTACACAAATCATCAATCAGTACCAATTGTTAGTACCTACTCATTAATAATAATATTTATGCAGTATAGAATAATATTTAACTAACTTATTTCAGAAAATATGTAATATTGTTAATTTTTGGATTGCATAAGGAACTAATAATATAATATCTGTATAATTGCTTATGAAAATTTTGATTTTATTTTATGAAACCTTATGGTTACATAAAATAAAGATCCATAACAGATGAAATGCTTTGTGTAATATAGAAACATTGCAAAAAATAATACCAAGTCCAACATACTATCATGACAGTTAGTTCCAACACTCCATGCAATACTGTAACATTCACAAATACCAATGATTTTCATTAAATAATCCTTAAAAAGCATAAAAAATCAGTGAATTCTGATAGTTAAATAATGTATTTATACAATTAAATGCTTATAATGTCCACATTTTGTAATAATATTACCATATTTGAGTATGATAGTTAACCCAAAACTTTAACATTGATTTTCTCAAAACAGGTGATTTTGAAATGTTATGGTATTGCACTGAGACAGTGAAATGTTCTATACATGGATTTACTCAGAATTCGGAGTAAAAAAATAGTGTGTCTGTCCCTAATAACTTTTGATCCACTCAATGCACAGAGCCAAAAATTTCAGAATATATAGACAGTTATAAGCCTACAAAACTTTTATACTCAGTTTTTTTGAATTTTCGTTTCAGTCAGGGGTTTTAATTTTTGCTTAATTTTTCCATATATCTCGAAAACCATAAAAGCTAGAATGCTGAACTATATAAAATATTTTCGGCATATGGTAGTATTTATATTGTCCAACCTGACTTTCGGCATATAGTAGTATTGGTATTGTCCAACCTGACTTTCGTCATATAGTAGTATTGGTATTGTCCAACCTGACTTTCGTCATATAGTAGTATTGGTATTGTCCAACCTGACTTTCGTCATATAGTAGTATTGATATTTTTCAACCTGACTTTCGGCATATAGTAGTATTTGGTATTGTCCAACCTGACTTTTGGCATATAGTAATATTGATATTGTCCAACCTGACTATCGTTATATGGTAGTATTGATATTATCCAACCTGCATAGGGTATTATTGATATTATCTAACCTGCATTCGGTAGTATTGATATTGTTCAACCTGACTTTCGCTATATGGTATTTATTGCTTACTATGATCGCGGTTTTAGTGTGAACGGGCCTTTAAAACGGAATAAATTGCCTCTTGACATACGTGGAGCTCAGAGCATTGACACCTTCGGTAAACTTCTTATGACTGCCTTGTTTCGTAGAGCCAACAAATTAGCTACAGCGCCCTTGGAGTGATCTTGTATCACTAAACGGCGCTTTATAAATTTTTATTATTATTATTATGCCCTAAAATATACAATATTATTAATAGACGATAAACAAAAATACAAAAATTACGTTTAGCTGGGTACCTACCTACATCATTTTTTTTATTTGAATGAACTTGAAAGTATTAAAAATAATATAAAATTAAATAGATTCATAGCGCCAATTACAAAGTTCTTATATTTCTTAACGAAGTTCTTACGTGCTATACCTAATAATGAACAAAAAAAAACAAGCAATGTTATTTTGTGTTCAATGCTAGACACCGAGAAATAATTATTTTCTTCAAAAATACGGTATTTGTTAATAAACTTGGGTACCCGTTTAAAACTATCTTATAAAATGTATGTAAATATTCAACAGAAAATCTAAAGTTAGGTTATTTGGTAATGTTTATTTTTAACAAAGTAACAAAAACCGTTATTTATACAACAAAAAATTGGGAAAATTGAAAACTATAAATTATAAATAATTAAGGAAATCTATTAAAATTGGTTAATATTGAAATCATATTTTTCAATTACCATGCTATCAAAACAGCCTGTACGCTGCAAACTCGTAATCGACAGTAAGACAATAGAACAAGTTATGCGATTCAAGTACCTGGGCGCTGAAATATCAAGCAGCAGTGACCTTTACGAAGAAGTCAGGGAACAAACGAATAAGGCTGCCGCTGTAGCGGGGTGCTTGCGAACTATTGTATGGAGAAACCAACACATGTTGAAAGAAAGCAAAATGAAGATATATAAGACCTGCGTAAGGCCAATAATGACATATGGCATCGAAACCAGAGCCGACACCACGAGAACAAAGAGTCTCTTGCGAACCACCGAGATGAAAACTCTCCGCCCCATCGCAGGTTTAACCATCCGAGACAGAGTACGAAACTCCGAAATTTGGAGGATCTGCAATGCCGAGGATGTCGTGCGATGGGGTAGAAACAGAAGACGTTACTGGAGAGGTCACGTCGAAAGAGCGGATTCAGTGAGAGTGGTGAAAATAGCGGCAGACGAGATACCGTCAACCAGCAGACCCCCTGGACGACCGCCAAAGAGATGGAAGGACAGCTGGACATCCGCGTCCCAGGAGTGAATCCGAGAACAAACAGTACCCAGTACTAGAACAAGCAGAAGAAGAAGAAGATATTTTTCAAATACACATCGAAATAAAAACATTGTATTTAATCTTTTGTCAGTTGGAAGAGGTTCGCACGTAGCGATCAACTAAATTAAATACATTGTAACAATCGCTAATATATAATAAGATAGGTACTATTATAATTTATAATTAAATATTTATTTAAGAGGACAAGTTCACGGTCAGTATTATTATTAAATTATAGTGACAGGGTGCTTATCAACAATTCCATACAATTTATTATAGACATTATTATATTTTATTAGATTGTTTTCCTAATATTTCAATCGTTTTGAATTATTTAATATCTATACTCTAAAGTACCTACCTTACCTAGACATGATGTCAGTTAAGAATTTGATGCGAAAGATTATATACATATTAAACATTATATTATATAAATTTATGTTTGAAAATTTTTATTTATTTTTCGTAGGAATCAATCATATCGCATATTAAAATCCAGTATTGTCTGAATCTTTCGATGCTCAACACTGACAATGCGTTGAGACGGTCCCGTGTCATGGTGTTTATTAAATGTGTTTTTATTCTTTTTAATGTGGAAAAGTAACTTTTACTCTCAACGGAAGTGGTGGGAATTGTACGTATTAGTTTCAAAAGTTTTTACGGATTCTGAAAAATACTCGGCTAGACTATTGTTTAGAAATAGTTGTAAATTTGAAATAGTGCCGTCAGCCTCCCTTAAATCGTCACGATTGTAAATTGTTCAATATAACACAATAATCCACACAGAATACAATAATTCACAGTCATGTAGAAAAATTATACAATATCCAATGATTTATAATTTATAATTAAACAACATCGAAATGCTCGCCGCCTAACATAGAATCGGCAAACTACATAGCTTATCGGTGCGGCGCGCCAAAGTCGTCAAGCATTCGCATGAGAGATATCTACCATTTCATGAACCAGTATTGTTTTAATATCCATACATTTGTTGTAGTATTTGCGGTGCGCTTGGAATAACGCACTACGGGTCCGGCAGCGTATTTACCTTTCGTGTTGATTGAGAGGCAAGTAATGCCTCGAATTAGGCACTAGTTTGTTGCGCTAATGCACTTACCCCCACTTTCACCAAGGTTCCTAAGCGATGCATTAAATTTTTTGATGCACTCACCGTAAAATTTCGTTTCACCAAACAATCTTACTACCGTTAAGGGACGCCCGCGCCGACGACTCAACTCTTAAGTGACGGTCTATTGTAGATTAAGTCATTCATCAACGTATTTTGTAGCTAAAATGATTACATTTTAGCACTTATTGTTTGTTGTTTTGTGTCATAAGTGTTATATTTTGTTATATTTAATTTTTCTATATTATCGGGATATATTATCGCGAATGATTGGGTTTGTGAAAATAGTTGAATTAGCCAATGAAATAGACAGAAGCGCGTTATACCCAAGGCGAAATGAACAAAATAATTTATTCATGATGTCAAAACATTGCTTTTTGTTTGTAAAATAAAATTTATTTTTATTTACTAGTTGCATGTAACACATGAGATCCAACTGTCGATAGCGATAGTATGTATAGTTGAAGAATATGTACCAAACTATAAACCCATAAATACAAATTATTGAATATTTTCAGATATTTTGTTTTCTATACAACATATGTAGGTATGTATGTCAAGATAGGATAGTATGGAGGAAGTTCCTTTTTTCCTACCCAGAATATGAAAATATCATGATGGTATGTATGTTTGGAGATGAAGTATCAAACTATTAAGTCTTCTTACATATTGTGTATAGGCGACTGTCATACAAAATGTATGAAGCGATGTCGTCACTAAATTCAATTTTTAAAAAAATTGTTAAAAAAAAATTGAGATCTTCTACTACAATGTTAATATTTTTTTATAGAAAATTAAATTATCCAGTTGGGGTGTTTCGGCTTTTTGCGATAATTGTATAAGTTTTGGAAATATAGGCAGTTAAACTCATAAATTTATCATAAAAAAAATATTTTTCTTAATAAAAAATGTTTGAGAAACCCTGGAATTTTTTTGAAAAAATTAATTTGAGATTTTTTATTTTTCTATGTTTGTACCAATTTTCAGCGTTCTAGCTTTTATGGTTTCTGAGATATATGGAAAAATAAAATAAAAATTAAAAAGTTGATAACCCCTGACTGAAACAAAAATTCAAAATTCTGAGTATAAAAGTTTTGTAGGCCTGTAACTTTTTATATATTCTGAAATTTTGGGCTCTGTAAATTGAGCGGATCAAAAGTTATAAGGGGGGGACGGACACACACAGACACACACACACAGACACACGAAATGTTCTACTCCGAATTCTGAGTAAATCCGTGTATGGAACATATATGCTGCGAAGCCTCTAAGTTGGTGTTTTTTGACTTCAAAGTTGGAAAAGCCGTGAAAAAAGTAGACCTCTGCATACAATTCTCGCGTATCCTGGCTTGATACATTGTCGATATGTTAAGAGAACAAAGTTCTCCTGAACAAATCGACAGTTGGAAAACACCATAATAATTGATGACAACGAAAACGCGGTCCAGCACCGTTGCATAATTTCTAGTGTTTATTTAAGTAATCCGATACTCGAAATTATTGTCTTCATTCTTGTACTTACGTGACAAGTAATTTGGCATTTTTTTAATCATGCTTGATGATACATAATTTGGTTTTTGCTTTTATTTTATTCCACCGGTTCAGCGCTGCAGCGCACCCGAAGGTGCGTCCGCCATTGATTGTGAAATGTGTACGTTCTGTGAATTTTGTAAAAACTCTCGGCGAATGGAGTATCCTATTATTTTAATATCCAAATTGCACATCCCAAGCTATAATTTCAATCTACTTCATAATTGTGTTGACCATCACAGTGTAGTGATAAGTCGCTTGACTTCATAGTGCGTTATTTTGGTTTATATTTCCAGCAGAGAAGAAATCTATTTCAAGTTATTTCTCATGCAATATTCTTCTTTGTACTGGTAACACTGGTTGAAATTGACATTTGGCAACAAACTTTTTTCTGATTAAAGTCATTAATTTCAATGAAATAAGAAAAAAGTCCCCGTCGCATCGCTGGTAGAGGATGGCTACGCAAATCCTAATGAAGAGATGGTGGAAACATCTAGAAGAGGCCTACGTCCAGCATTGGAGAGATAAAAAAATAATAGTAAAGATTTATTATCTTTTTGTCTTCTTTTAGTCTTGCACCCCCGGTCTTGGTCTGAATCTTGCAGTGATACATGTAAGATGACACGAGACCAAAACTACAAAACTTCCAAGAGATCATCACTAAACACAACCGTGATTAGGGTTACAATCCAGCAGCGTTTTCAATCCAGCAGGATTTTTGCGGGTTTTCTTAAAAATTGCTGAATCCAGCAATTTTGATTTAATTTAAAAACTAAAATATTCTTAATTGTATTTGTATTTATGTATTTTTTAGTAAATTGAAAATGGTATGAATGTCACATCTCTCCATAATTGTCTTTATTTTGTCGTGTCAAATTATTATATTGATTATTTTTTTTATATTAAGTAAAATAATATTCTGTGTTTTAAATTATGGAACTTTGGCATACGTGGCGATCTGTACAGATGGACAAAGTCCTATATAACAAATAGATCACAAGCAGTAGCCGCCAAAGGTTTCCAATCGTGTTTTGTTCCAATTCCCTCCGGAGTACCGCAGGGTTCTCACCTGGGTCCCTTGCTTTTCCTGATCTACATTAACGACATAACACAATGCATAGCTACCTCTGAAATAATTCTTTTTGCCGACGACAGTAAATTATATAAACAAATCTCATCTACACATGACTGCTCACTGCTACAACAGGATTTAAATAACCTTTTTCGCTACTGTGAAAAAAATCAATTATATATAAATATAAATAAATGTTTCTCAATGAGTTTCAGTAGAAGCAGAAATGTAATTAAATTTCACTACACTATTAATAATAATATATTGTCGCAAAAACTCGAAGCGAGAGACCTAGGCGTTATCCTTGATAACAAACTATCATTTATTCCTCATATTGATTCTGTCGTAAATAAAAGCTACAGAAACTTGGGTTTCATACAAAGAATAACCAAATCCTTCAAAGAAACAACCTCGCTAGTTCTTCTATTTAATGCCTTCGTTAGAAGTCATTTGGAGTTTGCATCAACCGTATGGAGCCCTAGTTACAATATTCACATCGACAGAATTGAGAGGATTCAGAGAAGGTTTGTTAAAACGCTTAATTTTAGGAAAAAAATTTACCGCCATGATTATGACCAATCTTTAAAATTACATGGGTTTATATCACTTGAAAAAAGAAGAAAGATATCCGATGTTTATCTGCTTTATAAAATACTTAATAACCTTGTAGACAGCTCTTACCTACTCCAAAAAATCTCTTTCAACTGCCCCATGAAAACAACACGCCAAAATCACCTTTTCTATACACCATACTGCAGAACAAATTACGCACAGAATAATTATGTCAACAGATGCTTAAATTATTACAATAGTCTTGACCCCCAACCTGATATATTTAACTCCACACAGACATCGATGAAACGCCAATTACGCGCAGTTATTGGTAATATTACTGGTTAAAAATCAAACCTACTTTCCTTAAACATTCATCCCTTCCTTATCAACGCTTTCCTATATCCATTACCCTTCCCTTTTCCCCACATACACTCACCATCTTACAATGACTACCCAACATTAATAATGTATAATAATTTAAATATGTGAAACTTTATAATTGGCTATTTATTTTGTATTCTCATTTGAAATTAAGTATTATAAATGTATAGCTGTTAAGTTTCCAAACAAATGAAAAATAAAAAATAAATAAAAAAATAAATAAATAAAAATATTTCTCCATGGCAATGAATTTTTTTCAATATTGATAAATTTTCAAATATCCTTACTTGGATCCTCATATTATACATTTTTTAAAAAAAAATAAGATTATATGAGTTGTTACAGTTGTACGTGGAGTCATACCGTCTTATAAACGTAAACTATCTAGATAACTTGGTAATGGAGCGTGATTAACGAAAAAGTTGACTTATAAACCGTGACTTTCTTTATTTCACCTTTAATTCATAGACGTTAGGTTGTTAAACGCTTGACTAACGCGTCATACCAAATATTTCAAAATGGCGGATATTTCACATAATATGATGCGACGCATATTGGAGATTGACAGAAAAAAATAATCATTATAACGTTTTTCCTTGTTATTCCTCATCGCAATCGTGTTTAAATTGACTCAACACGGCACAACGCGGTGTTTGTTTTCATTTTTCGATGTCAATTATCCAAAGATTACATGCATTTATCTATTTTTTGACATCTGTGAAGCCAATGCGACCAAACGAAAAAAATAATGAGAGTGTTCGTAAATAATTCCGTGAACTAGTTAGTCATACCTTAGTATACGTTTATGAGTATAAAAATTAATAACGATCTTAATTAGTTTATTCGTGCTTTTCTAGTTGCGCGTTTGGTAAACGATTAACGAAATCTAATAAGTAAGACCGTATTAGATTTCGTTAATAGCTTACTTAACGCACAACTAGATAAGCACGACTAAAATAGTTAAGATCGGTATTAAAAAATCTTACTTATAAACGTATACTAAGGTATGACTTACTAGTTCACTAAATTGTTTACGAACACCCTCATTTATTTTTTTCATATGGTCACATTGGCTTCACAGATGTCAAAAAATAGAAAATTGCATATAATTTTTGGATAGCTGACATCGAAAAATGAAAACGAAAACCGCGTTGTGCCGTGTTGAGTCAAATAAACACGATTGCGATGAAGAATAACTAGGAAAATCGTTATAAGTATTAAATTTTTCTGTCAATCTCAAATATGCCTCGGAACATATGTGAAAGATCCGCCATTTTGAAATATTTGTTATGACGCGTTAGTCAAGCGTTAAACAACCTCTCGACCTGTCTTAACTTGACGTATATGAAATTAAGGCGTAATAAAGATAGTCACGGTTTATAAGTAAACTTTTACGTTAATCACGCTCTATTACCAGGTACTATAGATAGTTTACGTTTATAAGTAAGACGGTTACGGTCTTACTTATTAGATTTCGTTAATAGCTTGCTTAACGCGCAACTAGATAAGCACGACTAAAATAGTTAAGATCGGTATTAAAAATTCTTACTTATAAACGTATACTAAGATATGACTTACTAGTTCACTAAATTGTTTACGAACATCCTCATTTATTTTTTTCATATGGTCACGTTGGCTTCACAGATGCCAAAAAATAGAAAATTACATGTAATTTTTGGATAGCTGACATCGAAAAATGAAAACGAAAACCGCGTTGTGTGGTGTTGAGTCAAATTAAACACGATTGCGATGAAGAATAACAAGGAAAATCGTTATAAGTATTAAATTTTTCTGTCAATCTCAAATATGCGTCGGATCATATGTGAAAGATCCGCCATTTTGAAATATTTGTTATGACGCGTTAGTCAAGCGTTAAACGACCTCTCGACCTGTCTTAACTTGACGTATATGAAATTAAGCCGTAATAAAGATAGTCACGGTTTATAAGTAAACTTTTACGTTAATCACGCTCTATTACCAGGTACTATAGATAGTTTACGTTTATAAGTAAGACGGTTACGGTCTTACTTATTAGATTTCGTTAATAGCTTACTTAACGCGCAACTAGATAAGCACGACTAAAATAGTTAAGATCGGTATTAAAAAATCTTACTTATAAACGTATACTATGATGTGACTCACCAGTTCACTGAATTGTTTACGAACACCCTCATTTATTTTTTTCATATGGTCACATTGGCTTCACAGATGTCAAAAAATAGAAAATTGCATGTAATTTTTGGATAGCTGACATCGAAAAATGAAAACAAAAACCGCGTTGTGCCGTTTTGAGTTAAATTAAACACGATTGCGATGAAGAATAACTAGGAAAATCGTTATATGTATTAAATCTTTCTGTCAATCTCAAATATGCGTCGGAACATATGTGAAAGATCCGCCATTTTGAAATATTTGTTATGACGCGTTAGTCAAGCGTTAAACAACCTCTCGACCTATCTTAACTTGACGAATATGAAATTAAGGCGTAATAAAGATAGTCACGGTTTATAAGTAAACTTTTACGTTAATCACGCTCTATTACCAGGTACTATAGATAGTTTACGTTTATAAGTAAGACGGTATATGTTTTATTAAAACAAAGTAGACTTTTACGCCATTACTTGAAAAATTAGTTATGTTGCAGATACGCAGCGCTGAATCCAACGCATTTTGCTGGATCCAACACAAGAATGTGCTGGATCCAGCAATTGCAATCCTAAGAGGGCATAATAACTTCAACATCAAATTTTGAAATCAAATTTCTCTTATGTGTTAAGTAGTGTGTTTTGAAAAGATACCATAGTATTTCTTTAGTGAATGAGCGATATAAATCAATAAATACTTCAAAAAAATATATTAAAAACTGCCTTTTTATAGCATTTTTAAAAATCTCCATAACTATACGCCATAGAATAGATTCCAAATCTTTCATTTGTAAACCTTTTTTTGTTTTGAAAGGAGGGTATCTTCTAATTGGTCCCGTTTCAATTTGGTCAAGATCTGGAAGTTAAGTCTGGTCAACCGGCGGAATCAAAACCATCATGTTTGGATACAATTATCTTATGGTGTTCTATAATATCTTAAGATGTTATAGAACTCCATATGATAATTATATCCATGATATGGGTAAACATGGATGGTTTTGATTCCGCCGGTTGACCAGACTTGCCCCCCAGATCATGGGATCCACGAGAAAATCATCAAACTCTTCCATTTTCACTTCAGCGATAGTAATTCTTTACCATATTTTCCGATTTTAATGATTCTTTTTTTAATAGAAAGGGTGACCATCAGAGGTGACCACACAAAGATGATATTACTAGGTATATACATACCATCACGCCATGTTATTCGTGGGGTAGGCAGAGAGAAACGAACGCCACATTTTTCTATCTTGACATTAATTTTGTTGTCATATTTTTATATGAATGATTATCATTAGCACGCGTTAGTTATCCTTAATAATACGGAACTTCATAGTGCATTTGGAAGTTATAATTTAGGTATATTGTTTTTAGTCACGTAGTCGTTATTTTAGGTAGGTATGTCCTCTTAGGTTGTTAAAATGTATGACAATGCATCATAATTTTCCATTCCAACTTATCTTTTTGTAGCGCGTCCCTAGTTTCAGTTATCATTTGCAGACCGTAATTAAATGAGACTAATTATGTCATATTATATGGATATACATATAGGTAGGTACATTTACACTTGAAAAATAATAATATTGCAACACTGTATCTTGCACTGAGTATCAATGCGTTTGAGTTTCAACTGTCTGACCCCGCTAGATCAGTGATATTTTATCACAATACATCATATATTTATTATTTTGGTTGTATATTTCAGAAATATATAGATACTTATAGGTCTACACAACTTCAGTCAGGGACTATCAACTTTTGAAATTTTACTTTTTTAAGCTAGAACGCTGAAAATTGGTATAAATACCTATAGACAAATACAAAACCTCATTTTTTCTTAATTTACAGAGTTAAAATTGTTAAAAAAAAGTTTGAGATGTACTAGTACACTGTTAATATTTTTTATCATCATCATTTCCTGCTCCTCTATCCCAGTTCATCCGGGGTCGGGCCTCTCACTCTTGTATTAATCCTGTCATACATATCTTGCACCATTGCGATGTATGATCCCGGGATATTATGTGCCCGCAGTACTGTCCACACATGATCTCTTGGGACTCTATCGAGGGGTTTCTCCAGATCAATAAAGACCATGTATAGATTTTCCTTGTTACTCCGATATATTTCTGTCAGCACTCTTATTGTGTTGATGGCTTCCGTTGTAGATCTGCCAGCTGTAAATCCGAACTGGTTCTGGGTAGTGGTTGCCATGGCCGAAAGTCTTGTTCCTATGATCCTTTCCCAGAGTTTCAGCGTATGTGACGTGAGTTTGATTCCTCTGTAATTGTTGCAGTTTGCCACGTCTCCCTTATTCTTGTATATTGGGTACAGATAACTATTACGCCATGACAGTGGTATTTTACTAACCGCAAGTATTTTATTGAACAGCTCTGAGTCAGCAGGCATATTGTTAAGACCGAGGGCCTTATTATTTTCCATTTTCTGGAGAGCAAGTTTGATATAATCAGGTTTAATAGAATCAGGTGGACCTTGTATTTGCGTAAGCAAAGGCAGCTCCTCTCTTGGGAATTCTTCATTTAGAAGCCTTTCGTAATACCCCTTCCATCTGTCATTTATCGCCTCATTCGATGTCAGCAGAACTCCGCCCTCATCTTTGATATACCTGATGTGTTTCAAATCTAGTGTAGATCTATGACGCTGTTTGGCAATTTTGTATATTGTATTTTCAATCGGTACTCCTTCCAACTCTCATATAATTTCCGGGATGCCATTTCTTTTGCTTGAGCGACGGCCGATGTAGCTAGCTTTTTCATCTCTTTGTATCGTTTGTTTCTTATAATCTGTCTTATTCTGTCATTCTACCATGGAGTGTCTCGTTTGATGTAGTGCCCACCCTTGGAGACACCAAGTATACTTTTCGCGTTTTGCCACATATCCTCGGCTGCTTTAGGTATTATTTTCCAAATCCTCCAACACCTATGAACCTACCTTTGCAATGAAATTTCTTCCCTTTTCACCGTGGAGCTCTTTCCATTTTATTCTTTCTGTCCTATCCTTATTAACTTTCATCGGCTTTGGCAATCTCATGACTGCAACGAGCAATCTATGTTGCGTTGTGAGAGACTCGCCTGGTATTACCTTACAGTCCCTATAGTATCCCAGCATGGGCCAGCAGAGAGAATATAGTCTATCTGTGTGTTTGCTTGGGAACATTTGTATGTGATAAGATGTTTATCCTTTTTCTTAAAGAATGTTTTGATGACTTTGAGGCTTTGAGACTAATGTTAATATTTTTTATAGCAAATAAAATTATCTATTTGTGGTGTTTCGGCTTCTTTCGATATTTTTAAAAACTTTGGAAATATAGGTAGTTAAACACATAAATTTATCATAAAAAATGTGAGAAACTCTGTATTTTTTTGAAAAACAAATATGAGATTTTTATTTTAGATTTTTATTCATACCAATTTTCACGTGTCCGGACAGTTGGCCGTAGCCGATTGGCCGTGGACAATTGGCCGTACGACCTTTTTACCGTATGGACAATTTATCGTGAGGACATCGAGGGAGATCGCGATCCACTTCCACGCCGGCGACGCTATAGAGCCCATTGGCCCTGTTCGCCACCGGACGCAGCCGCAACATCGGACAAACACAAAATATCCACCATCCATCGGGTTCAACCACGGCCCCCGAGAATCCAACCACACACGTCAGGGCCTCCGATTGGTCTCGAAATCGGCCGCTAAGAACACTCCGTTTCAAGTCGGAGGGGCTTGTACCCCGACCCCTCGGTCCTCGTGTTGGCGTCCGAAGGTTCCGCGGGCTAACACCGGGGGCATCCGACGCAATCATCACCTGTCAGATTTGACGTCTAGTTGTCAACACAGGATGTCTGACCAGACGTCTGCGCCGGCGGTGTGCCCGAACCACACAACAACATTCGCCACAGTTTGACGAGTAACTGCCGAGCGAGACTGAAGGCGTTCGTCCTGCTCTTCTCTAAGTACAGAATTGACGAGGGCACAACAGCGTCGGCCGCCCACCCCCGCCTTTACTGCCTAGGCCCTTAGAGCCGCAACCTAGGCCCGAAGCGTGAGGACAATTGACCGTGAGGACAGTTGGCCGTGAGGACAATTGGCCGTGGGGACAGTTGGCCGTGAGGACAATTGGCCGTGGGGACAGTTGGCCGTGAGGACAATTGGCCGTGGGGACAGTTGGCCGTGAGGACAATTGGCCGTGGGGACAGTTGGCCGTGAGGACAATTGGCCGTGGGGACAGTTGATCGTACGGACAATTGACCGTGAGGACAGTTGGCCGTGAGGACAATTGGCCGTGGGGACAGTTGGCCGTGAGGACAATTGGCCGTGGGGACAGTTGGCCGTGAGGACAATTGGCCGTGGGGACAGTTGGCCGTGAGGACAATTGGCCGTGGGGACAGTTGGCCGTGAGGACAATTGGCCGTGGGGACAGTTGATCGTACGGACAATTGACCGTGAGGACAATTTATCGTATGGACAATTGACCGTATGGACAATTGACCGTATGGACAATTCACCGTGCGGAAACTATTTTTAGCATCAGAAAAATTAATCTTTCTTTTTTCGTTTGAGTTAAATAAATTGCGTGAATAAAAAAATGTTCGTTTATGGCGACGAACCGATTGCCTTATTTTTTTATTTCAAGATACTAGGAGAAATCCAATATGTCGACAGTGATTTAACGAAATTTTACAAAATAAGCGGTAATTATGTAGTTATAATTTGCTATATTTTGAGATATAAGAAGACGTCTGTTTTTAGACTTCTTCTTGTTCTTTTTTCATTTTTCGAGATGGATATCGATTTATACTAATAAGAAGGTGTAGATTTCGAAACAATTTAAACTTCTTTGTTTTCTTTTGAAATGATGAGAAACCAATATGGCTCTTTTCTAGATTGCAAACCCCTCCCAACGCTACGTAGTGCGCTTCTTCGGAAGAGTAAAATGGACCCAAATCCTAATAGCTGGTGTCCCCTACGTAGACATGTTAAAAAAATAAAAAAAAAACGCGAGTAAACCTAATGTGTGGCCGTTTGGATAAACCAGTTTAGCCGTTTGCAAGTTTTAGGTTATTCTAGATAATTACCGGAATGTTGGCTTGACTCCGTAAAGTACGACAATCGTAATAGACTCCTGAAGGGATTGTTGTTTTCAACTAGAGTTCTGAAGAGTTTCTCGATGTGATGTTTACTCAGCTGTCTTCCGTCAGGTCACAATACAAGAAACTAAAGGTTCAGATAACTCTATAGATTTGGACAGAGGGAACAGAAATTCAGAGAGGAAATAAAAAAACGAATAGATACAACTTACGTATTTGTATTCTGCGCACAATTAAACACACGATAACAAAGAAATACAAATAACATTAAATAGATCACTTTTCAAGAATAAACGATAATAATGCGAAGATCAATTTACAAAGGCGAAAGTCGAGAGTGTAGAGCGAAATCGAGTGTACCAGGTTGAAAAACGAAGTGTCAAATTATGCTGCGTGTTTTATTTATACACTCTCTGTTGACGAGGTTTCTAGAAGGTGATGGGGTGATCGACCCATCCGGTTGCTGGGGAGTTTTAAGGGTAGATTACTATTAATAAATTTTTATTGTTGTCTATGAAACAATCGACGGTCGTCGACCTCCATTAATGAGTTTTTAATTGATTGTTATTGTGAAGGCGAATTCTCGCCACAAATCACTTGTCGTGCTCTACCTATGTATTACAATATAAAAGAAAACACAAGCTTCCAGCTTAAATTAGAAAAGGAAACATGAATTATTTTTATTATATGTAATATTGTATGTTATTAAAAAGTCCATTTGTATATTTAAAACGAGTGGGTTGTGACCAACGCTATACTCCTCACTACCAAGTCACTGAAAGTATTCAGATTTTGTATGGAAAATTTTCATCATCATGAAATGAATTTGTTCAACAATTATTTTATTTAAGTATTTTATTATGACAACTTGATAATTCTTCAATACCGTTTTATGAAAGTGATGTGTCTTTTTACTAATTCGAAAATAAAAGTTTCCTGAGCTTGGGGTCACTTTAAAATATTTAACGTTTAAAAAAATTGAGAAGCACTATTCAGATATCCCTCAATGTCTAATGGAGTCTAAGCGAGTATTAGATATACATATTTGCAAAATTTGAAAAAAAATCTAATGAGAACTTTAATCTATAATTGATCAAGTAAAATGAACACGCCATACATAGCACACAGCACACACACACACGCGCGCATAAATTGTGATGAAACTTTCAGAATACAATCTCAGCATGATACTAGTTGATAATCTGCAATAAAAAAATTGCTAAATCATAACTCCCCACTATATCCTCTTGGGTTAGTGAGGAGAAAAAAACACTGTGATGATTCTGGTTAATTAGTGTGGTTAATTATTTGTGGTTAATTAATTTGGTTAATTAGTGTGGTTAATTCTGGTTAATTACTGCCAGTTTGATGCGGTGATTTTTGAATGACATATTTTTCTCTTTGCAGACAAAATCTGGTTGGGAGCACTTCATCAGACTGGAGACAGCGAAGTACCAAAGTAGTATCTGCCATTTGGGATGCGCACGGCTGGTTGTGGCATGGTAATTGAAAAAAATCCTATTTTAATTTCGTTTTCAAACATACCTTTAACAAACAGTAATTTTATTATTTAATCAAAATCCATAATCATTAAATCCCATATTTTCATTGAAGCAAAGTATCCACTGATTATCGACAAAATTAATTTCTTTGGCATGTTTCTAACGGGTGGTTAAATTTCAAGGGCCGATGTTCAATGTGAACCACACCTAAACGTCAAGTTTTTTTCTGCATTTCATTTGACATTTCTCAATTTCAGACTAACTCAATTTGAACCATGGAAAGATACACAATCGAGCAACGCGTTAAAGTTATTTAGGCCTATTATGAAAATTTCGAAGAAAATCATCTTCAGTGATGAGGCACATTTTCACCTCAGTGGATTCGTCAATAAGCAGTATTGCCGCATTTGGGCGAATGATAATCCAAGAGTGATTGTCGAAAAACCAATGCATCCACAAAGAGTGACTGTTTGGTGCGGTTTATGGGCTGGCGGCATCATCGGGCCGTATTTTTTCCAAAATGAGACCGGTCAGGCAGTTACTCTGAATGGTGTTCGCTATCGTGAGATGATAACGAACTTTTTATGGCCCGAATCGGAAGATATGGATGTGGACGATATGTGGTTTCAACGGGACGGTGCCACTTGCCACACAGCTAACGAAACAATGGCTCTTTTGCGCGAAAAATTTGATGGCCGAATAATCTCACGTCGCGGCGATGTCAATTGGCCGCCAAGATCATGTGATTTGATACCGTTGGACTTCTTTCTTTGGGGTTATTTGAAAGAAAAGGTGTACGTCGATAAGCCAGCAACAACTCAAGAGCTAAAGGATGAGATAATTCGGCATATTAACGACATAGAACCTCAATTATGCCTCAGCGTCATCGAAAATTTGGCGGTCATTTGGCCGATATTTTGTTCCATACATAATTGAGCCATACCAATATTATCATAATAAAAAGAAATGTCAATAATTTCCTAAATAATTTGTGTTTTATTCAAAATCAACATCGGCCCTTGAAATTTAACCACCCTTTAACTATATGAATAACTCAATACTTAAATTCACCTTAATTTGATGTATTTCAGTGTAGCATTACAGCAGCGAGATGTATTCTTAGTGAAATTTCTTTTCAATACTATGTAAAGATGGGTGGATGGCAGAGCGGTTAGCGCATTGGGTTAGTAATCCAGTGGTTGCGAGTTCGAATCCTGCCTCGACCAACTTCGTTCACCTATAGCACAAGCATTTATGCTTATTTTAGGGAACGTAGGAAGATGTATATGTACTTGTTTAACAAAGCCATACATTTAAAAAAAAATATTACTAATCAACATTAACCAAAAAGATCTACATATTTCAATTTTTAATTTATGTAGGTAGGTACCTACATATGTTGTTTTCTGTGAAAAACTTTATTTTCTTATTTAATGTTATGAATACCTCGGTTGCAGGATGAAACTTTATCTGTTACAAAAACATATTATATTATGATGGTTTATTTTTC
Source organism: Molanna angustata (assembly GCA_963576475.1). Classification (NCBI taxonomy): domain Eukaryota; kingdom Metazoa; phylum Arthropoda; class Insecta; order Trichoptera; family Molannidae; genus Molanna; species Molanna angustata. The sequence goes on from OY754979.1 coordinate 20,697,275, forward strand.
ATCTTATAACCGACGGTATGGCCTATCAGCGGAGATTTTTTATTTACGGCTATATTAAATGTAACACTGATGTATAGCTGTTAGTCTTCCAAAAATGTCTAAATAAATAGTTAAAACTGTTTTCCAAAAATATATATATGATGGATTTTTATATTTTTTGCCATAAAAAGTAAAAAAAATGTAAACTGAAGGAAAATCAGTGCTGATATCAATTAATATATGTACATCATGCTCGAGCATCAAGGTCGTGGAATTTTCATGAAGATTCAGGACATCCTGACCTTTCCCAAGATCTAAAAGTTTGCACTGACCAATGTTATATGTTTCCAATATTATTGTATGGTATGGAAACCTGGACACTTGACTGACGTGACAGAAAGAAGAATACAATTGTTTGAATTCTGGATATACAGAAAAAATCTTAAATTGGAGAGACAGAGTTCGGAACAAGATTGTTTCAATACTTTGGAGTATTGCAACACTATTAAGTACTAACCTATGTAGCTTGTAATCCAGGGAAGGATACAAGGGAAACGAAAAAACTGCTTTGCTTCACTGTCTCAGGCTGCCGAGAATAAAATGGAGACAGCCCTGATGGTCACCAACCTTTTTAGAGGAGACGGCACATGAAGAAAAAGAAGACATCACTTAAGAATAAGAACTAATTTTGTTGCATTTGGTATTTCAACAAATTAATTTTTCATTGAGAATAATAATATTTCAACCCTTTGTGGTCTACTCGGTTAAAACAACATACGTTTCTTTTCCAGGCTATGAGATATCAGGACTAGACAAAGTTCCTGATACTCCGGTTCTGTACATCTTCTACCATGGAGCACTTCCAGTTGACATGTACTACTTCCTCGCCAAGATATATCTCTACAAGAACAAACTTATCCACACTGTTGCTGACAGGTTGCTCTTTAAGATCCCGGGTAACTTATCTTTTTATTTATTTTTTATTTATTTAGTCTGCAATATTTACAAAGCATAGATAACTGATTCAATAGACAGAGTCTGTTCCGAAACAACAACCTATACAGTTTGTATAGTTTGTACTTTTTATTATTCAAAAAATAATGAATATACCCAATTTTTCAGTGCGCGACTTCCCATAATGTTTAAAAAATATGGATACGAAAAAAAGTTAATTATTATTAAAAAATATTAAATATAAAGCAATTCAAATTATAAATTAAATTTTTATTGTTTATTAAATAAAATAAATAATAAAATTTAACTCAAACACTGTTGTTTATTTTTCATAATTAATATTTTATTATATTATGTGGGTGAACAGAAAACAAATTGTTTTTTTTTTCTTGGTTGGTTTGATCAAATCTGCAATCGGCCCATTCCATACCGAAAATTTTCTAGAAGTTTGACGATAGCTATACCTACAAATGATTATTATGTCTATCGATCTCTGTTTTGTTGTGTGTAAAAAATCTTTAGCCAATAATAAAACTATGAAATTAAATAATGTTGCAGGATGGAATATATTTCTGGAGAGTGTCCATGTGATTCCCGGAACAGTCCAGCAATGCGTCGGTGTCCTGAGGGGAGGCAATCAGCTGGCCATCGCTCCGGGTGGAGTCTACGAGGCACAGTTTGGCAGTGAGCACTATAGACTTCTTTGGAAACAGAGAAGAGGCTTTGCCAAAGTAGCACTGGAGGCTAAAGTTGTAAGTTTACATATTTCATTTTGGTAAAAGAAAATACTAATTTATAAAGCGCCATTTAGTGATAAAAAATCACTCCAAGAACACACCTTAACAAGAACGTATTGTTGTGTTTTACGGTCCTCAAGCAACTCTCCAGCATAAATCTATACCTCATCGGCTGACATGAGACTTTCTCAGGGACAGTGTTTTTTATTAAGTACCACGCTCACTCTAAGGAAAATTTGTAAATATTGTTTTATTATTAATATTATAAAATGGAAAAAATAAAAACATTTAATAAAGGTGTCTCAAAATGGCAAGGTGAGAGAGAAAAATAATAAACACAAATTAAGAGGGTGACTGCTGCCAACGTACCTATTTTTTCAATTTGATATACCATCATTATTACTAAACGAATCATTTTGAAAAAAATAACCTAGTTAGTTCGGATATTAATAGAGAGAAATATACCTTAACTTTTTGATTATGTTCTGTATATATTCTTGTAGGAAAATAATAAGCATACCCCGATTTTAGACATTTATCTTAAATTTCTAATAAAATATAAGGTATAGAACAATATTTTTATTTGTAAATTAAAGAACAAAATACCTGGAAAAATATGATATGACGTTGCATTAACGCATCAGGTTAAGTAAATAAACCAAAAAACTTTTATCACGCAATGGCGCTGAATGGAAAATAAATGTTTTTTAGGTTTATTTACTTAACCTGAAGCATTAATGCAACGTCACATCATATTTTTCTAGATATTTTTGTCTTCTTTAATTTAAAAAAAAATATATTACTCTACGCCTTATAGTTTATTAAAAATATATGATAAACATTGAAAATTGGGGTATGCCATTATTTTTCTACAAGAATTTATACAGAACATTATCAAAAAGTTAAGGTATATTTTTGTTTATTAATATCCAAACTATCTAAATTATTTTTTTCAAAAACGATTTGATAAGAAATAATGATGGTATATCAAATTGAAAAATAGGTACGTTGGCAGCAGCCCTCCCCTTCTTAATAAACAATCTATATTCAAAACAACCTTCTCATCTATATATAAAAGAATCCCACTATTTTTACATGATAAAAAATTTTGTAAAGCAATATTTAAATCAGTTTTATAAAATCTATTACGATCTATACTGTATCATCTATACTGTACCCTTTTTATTTTTAATATTACTTCTCGGGCACTGTGGTACTATGGCAACAGTTACTATGTCAAATATTAATTTAACACGCACCCAATAAAAAGTTGCCACATTCTGGAGACTTACGATATTAACGTCTCACAGATCCAGACTGAAAACACAATTAAAAACTTATAATTTTTAGCAAATATAAATTAAATCAATTGGCCAAAGAAACGGTTAGTTAATTTTATATCAGAACATTCAGTAAAACTTAACATTTTATAATCTTTAAATTAACATACAACTACAATTTATGACCGCTGATGCAAAATGCATGTAATATGAATGATCTACTGATGGCAAATATCAAGGCGACATATGTCGCTGCATACTGGAGTGGCAAGGCCTAAAGTCCGGGCCCGATAAGTAATTAAGTATGTCTTGAAAATATCTCTAAGTACTGATGTTGCACATTGTTTGAAGATTGTATATGAAATATAAATAAACCATAATGTCAGTTCTTTTGGTTACAAAGTTTAAAATAAATGAATAATTAGTAATAGACAAAAATCCACGTGAGGTTGGAGAAAGATGAATATTGAAAAATATGCCGTCCACCATAATTAAATACATATATCAATTGAATACAAGTGATGAGCTATGCCATTTTTACAATACTCACCTCACGGCAGTTCAAAAGTATATCTTGATTCCAGATTACATCTTGATTACCATATTTAAAATTTGCATTGATAAAACGAGTGGCCATTGATCAGGTTGTGTCTAAAGCTAAACTCCTCACTAACAAGTCACTCCATAAAGTATTAAAATTTTGTATGGAAAATTTTCAGCATTTTCATTAAATGAGTTTGTTCAATTATTTTTTTATTTAAATATTTTATTATGAAAACTTTATAATTCTTCAATGCCATTTTATGGCCTTTTACCAATAGCACTATTCATATATCGTTCAAAATCTAATGGGGTCTAAGCGAGTATTAGATATACATATTTGCAAAATTTGAATCAAATCAAATTAGTACTTTTGTCTATAATCGATAAAGTAAAATAAATACGCCGTACATAGCACACATACACACACACACAGATACATTGTGATGAAACTTTCAGAATACAATCTCAGCATGATACTAGTTGATAATCTACAATAATAAAAATAGCCTTAAAAATTGCGAAATCATAACTCCCCACTATATACTATATATTATCCTCTTGGGTTAGTGAGAAGTAAAAATCATGGAAGGGTGAATGGGAATTTATATTCTGAAACAAATGAAACAACTCAAATTTAAAATTGTATGTGGTATGTTCGCTGTGCACAATGCAATAGTTGTTCCAACAATAATTGCAAGTAATACATGAACATGGCAGAAGACGCATGAAAGTAGAATTAACACTGTAGAAAAGAGGTACCAATGTGTAACAAAACAATCTTAGGATAAGACCCCGTTCCCACTTATAACGGCACGGCAATACATTTTAAATGGAGCTGTTCACATTTACACGATAACGACAAGTGTGAACAGCTCCATGTAAAATATATTGCCACTAGATCACCCGACATTTTGTCGGACCTAACACTCGACAAGTGAGAACTGGGTCTAACAATTTGATGCCTTACCTCAATGTTAAGTTTTAGTTGAATGATAACAACTTATTATTTTTTTTTAGCCTATTGTGCCGGTTTTCACAACCAACTTACGTGAAGCTTTCCGTACAGTTAGCATCCTGCGTCCCCTGTTTCTGTGGATATACAGCATGACTCGCATCCCCCTAGCGCCGGTCTACGGAGGGTTCCCTGTCAAGCTGGTAACACACATGGGCAAGCCGATCATGCATGACGGCACACTCACACCGGATCAGCTACATCACAAGGTGAGCCTTTAAATGGTATATGCTGGATTGAATGTGTCCATAGCAAATTGACTATAAAATAGTGCTCGATGGTCTTAAAAGCTTCAAACTATGTTCAAGAACTGTGCCATAAGAAAGACATCATAAATATATTAAGATCATCTGTATCGCAGAATACCAATTCTTGAAGGGAATTAAATAGAGCTAGTAAACAAATGTATTATCGACTAGAATTATGAAATAATAACTTTGCGACACACTTACTTGAGAGTGAGCATTCCTTTAATTCACAAACCGGGATCAATCCTATAAACATGAAATATTAGATATAAACAGAGTAAAATGTAATAGAATTATTCCTTTAATAAACCCACAAATAGATTTTAATACTCCACTACTATTATTACCTATAGAATAATTAATGTTGGGTTTTTCTGTTAGCCATTATTCAATATATTTACATGAATAATTCATTATATTCTTACTTGCTGTCCTTTCAATTCAATATTTATGTATTCATTCCTTTACTTCATTTATATTTTATTGTACTAACTTATTTGTATTATATTTTTCTTGGTTATACTCCTTCCTTTTTTATTATTCTTATAAATAAAGTTGATTATGGAGTTTTTTCATGAAGTGACAGTTTCAAAAATTGAAAAAATCATATAGGTATTATTGGTTTGTTTACCTTCTTGTACCAATGTGTATATAAATTGAATCATTCCAACTTCATCTCTATTGAGATGTTAAAAAAAAATTGTCAAAAAAATCCAATGTTTGTGTCTATGCAACCTTTAAAAAATATTTGATACATAACAAGCGTTTTAGTGAAATTATTTCTTCAACTGGAATTTTTCAAAATTGATAATGTGAGGCAGTCGAAATTTGATTCTATGACTTAATCCTGGAATATCTAATTCATATTTAATTTTGCAGGTTGTAACTGCCATGGAGGGGCTGATCAACGAACACCAACGTATTCCGGGAAGCATTACCCGTGGCATCGTCGAGAGGATATATAGGGTCCCCAAGACCAAGATGGCGCCTAGAGACAGTTTCACATTGGGAGAGGAAGACTGCGACAAGTTCAATGAAGCGTTGATCAAATGCGAGCCGGTTGAAAATAATCTGAGTCATGGAGCCAACAATCTCAACAGTGGTGTAAAAAAAAGTGACAACGCAAATAACGTAAACGCAAAAACAGTCAATCACAAGAGTACCAACAATGTAGTCAAAACATTTCCCTCAGAAAACAATCATTTGCAGATTTCAACAAAATCAAACATTCCCCCGATCATTAGCGTTAAGGAGAAAGAAGGTTAAGACTATTAGTATCTATGGATTATAAGGGTAATTTACTAATTCCATAGACTTGCTACCAATTTTTAATGTTTTTGGCAGTCAGTGATATTTGAAATGTACCCGATTTTACTAGCAGAATTAATATTTGTAAAGAAAATTTTACCAAAAATTATAGTACAAGATTTGTTTTATAAATTCGAATTTAAACCGTAAGTGCCATTTCACACAATCCGGTTGCCGGGTAGCCGGCGCCGGGTAACCGGCAGCGAAGTGTATGGGCATGCATGCCGGTGCGTGTGAAAGCTACCATGCGTGCCCATACACTTCGCTGCCAGTTACCCGGCGCCGGCTACCCGGCAACCGGATCGTGTGGAAAGGCACTTAATCTTCAGTTACACTAACGTGATGTCCTATGTAGGCGATTCAAAGCGAACGCGATTGCGAAGCGATGCGATGCGGATACAAGCGAATTCAATGCGATGCGGTACGACGCGGCGGATCTGTCCTACGTGTGCGCGAATCCTTCTGTGAATTACGTGATATTGAATTAATAAAAGAGACTGAATTTACATCTTTCCGGGAAACATATCAAAATTTGCCATTTGTGCAAGCGAGAGAAAACTTTAAAGTGTGTTTTGAACAACATCCTATTGTAAAATAGCAATAATAAATAAATGTGTTTACTTGTAGTCCCATTTATTTTTGCCAAATCCTCCCATTCGCGGTTCGATAATAAACGGTTATGATAATTTTTATTTCTTTTGTCCCATAGTATGGGATTTTCATTAACAGAAGTAATAAAAATTTCTGTTTCTGACATGTCAAAAAACAATGGCACCGCTTTCAATTCGCGCGAAAATATCAAACCAACTAATCGCGTTCGCTTTGCATCGCTTTGCATCGAGACCTACTCGAGGTCGGTAACGTAGGACACTTCCATAGTTACCGACTGTTTGTTATTTTCGCGCCGTGCCGCGCCGCTTCGCATTCGCTTTGAATTGCCTACGTAGGACGTCGCGTAAGAATTTGTATATTAATGCAAGCGAGACTTGGACATGGTTTAAGATCCATGAATTCAGAATAATAACAGTTGAAAGGAGATAGCTAAGAAGAATTTGCAATAAAACAATGAATGCCAGGGTAAAATATGAGAGTATTGGATAAAGAAAGATATTTCTTTTGAGTTTTTTTTTTATTTCAATTTCATTTTGATTTGTGGATTAAAACTATGGTTTATATTCGTAATAATTTCATTTTGATATTTGTATGTGTGATTTTTTATTTGCTTTTCTTTTGTACACTTTTATATTTTTACTGTTTTGTATTCACTATCTATACATGTTTCTTTTTCTCTTGGTTTTTTCCTCTATTTTATTTAGAAGAATACTATTTTTCTATATTTTGTTTATTTAAGATTCATTCATTCATACCATTTCGGAATATATCATTATGTGTGGTAACCAGCAACAAGTGTGCGGGTGTGCATTACCTCATAAAAGGAAGTATGACACAAGCGAGTATCCGGAAACACCATTCTCATTTCTACTAAAAAGACACTTCATTCAGAATGCGTGGTGAACCTCATTGCAGAAATATGTGAGATGTTAATGTTGCCTGTTGTATTTTAGATTACCCAAAAAACTGCAGCTTGTTTAAAATAATGTTGTATGTGTGTTTGTTTACCTTTTTTATATAAATGTTTCTATAACCGTTAATAAATAAATATCATCAATGAAATTAAAGTGAACAAATTCAGATGGTTTTTCACATGGAATGAATGAAATATACAAAGTTGATGGGATTGGAGAAGATGGAACATGACCATGTGAGTGAAAGAGAAAATATTAGTATATTTCTACTGTACCAACACTCATTTTTCTAAAATCAAACTATTTAATACCGTGTCTTGTTTTTCTTTCAAATCCATTTGATTATCATCTTAACCGTTTCCGTGCTGATCCTGAGACGTGTTCGTGACGAATCATTTGCTACACCAGTGTGGTTCATGATAGGTAATCTGGATGGACAATGATTTACTAACTCACTGTAGAAATCTTGTTTATCGACATATCTAAAATATAATAATTACATCGTGTAGTCAAACTATTTATCTAAATAGATATAATTAAAAAAAAAATGAAAAATTTTTGGTAGATGGCAGTAGAGTGTTTAATTTTTGTCTATTTCATCCCGAGATGTAACCGGAACGCTCACTGAGATAACGTTTTGTATGGATATTATTGTTGCTTACAACCCATATCAGTAGCCCATCCGAGATTGTAGAGATTGTGCGCCATTTTAGAAAAATATTAGTGTTCGGTACTAAATATTATAAAAGCTTTGTTATAAATTTATACGTATTTGTTTGTGTCTTTAATGTTGATTGATATCAAAAGAACTTTTTATTTTATTTAAATTTTTTAAAGTTAATGTGTTTTTGAGTCACTTTGATTTCTTTGTGTTACAGACTTAAAATCTTACTAGGTGATAGTCAAATTACATCGAACATTTTTTGCTATCATAAATGATTTTTGCTATTATGAATGTTTCGGAAAAATCAAGAGTTTGTTGAGTTATTAAATTATTATTTATAACAACCAATGTTTTTATGACTATATTATGCTATATAAGCCGATAAAGTCACGGTGCGGCAGCGCACTTGTCATAGACACTTCAGATAAACTTCATAGACACGTATAAGACTGAATGATTGTTTTCAAAGAAATACTTGAAAATTTATTACTTTGAAGTTGTTTTTTTTATTCACTATCTACTTTTCCATATCTTTTTTTACCTATGTGATTTTTTTGCTAATAAGTAATGTTTTTGGAAGCTAGAATGTTGAAAAATCAATAAAAAAGTATGCAGAATGACAAAAAAAATGTATTCAACATTTTAACCAGCTAAAACGGAATATTTTCGTTGAAGATTTCAAGTATCTCAGATGATTTTAATTTTGTGCGAAAATTGCGCCGCACTGAGGTGTTACTTTGTTTAGCATACGTGTAGCACGGAAAAGGTTAAACTTGCAAATAATAATTCTGTTTGTGAATCGGTATATTTTAAATCTAACTGTCAGTTAAGGATGGGAGTTCAGTGTATTAAAAATATCTATGAATTCACTTTGTCATTTGAAAAGATGAGTAAAATTATAATTTTTTTTTCTTATATGACTGTCAAAATTGACACATAAAAAAATATTCATTTTGTGAATGATGTGTAACCACTACTTCATTTATTTATTTATTTTTAAAGATAATATACATAAATTTACATATATCCCAAATAAAAAACAAAGAAATTTAATTTTTATATTTAATATTATCATGAAAAAAAACTCAATGCCCCCAAGTCAAATTGAAAACGCTGTTCGTTTTCGCCAAGCGCTAATTTTTTTTGTATGGGATTTGACGTTTGTTGTTTGTTATTGTAGAAAAAATTTCTACAACAAACGTCAAATCCCATACAAAAAAAATTAGCGCTTGGCGAAAACGAACAGCGTTTTCAATTTGACTTGGGGGCATTGTGTTTAAAATTATTAAGTACATCTTTTACTATATGTACTTATTGAAAGTAATTTTAATTTTGAATATTAAGAAATAACTAACCTGCCAGATTGTAAAGTTTTTTATAATAATTGTATAAATGTATGTAGTTTAAATAAATTCAAAATTACTTTTAATTTCCAAATTTCCATAGTTGCTATTAATATTTTGTGTTTGATTTAATTAATTTTATGAAATACAGATGATTAGTCGGAAGAAATTATTTCATTTAGTAATAAACTCACCACTTGCGCAGGGTGCAAGGAAGTATTTATTATTTTAATTACAAATCATATTTTTTATTAAAATTCTTTGCGGATTTTTTTTATATGTAAAAAAAAATTTCAATCGCCATATTAAGATTGCCAATATTTTTCCATATTATTTATATTTTTAAATATAATTTATACATTTTGTATATAATTTCATTATTTTTATGTTCATTCCATCCCATCAAAACTTAATTTAATATTTTTAATAGATTTTTTTACAAATCATAAAAAGGTTAATTTTTTGTTCATTTCCTTCATTCGTTTTGCATTCTTCTCTCAAAGTGACTCGTCTAAACCCTGAAACATTAGTGACTAATGAATTCATTAATGAACTGGTCTAACGGTGTTGGATCGGACATGGGTCCTTTAGTAAATAACTTAAGACTTGTTTCATAGATCCTAGATCCTACAACAAGTGAGCATAAGTGCTCGTTGAATGATCTTGTTATTATTTAACTGTCCTTTAATTTTTTTTATTATTATTAGTTATTTAAGTATCTAGATATTCAATATATCTATGAATCTTGATTATTGTGGGTACCTATACTCCCTAACGACCCATCTCTTTCTCAAATATTTATATAAAGAAATCCATTGTGGTGTGTAATAATTTCTTTATTACATTTTTACTAGTAATTTTAGCAATTTCTAAGCAATGTTAGTGGTTGCCGTAAATGGAAAAAAATCCTTACATAAATACCAAATATGTTTTCCTAGAGCGGTATCATTTTATTTAATGTTCCTAGAATTTGATACAAATGTTATTTTCTTCAATTTATATTGGGCCGACATTACACTATTGAACAGATTTATTGAAACAAGTTGAAAAAATTGGAAATCTCTTGTATGTCAATGTTTTTAAAAATTGTCACTACTTAAATATTACTGGGTAATAATACGACCTCATTTTGCCTCAAACAAAGATTTTTACCCTTCATGGCATCGATTCAATGAGGTTTTCATATTTGAATTTTTATGTTTTTTCGTTTGATTCATTTTATTCTGTTGACTTGTATTATATCATGTTATTAAAAAGTTTTATGTGTCTGGTTCAGGTTGCATTTTCTGAAATAATGAATAATAAATAATCCCGAAATAATTGACCTGATTATGGCAAATGACAAGGCGATGGTAGTCTCCACATATATGGAGGGACAGAGCTTAAATCAGCCAGACACGTAAACATAACTTTTATGTATAAATATTTTGGAGGTATATTCAAACTCCAGACCAAACATACTGTTAACTACTTTCTTTTATAAAAATTACAAATAATATTTTGTGTGAACAAAATTATAAATGATTTATTTACAGTCTTATTCATAATATTTCCTTGTACTGTGGTAAAAACATTATATAACTAAAACACAGTATAAGCACTTATATTCTTGACTATTCATAATAACATTTATATACCAATATAACAATAACGTTGCTGTGTTTCTGTTTGAGCTGACAACATTGCAATTCATTCATGTTTCTCCATTGATTTGATATTTGTTGATGTTTTGAAAAAAATACATTTCTTATAGTATTTAGGCTTTATTTTCATCTTATATTTCGTGAATATCATTATTTAGATATTTATATGAAAAGCTGTAGCGAAAACTGGAGCAATAATGAAACAGTGGGTTACCTAAAATTAATATAGCTTCAAATAATCTGTCAGTGGTTATGACAAATATTTTTTTAACCCGTTTACGTCATATTAAGAGGCAAACAATACATTTGATCGTATTTATAATTATCTGTTGTTTTATCAATTTGTGAAATGAAATAGAAAACAAATGTTCACAACGCTTCATAAATGTCAAAAATAATTGACATGTAATGCTATCATCGGCAACATTCAGAAATGATTTATGGGAAATGTTCGGTCCCTATACTCCTCTTGGGGCTAGGTTGCGGCCATAGGGGCCTAACAGTAAAGTTGAGGGTGGCTGCAGCCCCACCCTAGGATTCTGGGCAACAGGTCAGTGCCCTCTTCAATTCTTACCTATGGAAGAGCAGGGCAGACGCCTTAATGCCTCGCTCGGCGGTGACTCATCAAACGTGGCGATGAGTAAGTCTGCATCATCGGGTGATGGAAATCGAAGCACTGAAAGTACTGTCCGGTGGTGTACCTGAAATTCGCCAACATGAGTACTAAGGGGTGGAGGAGCCCCCCATGATGATTGTTCGGCACGACCCACTCAGCGGTACCTGAGTTGATGACGAGACAGGTGCAGCTGACGCTGCGCCTGGTGTGGAAATCGAAGAACTGAAAGTACTACGGGCATGGCGAAGGCTCCCTGTGGCAGTCTGTTGTTCGTGGAGCTGCTGGGAGGGTAACCCCTGCTATGATTCACGGGCCTTCACGAGTGTGGTTGGACTCTTAGTGGCAGTGGTATGAAATAAGCATGGTGGTAGTTCTTGTTTCGTCCGACGAGCAGCCGCTCCGGGGATGAACAGAACACTTAGTTCTATAACATTCCCTATGGAGTGGGGTAGGTGACTGCGACTTTCCTCTTATATTGCTGTCAAAACAATCTGGGACCGTGTTTATCTTATATAGGCGTAATGTAGCCGTTATATAGCATTATTGCCTTATATATCTTATTATGAATAGTGTTTTTCAGTACTGTTGTTATACACCGTTTTAAACTTAACATTAGTTATCTAAAGTAATAAAGCAATCAAAATGTTAGTGTATGTGTGTGTGTATGTGTGTGTGTGTGTGTGTGTTTGTCTCACGCCTTCTGAAAAACCAAGAGCATCTAAAAATCTAATTTATGTGCGAACGTGTACCAGTATACCTGATGCAGTGTCACGCTAAAAATAATGCGATAAAAATGCTGAATTTTAAAAATATTTCAATAATTATTTTTTTCATACAAAATTTTCCAAGTCATATCTGTCAAAAAAGTGTACATTTTGCACGCAAATATCTGTTAGTTTAAAAGTTAGAAGTACGTATTTACACGAAGAAAATATATTTTCAAGTATAACTTAGCGTTTAAGTGAAAAACATGGTGAATATTTTGTATAATTATAATGTTTAACTTATTTTTAAAGTAAGCGTTTTGTACAAATGTACATATAACCCCGCCATTTTAATATCTTTTCATACGATATTTAATTTTCCTACCGAATGAATATGTTCTTTAAAATAATATACCTTTGAAATAAATGTGATTATGAAATAATAAAATGAAACACAAGACATTACAGCAAGTTTTAAGACATATATTGTAAAAGTCTGTTAATTATTAGTAAAGATATAGGCATAATAAAATTGCATAATTTGTATGTAATATTTGATATTTTGGACAATTTTCGTTTTTGTGGCTTCGAACAAACCAATGTATGTAGGTACCTACCTACATATCCAAAAAAATGTATCGAGCCCATTTGATAGTAATATTTTATATGTTCGATGGTTACTATGGTTACGGAAAGATTCTGATATTCAAATAAAATTTGATATGAATCGAATTTATTTAGAACATTGTTGTAGGTAGGTACCTACCTAATACTATTTACTTACAAATCAACAATATACTGATTTCCTATAGGAAAATTATTTTATTTATTTATTTATGTATGGATGCATGTATGCTATGTGCTCCTAAACCGTTTGTCCGATTACAATGAAACTTTGGTGAATTGTCGAGCGTATGCCCGGGATGGTTTCTGGATTTAAATTTTTTTCTTATTTTTCTTCTTCTTCGTGTATTTGGTCATTTTACCAATGAAAGCGGAATATCCTGGGAAACGAAGGTCCGACTGTCTCTCCATTTCTTCGCAGGTCTTCCAGGACGGTTCCTGGATTTAAACTTTTTTCTTCTTCTTCTTCATCGTGTATTTGGTCATTTTACCTATGAAGGTGGACTAACCTGGGAGAAGAAGTTCCAATTGTCCTTCCATCTCTTCGCAGGTTTCTGGATTTAAACTTTTTTCTTCTTCTTCTTCTTCTTCATGTATTTTTGGTCATTTTACCTATGAAGTTGGAGAATACTGGGAGAAGAAGGTCCAACTGTTCTTCCAACTCTTCGCAAGTCTTCCAAGACGGTTTTTGGATATAAACTTTTTTCTTCTTCATCGTGCATTTGGTCATTTTACCTGGACATTTTAGGTGGACTATCCTGGGAGAAGAAGGTCCAATTTTCCTTCCATATCTTCGCAGGTATCTGGATTTAAACTTTTTTCTTCATCTTCTTCGTGTATTTAGTCATTTTACCTTTGAAGGTGGAGTATCCTGGGAAAAGAAGGTCCAATTTTCCTTCCATATCTTCGCAGGTATCTGGATTTAAACTTTTTTCTTCTTCTTCTTCGTGTATTTAGTCATTTTACCTTTGAAGGTGGAGTATCCTGGGAAAAGAAGGTCCTTTCATCTCTTCGCGGTTCTTCCAGGATGGTTTCTGGATTTAAACTTTTCTTAAGCGGCTGAAGGGACGGGATGTAATGAAGGGAAGGGATGCACTAAAGGGCCTGAAGGGATGAGAGGTATAAAAGGGCCTAAAGGGACGGGAGGTACTGAAGGGCCTGATTGGAAGGGACGTAATGATGGATTGAAGGGATGGGAGGTACTGAAGGGTCTGAAGCGACCGTTCGTGGAGTCTAATTCTTTTTCTTCGTTTTCTTATTTTATGTAGAACTTTGGTGAATTTTATACAAAACTATTTCCTATGGATTAATCTTCTTCTTCTTTTATGTAGACCTTTTAGTCAGTTTTTATGCAATCTATTTCCAATAGTCTAATTCTTCTATTTTATGTATTTTTTCTTATTTTATGTAGACCATTGAAATAGTTTTTTATACAAACTATTTCTTATAGTCTTATACTTATTCTTCTCTTTTTTATTTAGACTTTTGGGTTAGTTTTAAGTCTAATAGTCTATTGTGCAGAAATATTATTAACAATATGCACACTTGATGAAAATACATATGTAAAAACGAATGGGATGTGGGATGTGACGATGTAACCTGCACTAGAATATTTTCAATACTTTTGTTTAATCAAATTTAAACCATTTATAACATCCTATTTTGAATAATTTTCAACACCTTCATATTTGATTTCGTTGACGATATTTAAATAATGGGGGTTGTGGCCATTACTGAACTCTTCACAACGTTTATATTCAAATTAAAAACTATTTATTATAGTTTAAGTCTTTTTCTTCTTCGTTAATGTAGACTTTTGTGTCAATTTTAAGTCTATCAGTCTAATTGTGCAAAAATATAATGCACACTTGATGAAAAAATATAAAAACGAATGGGATGTGACCAACACTAGATCTTTTCAGTACATTATTTAATCAAATTTAAACCACATTCCAACATCCAAAATTACTAAATTTTCAATAGGTATATATTACAATTTGTTTTCGATGATAATATTTAAAAATGGGGGTTGTGTACAACGTTGATAAACTGTCATATTTAAAACCATTTCGCGTAGTCCATGCGTGCAGAAATTGTATATTATACTTCATTCACACTTTATAGCAATATATAAAAAAGAATGGGTTGTGGCCATCACTTGAACATTTTACAATGCTTAAACTCAATCAAATTTCAAACCACTTTTCATAGTCCGATATTGCAAAATAATTGGGTGACAATATTATAAAAACGATTGCTTATTCCTTCACAGTTTTACATTCTTGGCCAACGGCGGGACATAAAGGCTAGTTATTAATAAGACTGTTACAGTCTTATTCATTATAAGAAGAGTATAAGGACCGAATATTTCCGATAATTCCCGAATGTTGCCGATGGTCGCATTACATGTCAATCATTTTTGACATTTGTGAAGCAATGTGAATATTTGTTTTCTATTTCAGTTCACAAATTAATAAAACAACAAATAATTATAAATACGGTCAAATGTCTTGTTTCGCGTCTTAATATGACGTAAACGAATTGCAAATAATATTTGTCATACCACTGACAGATAATTTGAGAAGACTATATTAATTTATGGTAACCACTGCCTTCTACAAATAACATAGCCGTGCTGTAGATTGGCGGGAACACAAAAATTCAAACTAAAGAGACCTATCGCGATATTACATATAAACTTGTAATAGAGCAAATATACATAATTTAATATTTGGCTGATAGAAAAATGCGTGCCAATACCATTTATTTTAAAATATAATAAAAGCAAGCATTACGACATTTTAACATAAAATATACTTCGTTGAATATTTGTTTTTCTCCTATGAAAATGTATTTTTTAACTTCGATTCTATTGATATAAAAATTTGTTATTTTTTATTCGGCATATAAATGAAAATCAAATAATACTACTAATATTATATCATTAGTATACACAATGTAATCAAAATAATATGACATGTAACAAACACATCCACCAAGCTTCAATTAAGAATAATTCACCTATTAGGTTAAGAATATTTTCATTTGATACTATCTTTTAATTCCATGTTTGATACTTTTAAAATTACCTGATATTGCATTCTAAAATGAAATATTGGTATTTTATCCTACATGTAAATAAATATTTACTTACCATTACAGTGTCTTGAAACACACAAGTGAAAAGAACCGAGAAGAGGAGTACCAAAAAAAAAATTGAAACATAAACACAACTTTATTCCACAATCAAAAATTATAAGACAAAAATATTATATAGGTACATGACAAGCAAATAGTGTTAATACCGGTTAATATATAACTTTAGGATAATGTAGACATCTGATAATCAGAAGGCAATAACCATAGGAATAAATTTACAATGTTTATTACATAGTTATATTATATGAAACTAAAATTAAAAAGGTATGTAGGAAGTGCTGTAGTTTGATGTGTATCCGGGAACGCAACACCTGTGAGGAATCTAAAAATAGTTTTTTTTCATAAATATATATAACCTACAAAAATACGAAAGTAAAGAAATAGTTTGTCGGTATCACAAAAAACTATTTTGTACACAAGAAGCATAATTTATATTTATTAATATGATATAATCCGATTAAATGCAAACATATTTATCTGATTAAAAAATGTATTCAAAATTCCACTTGGCTCCATATAGTTTGTAAACAGAACAAACGTGTTGTTAAAAATATGCCAAATAAGTAAATATCTTGATTAAATTATTTTGCCTTAATGTCTTGAGTTCACAATATTAAATTTGGAATATATTGGTATTCGAAATTGACAAAATACTGTTATAAAAATGCGTTTTTTTAGCAATTGTAAACAACTGACAACAGTTCAAACCACACCGACTGTTATTAAATTCATATTAAAATTCATAGATACGAGTCGACGTTAGGTCTCTTTAACTGTCAACGCGTTTTCTACAGCACGGCTTTGTTTGAAGCAAGGCAGTGTGGTAACCAATTGTTTCATTATTGCTCCAGTTTTCGCAACACTTTTTTATATAAATATTTAAATAATGATATTCACGAAATAAAATATGAAAATAAAGCCCAAACACTATAAGGAACGTTGTATTTTTTTTTCAAAACATCGACAAATGTCAAATCACCGGAGAAACATGAATGAATTGCAACGTTGTCAGCTCAAACAGTAACATAGCAACAATATTGTTATATTGGTATATAAATGTTATTATGAATAGTCAAGAATATAAGTGCTTATACTGTGTTTTAGCTATATAATGTTTTTACCACAGTATAAGGAAATATTATGAATAAGACTGTTAATCTTTATTAAATAATTCTCAAATATCATGTCACATTTAGGATATGTAGATTTTTTAGCTTTAGTAAAAATTGATCTGTGAATCATTTTATAATCAATTTGCAAATTCACTCTTCTTTAATAATAGTTTTTTCTCTCCATTTTCAACAAATTTTAATATTTTATGTGTGTGGAGTTTAGTTGTCAATATTTATTGATGCAACTTCATATTATTATTAAAAGTATTTACTCTTTTGTGTACTTTATACGCAGGACTTTGTATGATGACCTTCATGATGTTTAGACTCTCATGAAGTTCTGTAATTATTGACAGCTATACATGGAGGAACAAATAATGCTGTACTTCATTGTCTACTCAATGATGTACGTATTATCTATTTGATTAAAATCTTTATTTTACTAAGAATTATTTTCCTCTAATGCCTTATGTTAAAATTCACATTCTTAAATGTACCTTAATTTAATTTGAAAAGACTTTCTAACGTTCAAACACATACCAATTAATGATAAGGCTTTTTGATTGAGGCTTTGGATTTGAGCAATAATCAACTCGTTGTACCTTTAACAATTTGATATATACATAATTTTAATCAAAGCTTATTATTTTCAAAATTTAGAGTTTGTTATAAATTTATCACGCAAATTTTTTAAGCTTCTCGACCGCTGTGGCATAGAGGTAAGCAGTTTGGATTTTGTAATGGCGTCCTGGGTTTGATTCCCACCAGACACTTGATTATCTATAAACACCAACGGGTGTTTATGCTCATCAAAAACACCGTGTTTAGGATGTTTTTTGAACTTCAGATTGTGTTTCATTGAAGCCATATGTGGCGTAAAACACTCTTTATTTGGTGTTTATGAACCTTTACACTATTGGTATTTATAGAGAATCGAGATTCAGATGAGAAATTTATTTCAGAATTTTTTTCATGCAAATATTGCTTCTTAACTCTTGGTACGGATCCGTACCAGTAACATAGTACTGAGTATATTGTACTTGGTACGGATCCGTACCATGAACCGCTTAAAGGTTAATTGTATATGTAATGTATGAAGTTTTCACTGGTCTACTTGAAAAGCATTGTAATATTGTTTGTATAGTATCCGTCAAACTTCTCGAGCCTTTTCACCGTGGAGGGGGACCGTTTGCACATATAGCAACCAAGCAAAAAGGCACAAATTTACGCTCTGCTCACCCACGTGACTGGCTCAAGTTGTTTTCCGATAACTATATACAAAATGTAAATGACTGTATGAACCAATAAAATAAATCTGTTTTCAATTAGTTCTATAAAAGTGATCTGTCAATATTTATTGTTGATTTTTTCAAATGTTTTTTTTTGATAAAATTACCATCAAATTTTTAAGTTTAATTTCAAAATTTCAATTCCTTTCTTCATTACTTTAATCAGTCCTTATATGTTATATATTTTTTTCTACTTAGAAATTGATTTGAAGCTCTACGCTGGTTGGGTCGGTCGAAAGAGATTGCCTTACAGTTATAAACCCACTTTTGTGCACTTTTTATCAGGGTTTCTGAAATATCAGATATATCAACGATAAAAAAAAACTCTTTTTATTCTGTAAAGGCCGCCATTCACGATCGTGCCATCCTTCCAAATAGCTTGCTATCACTCCAAAATGCACTCGTGAATGTCAAAACTCGTGCAGCCCAATTGGCCTGACACACCAAAATGGAATTCCAAACGATCGAAACTCCGTAGTGCCGCGACAAACAGCGCGGCGAATCTTGTCGGTACGGCATGCTCGTGAGTGTGAAAACCAGCGGTACATCGCGCCGAGCTGTTTGACACTCTCGTGAATGCAAAAATACAACATTATCTCTTTGGTTTTTTCTTTTTATATATAAATAGACCGCCATAGCAGTTGAATTAAACTCATTTTTACTTGAAAATTTCAAAAAATAAATATTATTAATGCGAAAGGGCCGACAGCTTGTGTATACTAATTTTGATTACTCGATGGCGTGCCCTTGAGTGTGAAAAAATTTTACAATGCTCCAAATGGAACTGGTCCATATGGAGCGACGCCGAATGACACGATCGTGAATGGGCTGCTTAAGAAGTTTAAACTCTCAAAATGGTCAGGTAAAATCATAAAATATGCGGTTCATTATTTGATGTTTATTAATATTATAAAAAAGGAGTATTTTTTAGAGATTCCCATGAGAGTGAAAATTATTCACAGTATCGGAACAAATGAATCCCCAAATTTTATTATTAAAGGTGAATCTCCCAACTTCTGATATGATTGCCATTTCTCATATCTCATATTGTAGTTTTTTTGCTACATGTTGTCAGTAAACATCAAACTGCTACATTTCTAGTTCAGAAGACAGTACAATATTAATTGATATATATCTGCATAAATATCGAATGATTTAATATATTGTGATATATATAGGTACGCTAATATGTATCAGCGAACCTTGCTTTTTATACGAAATTTGTATTATTAAACAAAATTCTTCTTATTTTAAAGTGGTTGAAGGCTATTAGAATGTTTCTGTAGATTTTACGCTTTCCTAGGACGCTGTCTCTCAGCTGTCTTTCCATCTTTTTGAGGGGTCGTTCGTGCATCCTTATTGCATCTGGTATCCCTACTATAATACACAAAACAATATATTATGTTGTATTTCTATTTCCAGTCTGTATATTATTTTATAAATTGTATATAATATGTAAAAATATTCCAGGTTTTATATTTTGTATTTAGATTTAAATGTAAAATGACTGTTATGTATAGTTATTATAAAATAAAAATATATAGTTGATCCAACATTAATTATCTCCCTTTGAATTAACCAAAATGGTTTTTAGATGAAACTCTATTAATGTTATTTGTTTAATAAATTTTATTGTGTACATAATATAAAAAAAAATTGTCCTCTGTTTATGTTGATGGTAGGAAAAATATAAAAATTTAAATGATACTGTTCTTTGTGTTCTTATTCACCTATACATATATAATATCACACCATGTCTCTAACAGGGTAGGCAGAGAGAACTGACTGCTACAATATCTATCCTTCTTTTATCAACATAGTGCTTCATTTACATATTATTTTGTATGCATGTACATACCTACACTGTGCTGTCTTTTCAATAACAACATTGACTCTAAAAATAATAATCTTTGCACTCTGCACAAGTGGTGACCTTTTTTAACGAATGACAATTATTTCTTCCAAGTACCTACCTAAACAGTGATTCAACCCAAACAAAATTTTTTTTGCTATAAATAGTGTTAAATAAATTCCCGCTTTACCGGACAAGCTCCCGGCGGCAACTGATTTTCAACATAGTAGAGTAACCGGCAAACATCTTGAAAAATGACTTCTCTGATCAGAAATAAAAAAAAAATATTTTTTTGCATGGTCACACCTATGTAGGTAAGTTCAACATTACAAAATGTCTAGTAAAAAACATTTTTTTCAAATGGATGGCAAATATTTAAAAGAAAAAAAAATGGTGAGTAACGTTATTGGATGTATTAAAGGCGGTATTTCCAAAGTTATAATTAGTTTTATAAAGCTTCTGAATAATTGTATTGAGAATAATAGGTAGGTACCTTAATGTTTTTTTATGAGTAGGTACTATGTTATTTTGTTCCTTTGTTGTAGAGGCTGATATAAGTATATTTTGGTTTTTCTGCAAATTCAGTCATTAAAATAATTGTAGGGATTTCCTATAGTTAGGTACAATGAAATACCAAAACAATTAGATATGCTTTACTGTGTAAATTATCTGTCATTTCAATTTGTCTATCAATCAAAAGCACAATGCATAATAACTCAATTACCTACAGTTTAAAATAAAATCGTAAAAATACTTTTTCCATCCATAAATTGAGATTAGGTAGGTATGTAACTTATTTTTCATAATTAAAGGAAGGATTCCATAAATGGAGATTATGGGACCTACAAATATCACAATTAATACAAATGTGTAAGTAATCGAATATTTTTATTATTGCATATGCGCAAACATTGGATTTTTTTCCCTGTCGGGAGTCAAAGATATTTTTTAACAGATTTTTAATTATCTCAATAGAGACGAAGTTGGAATATTTATTGTAGGAGAACCGGGAAATCAAGGCACCTACAGGGCTTACGACCTGTCATCGGCTGGTTTACGTGATCACTTTATGCGCTTGCGCAACGTTCACCAATTATGCCTTTTAATTAGATCCCTATCAATTCAATTTTGAAAGTTCTATATATTGTAATACTGAAATTCTTTTCGCTTGAAAATAAGGAATCTTTACTACAGTCATCTATGGGTGAAATTATGAACAACAATCTTATTATTTTTATTTATTTTGTTGGAACGCCATCTATTGAGAGAATTGGTTTTTTTTTTTTGTAAATAATGAAAGCCACAATTCTTATATCTGAGGTGACAATGCATTTTTCGCATAGAAGTCACCCCTGAATTGCGCCAGACTTATAAGGTCATTTTTGTCTTATTTACCTACTTGTACCAATGTGTAAGTAATCGAATATTTTTATTATTGCATATGCGCAAACATTGGATTTTTTTCCCTGTCGGGAGTCAAAGATATTTTTTAACAGATTTTTAATTATCTCAATAGAGACGAAGTTGGAATATTTATTGTAGGAGAACCGGGAAATCAAGGCACCTACAGGGCTTACGACCTGTCATCGGCTGGTTTACGTGATCACTTTATGCGCTGAACGTTGCGCAAGCGCATAAAGTGATCACGTAAACCAGCCGATGACAGGTCGTAAGCCCTGTAGGTGCCTTGATTTCCCGGTTCTCCTACAATAAATATTCCAACTTCGTCTCTATTGAGATAATTAAAAATCTGTTAAAAAATATCTTTGACTCCCGACAGGGAAAAAAATCCAATGTTTGCGCATATGCAATAATAAAAATATTCGATTACTTACACATTGGTACAAGTAGGTAAATAAGACAAAAATGACCTTATAAGTCTGGCGCAATTCAGGGGTGACTTCTATGCGAAAAATGCATTGTCACCTCAGATATAAGAATTGTGGCTTTCATTATTTACAAAAAAAAAAAACCAATTCTCTCAATAGATGGCGTTCCAACAAAATAAATAAAAATAATAAGATTGTTGTTCATAATTTCAACCATAGATGACTGTAGTAAAGATTCCTTATTTTCAAGCGAAAAGAATTTCAGTATTACAATATATAGAACTTTCAAAATTGAATTGATAGGGATCTAATTAAAAGGCATAATTGGTGAACGTTGCGCAAGCGCATAAAGTGATCACGTAAACCAGCCGATGACAGGTCGTAAGCCCTGTAGGTGCCTTGATTTCCCGGTTCTCCTACAATAAATATTCCAACTTCGTCTCTATTGAGATAATTAAAAATCTGTTAAAAAATATCTTTGACTCCCGACAGGGAAAAAAATCCAATGTTTGCGCATATGCAATAATAAAAATATTCGATTACTTACACATTGGTACAAGTAGGTAAATAAGACAAAAATGACCTTATAAGTCTGGCGCAATTCAGGGGTGACTTCTATGCGAAAAATGCATTGTCACCTCAGATATAAGAATTGTGGCTTTCATTATTTACAATTAATACATACCTACATACATATACAAATACTTATATCACAATTAACGTATTCTTATATATTTATATCAAAAAATTCTGAAATTTGGACATATTATTCAAAATGGTGTTTGTCCTTAAGGCCCTTGTATAGGTACCTACCCTGGGTATATGGATGTAGGTACGCAAAAATGGACAGTAAATTACATTCTTATGTATGAAACACGAAAAAATATTGTATATCACCTGATATGTGATATATAACATTTAATGTGCAAAAAAGGTAAAATTTAAAAGTTTTTTTTATAGGAAGAATAGTGGTTAAAATATTATATCTAATAATAAAAAACTCAGCCGGTAGATTTTCGTATTCTCTTTAGATTGAAGTAAAAATCTACTTCATAGGCCTTGTAGTTTTTTAATTACTTATCTACAATAAGAAAATAAAGGGTTTCACTAAAACTAATTTTACAAGAAAAGTATTAAACAAATTCAAAAAAACTCATGCAATAAAATAAAGATGTACCTACATAATATAAACTGTTCCTTATTCAAAGACGTAGGTATCTTTTGAGGGTACCTATCCATCATCAGCTATGGCGCTACAGCCCGATGTGGGCCTTGGCCTCCTCAAGAAACTGCCTCCATTCCGCCCTGTCGGCAGCAAGTCTCCTCCAATTTGTCTGTCCGATCGTTCTTATGTCTCCCTCGATGTCGTCCAGCCTACTCATCCTAGGTCTCCCTCTGCTTCTTCCTCCTTCAGGACAAGTGTCCAATACTTTCTTTAGGACCCGGCTCTCCTCCATTCTACAAACGTGTCCGAGCCAACGTAGACGTTGTATTTTGATGTATTGGACAACGTTTGATTCGCCATACATTATTTCTAGCTCATGGTTAAACCAGATCCTCCAATATCCTCCTTCACAGGTAGGGCCAAATATTTTGCGAAGTAGTTATTTTCCTTTCGAACACCAACAATGCATTTTCGGAGGGTATTAGGGAAATTATTTTCCAAATATGTTATATAGCCTCTTATTAGAATTTTGTAAGTAGGTAGGTACCTACCTATTCTAGCTGCGCCACATTGAATCCAAAACGGCAGAAAATGAATCTCGCGAGCGCTAGCTCATTTTTGAGTTTCTTCAGAATTCTAAAAACTCTATTAACAATGATTTTAGTGGATCCCATTCTCAAAATGTTGAATATTATGTAGGGGAGAGGGTGGCACATTTCAACAGGAGGCAGTTATTTTTTGGGACATCTAAAAATAGTGCTTACTTTTTTTTTTTTAAGAATGGCAATTGGCAATCGCCTTTTTGTTTTGGCCCATTTGCATTTGCTAAAGCGACAGCATTAGCGCGCATTAGTTTTCACAGTAGTTTTTTTTTATTATTTTTGGATGAGATTCGTAAGGATTTTTGGAGCTGAATATTATACACAAATACGGTAACTATTTTATTTTTTATTTATTATATTAGATGTTTCATTTATATAGTGATAGTTGTGGAATTTTCATATGTTTTGGTTATGAAAAAAGTATTTAAAGTGTTTGTCTCATTGAGGGGCCGATTTCAACACAGCAAAAGGTGCACATTTCAACGGCGTTGAAATCTGACCCACATTTTAAAAATGATATTTATTTTTAAAATTATGTCCTTATTAAGATAACAAATATGATAAATAACATTTTTTTCTTAATTTAGACTAAATAGAGAGGATGTATAAGAAAAAACGTAGGTACTTCTCAAGAATGAAGACGACATGAAAAAAGTCATTGATGAAAAATTTACACCTGATAGAATTTATAATATTGAAGAGACAGGAACAACCAGAGTGGTTCAAGCACCAAAGGTTTAAATATATTAAAAGTGTTTTGAATTATTTTCTAATCTGATTATATACAATGTTGAAATGTCCCCCAAGGTTGTTGAAAACTGCCCCCTCGAGGAGGTATACAACAAATATCGAACTTTAGTAAATTAAAAAATATGTCCTAAAAATAAATATTTTTTAAACAATTCAACATTTCACCTTTTAGTTGAATATATGGACAATATATAAAAATTTATTTGATGTTGCTTTAGCTATTAGCAATGTAGTTATGATCTTTATAGTAAAAATCGTTGAAATCTGCCTCCCTCTCCCCTACATATAGGTAGGTATATGCAATTCAAACTCCTCTAAATCTACCGAATCTTCATCGAAATGGTCATTTAATTTTGATTGTGTATAGGTAGGTAGGTACCTACTTTATTTTCAATAATGTTGGTACCTACATAGACTGTCGATTTGTTCAAGAGAATTTATTTCTCTTAATATATCGACAATGTATCAAGCCAAGATACACGAGATTTGTATGCAGGGTCTATATTTTTCACGGTTATTCCAACTTTGAAATTAAAAAACACTAACTTGAAGGCTTCGCAGCATATAGGTATTTTGTATAGGTAGGTATACTATGGATTTACCTACTCAGAATTCGGAGTAGAACATAAAATTTTGTTATTTTGTGTTTGGAAAGAAGCCTAAACTAAAGAAGTTTTTCGTTATTTTAAAGACGTCTCAATAACATTCATAAAAACAGCGAATAAATACAACGAAACAAAAAGGTATCTAGGTATATAATATAAGTAGGTATGTATGTATGTATAGGTAAAAAATTAAAAAATTAATGCAATTCTTACATCTAGTACCTACCTACCTATAACCAATAGGTAAGCATATTAACAAGTTGAAAAAATAAAAAGGTTTTCACAGCATGATATAAAAACAACAAAAAATAAAGAAAATATACAAATTTACACAAAAATAAAGGAAGCACACAATATCTTAAAATAACTCTTCCTTTATGTATTCAACTCTTACATAAAGTAACTTAGTAATTATACCTACATATAAGATGAATGGTGGCTGAGCGGTTAGCACGCTGGATGAGAAATTCAGTGGAGTTTGAATCCTGCCACGACCGATTTCGTTCACCTAGATATATTACAAGCATATGCTTAATGTTGGGAATGTATGTGGATGTATTGTATATATATGTAGATACTTGTTTCAGTAAAATTATTATAAAAACCAATTCATAAAAAAACACTAAAAAATACAAAGGTAGTTAGGTAGGTATATTTACTATGAAAAATAAGTTTATCTCAATTTATGGATAGATTCATAAATATAATTAATTACGACTTTGTTCAAAACTGTAGGTAATTAAGTTAGGTATATGAATAGTGCTTTTGATTGATTGACAAATTGAAATCACAGATAGGTAATGAAATCACAGATTGTGGTTGGTTGGAAGAAATTGCCATTACGCAATAGGCCCGCCAGTGTACCAATAATATTTACAGAAAGATTCAAATAAATAAATAAATAAATAATTAAAATACAAACATGAATAAATAAGTAAACAAATAAATAAATAAAAAAAATATTAAATAAATAAATCAATAAATAAATAAATAAATAAATAAGTAAATAAATAAATAAATAAATAATTAAAATACAAACATGAATAAATAAGTAAACAAATAAATAAATAAAAAAAATATTAAATAAATAAATCAATAAATAAATAAATAAATAAATAAGTAAATAAATAAATAAATAAATAAATAAATGAATAAATAAATAAATAAACAAATAAATAAATAAATACTTAAATAAATAAATAAATAAATAAATAAATAAATAAATAAACAAATAAATAAATAAATAAATACCTAAATAAATAAATAAATAAATACCTCAATAAATAAATAAATAAATTAAATAAATAAATAAATAAATTCATAAATAAATAAATAAGTAAATAAATAATTTTAATAAATAAATAGTTACATAGATGTTCTTATTTTTCCAGGACTAAAATATATTCATAATCTAAATTTACAAGAGAAGATTTATGTACCTACCAATACCTAAGGTATATTCCTACGTATTCATAAGTTAAGTATCTAACTAACCATATAGTTTTTCATTTTAAATATGCGTAGGTCACTTTGTCATACCTATCCAAATAAATAATGTTTTAATTGATTTGTACCTACCTAGGTACCTATAGGTGCATAAACTGAGAAATGTTTTGATGTTATCCAGAATTCCTGATATTTTTTTACGGAATTCTTCGGAAATGGAATAATGCATTTTAAATCTATAAGTAGGTATATCTATGTACCTTATACCTAACCTACTATTAATTTTCTCTCAATGCATGTAGATTGGCAGGTGTGTAACGTACCTACCTGATGATCGCATCCCATTTCTGTAAGTGTGATGGCAACGATCGAGGCATAGAACTATGTCAGTGACGGAAAACAAGATGGCCGCCCGGATATCGCACAACTAATATGAATCAAAATGTAAACCAGCAAAGTTTGAGCAATGGCGTCTCTGCTCAGAATACAAATTCTGGAGTTTTTGATTACCTTTGTATATAAGTTAAACATATAAGTTTTAAAAAAATATATTTGTTTAGAAGTCGAGGTCTCCAAGTAGGTACCTACCTAAGTTAACAAAAGCAAGTTAAATACCTATTTAAAATAAAACACAAGTAATTTGTGAGTAGGTACCTAACGTTATTAAATGGATGCATGCATTAAAAGCGGTATTTCTAAAGTTTTACATTAAAACCATATTATGATAACTAATTAGTTTTATAAAGCTTCTCAATAATTGTAGGTATTGAGAATAGTATGTACCTAAGTACCTACCTACCTTACCTAATGTATTTTTTATGAGTGTTATTTTGTTTCTTTGTTTTGTTATAGAGGCTGATTAAAGTATCTACCTATTCCTATTTGGTTTTCCTGCATGTTCCGTCATCAATAACTCATTAAAATAATTGTAGGAATTTCCTATAGTTAGGTTCAACAAAATACCAAAACAATTAGATAGGTAGGTACCTACCTATGCTTTATTGTGTAAGTACCTAAATATTTTTTTTTTTATTTATTTAATTAAATTATTTATTTAATTTATTTATTTGAATCTTTCTGTAAATATTAATGGTACACTGGCGGGCGTATTGTCTAATGGCAATTTCTTCCAACCGACCACAATGTGATTTCAATTTGTCAATCAATCAAAAGCACTATTCATATACCTAACTTAATTAGGTAGGTACAGTTTTAAACAAAGTCGTAAATATATTTAAGAATCTATCCATAAATTGTGATAAACTTATTTTTCATAGTTAAAGTACCTACCTACCATTGTATTTTTTAGTGTTTTTTTATGAATAGGTTTTAATAATAATTTTACTGAAACAAGTAGGTAGGTATCTACATACCTACATCCACATACCTACATTCCCAAAATTAAGCATATGCTTGTGATATATCTAGGTGAACGAAATCGGTCGTGGCAGGATTCAAACTCCACTGAATTACTCATCCAGCGTGCTAATCGCTCAGCCACCATCCATTTTATATGTAGGTATAGGTACTTAGGTATATATAGTTACATATTTGTTTCGTTGTATTTATTCGCTGTTTTTATGAATGCTATTGAGACATCGCCATCGTTTGAAAATAACTTCTTTAGTTTAGGCTTCATTCCAAGCACAAAATAACAAAATTTTACTATTCAAAACAAGTAAACCTATTTAAAAAAATCGTTTTAATTGTAACAGTAGAAAAAACTCTTGGTATGTATTTTATATTGCTACTAGGGTTACATTCCTGGGTTCCCTAGATCGGGAACACTCGGGAAAATTATCGATCACGAACTCGGTAATTCCCGACTATCGGGAAAAAACAAACTAAAAATTTGATGCGACGTTTCATAAATTTAAACAAGGATTTCAAATTATTTGAGACCTACAGAAATCGAACTCCTTACCTTTTTGGAGTTGCTCTACAAAGCTTTATTCATTATTACCGATTTTCGTATTTTTATATAATTAATAGGTATATCTTAAATAATTTTTTTTTTTGTATTTATTTTATTACGTTGATAAAATCCTAAATAAGGTTTGCCTAAAAGTTAACACACAACCATTGACTGAGACGGTACGAAGTTCGCCGGGTCAGCTAGTAATAAATAAAAAAACTTCGTACCTACTCGAATTGTTACTAAAACAAGCAAAAATTCAATTCAGTAAAATATTAATCTATTAGGAACTGCCTTGGATGATTAGAGACCAATTGAAACTATTCATGTAAGTAGGTATGTTATTTAAAATTTAAGATTTTCGTTATTTCAAAATATTTATTTGTATATTTTTAAGGACAACATACAATATTTTTTTTACATTTTTATACAAAAAATACCTATTACATATTTTATACAGCTATTGGTCCTTATTGTACAATATTAAATATTTAAGGTAGGTAGGTATAGGTTATACCTACCTACATAGGTATATATTTTTTTTCACATATGTTTATTTAGAACATTATATGACAATGTTACAGTATTTACATAGATTGCATAATATAAAATATTTAAAAATATAGTAGGTACATTAATGGTATTCATATTAGGAAAAAAAAACACACCAAAGCTATTTTAGATTTTATTTATTGTTACTTTTAATATTCAAAATTTAATATGGATACCTACAGTTTGTCGTTGAGTTTCAACCACACATATAAAATTTATTAAATCATACCTATGTCTATTATTTAAAAGACTAAAAATACCTATATACCTACTATAAAGTACATGTATCATAGTAAATAGGTAGGTACATAAATATAAAATATCAATTTCTATAATTGCATATATTATCAGATAGGTAATTATAATAAGCGGTAATATTATATTACCTACTTATATTTTATACATTATAATTGTTACAAAATAATTGCACTAACAGTGAAAAAAATAATGTCAAAAAAGTGATAATATTAAAGTTGCAATTCAATAGTAGGTACATTTATTGAATGCTTTAGTACAAATTTTGTACAAAATATAATAATTTTAATACAGTATAATATTTTAGTACAGTACCTACATAATATAATAAAGCTTTAGTAAAAAATATAATAATTAAATTCTATAACTGCATACATAATCAGTATAATAAGCAGCAAAACATAAAAATACATAATACCTAAAGCTATTGTTATAAAATATATTTGCACTTATAGTTAAAAAATAATAAAGTTGCAATTCAAAAGTACACTAATAGAATAATAAGCTTTAGTACAAAATATAATAATTAAATACTATAATTTCATACATAATCAAATTTGTATAATAAACATAAAAATACATAATAACTATTATTTAAAATATCTTTGCGCTAACAGTGATAAAAAAATTAAAGTTGCAATTCAAAAGTACCCTTATAGAAAAGTAAGTTGTAGTACAAAATATAATAATTAAATTCAATAATTGCATACATAATCAGTATAATAAGCGGTAAAACATAAAAATACATAATAACTATTATATATTTGGATGGGTGGATGGCAGAGAGGTTAGCGCGCTGGGTTAGTAATCCAGTGGTCGCGAGTTCGAATCCTGCCTCGACCGATCTCGTTCACCTATAGGACAAGCATTTATGCTTAGTTAAGGGAACGTAGGAAGATGTATATGTACTTGTTTAACAAGGACATATTCATTTTTTTTCTTAAAAAAAAAAAAAAACTATTATATATATAATAAGCGGTAAAACATAAAAGTACCTAAATAATCACTATTTTTGTAAAATATATTTTCACTATCAGTGACAAAAAGTTAAAGTTGCAGTTCAAAAGTACCTACCCATATAGAATAATAAGATTTAGTACAAAATATACACGAGTAGGCATTCAGTTTGACAAAACGTCGTACACTCTTTTGGGTATTACAGCCACGTGCTTTATACCTATAGATAACTCAAGCGTTTTCTCATTGATCTCCTCATTTGTCTCAACCTCATTATCAGGGATCTGACGCGTCTTCCTCTGTATATAGATGCTTTTGTGCGTCTTCTTCTATAATATGATCGGGTTGTGGGTTCATCAGTTATTTCAACCTCTACAGTATAGTCTGGAACCTCTACTCCTTCTGCGAGAACATCACCAGGCAACAAACTGTCCTCCTCAATTGATGTAGGTGTCTCAAACGTTCCTGGCAGTTGGATGTACAAAACAGAATAGTCCGTATGTCCCATCATATGTTCTCTCAGCAATGTATAATCAGCCTCGTTCAATGATATGACATCGGGTACAACATTATCTGGGAATTCTGACGGTGTGAAGGAAACTCGTATCTCCATTGTGTTTACTTCCCCTCCGTCTAAATTGTCGTCTTCCGCCGGTAAACCCAAGTCTAATAAATCGTCCACATCTTCCTTCCACAGAGTCATCCTATCAAATTCGCAAGGAGCCATTGCAAAACGATGCTTGATGCAGGAATCTGTAACAATTGAAAATAGAATTATTGGTGAAAATGTGAATACGAAAACACATATACCTACATATTTATCATCACGCCATGTCCCTCTCGGGGTAGGCAGAAAGAAACGATCGCCACATTTTTCTATCCCGGCACGTATCCCTCGCCTCGTCCACATTCATGCATCGTCTCATAAATGTTCGTTTGATATTCACGCTCCTAACATTAAAATTAAATAAGTAAAAATACCTACAAATATAACATGTACCTACCTCTTACGTACCTACCTACTATACTTTATATTAAAAGAAGACAATGGGTGCGCGCATGAGAGAAGAGTAACAATATGTATGTACCTATGTGTGAAAGCGATATCTAGAAAGAGTGTGAGTGTGTGGGTGTATATGTGTGTGTGTGAGAATGGGTGAGCATGTGTGTGCTGTATACATGATAGATGAACATAATATATTGACAGATTCATAAGTTGATAGTAAAAAGAAAATATACCTATTGCTGAGGGTGGTTGAGAAAAATAAAATAAATCAGTAGGTACTCTTATGCATAAATCAATGTACAGGTTAAAGAGCCGTGGAGACAGCACGCACTTTTTTCTAACGCCATAACGAAAACACATAAACAGCAAATAAACAATCCCAAAAAGTGAAGTAAGATAATATTCAATTTAAACATAAAATGATTAAACAACTCACCTGTTATAAATTTCAGTAGATGGATTAAGAAATCAAATACGGCTTGGCACAATATATAAAATAAACAAAACTAGGTACACACTATGTAAATATTAACTGGTAAGAAAGGTATGTCACCCTTAGCGACTTAATTAGTTATGAATAATGTCACCGCTCTAGCGTGGTATTTAAGTAAACATAGACCGCCCCTGTACCCCCCACTCTTTTCCGCGGATCTTCTTGTCATAGAAATGATTTGGAATAAGTTTTTAAATCTTTTTCAATTTAATATGAATATAAATTGTTTTCACAACGCAACAGATAGGTATGTACCTACCTTTTATCGTTAACAATGGGGAGCACGGAAGGAACCTCCACGCGGTGCCCCCTGGTAACAGAAATTCTCTGGCCAATCCTTCCACCACAGCAACGCAACAATGCGTTGCTGACACGAAAGAAGAAGAATCGTTAACAATCATATAAATAAATAGATTAAGAGGGCGACTGCTGCTAACGTACCTATTTTTTCAATTTGATATTGCATGATTATCTACTACCAAACGAACCATTTTGAAAAAAATAGTAAGTTTGGAAATTAATAAAGAAAAATAAAACTTAAATTTATAGTTCGGATGTAAGGTAATAAAGAAAACTATATCTAAAATTTTTAATTATGTTCTGTATATATTCTTGCAGAAAAATAATAAGCATTACCCCGATTTTCGACATTTACCTTATATTTCTAAAAAACTCTTAGGTATAGAGCAATATATATATTTTTTTAAATTAAAAAAGAACATTATATAACTATGTTTAAAATGTTGTGACGTTGCATTAATGCATTAGGTTAAGTAAATAAACCAAAAATAAAACCTTTGTTTCGCAATGGCGCAGAATGGAAAATAAATATTTTTTTATGTATCTTTACTAAACCTGAAGCATGAATGCAACATCATGACATATTATTTCAGATATTTTTGTCTTCTTTAATTAAAAAAAAATATATATTGATCAACGCCTTATAGAAAATCAGGGTAGATATGCCATTATTTTTCTACAAGAATTTATACAGAACATTATCAAAAAGTTTTTATTTGTACCCAAATTATATAAATTTGGGTATTAATAAAAACTATCCATATATTCTAAAATTTTCGGCTCTGTATATTGAGAAGATCAAAAGTTATAAGGGGGAGGGGGACAGGCACACACACATATATACAATGCGCAGGTGCAGGGGTAGAAAAGCAGCACCGCCATCTTTATTTTCTCTGAGAAAATAAAGATGGTGGTGAAAGCAGTTATGCGATGTGTTTGTAAAATTGGTATCTGCAGGTATACAGCGCTCGCGGCCATTCACGACACTAATGCGAATGTATGAAGGTTGTAGGTACCTACCTACTGATGAGATCAAAGTTATAGTTTTTTTTCAAACACTTTTAAAAATTGTGGACTACATATTTAATAATATTTTATTGATATTTTAATAAAAGAAACAAGATAAATAAATAATATTATGTTCTCGATTTATATATATTTCGATATAATTTAACTTGATTTCGTATTCCCGCACACCGGAAATTTTAGGCGAGTTGAGCCTAGAGCTCAATTAAGAATACTACTTTTAAACCTACATTAGCAAATATTATGTTAACTATTTTTGTGAAATGCATATTCATTGAGTGATGCACTCAAGGATTTGAGCTCCGAGCACGTAGTAAGTTGATGATCCATTTGATGTTCCTTGGTGAAGGCGGCCATAAGTAAAGTAACAACGTGTCGTAGTACAAATAATATCAACGCACGAAAATTAAAACGAAAAACCTACATTAGCGAATATTATGTTAACTATTTTTGTGAAATGCATATTCATTGAGTGATGCACTCAAGGATTTGAGCTCCGTGCAGGTAGTAAGTTGATGATCCATTTGATGTTCCTTGGTGAAGGCGGCCATAAGTAAAGTAACAACATGTCGTAGTACAAATCAACGCACGAAAATTTAAACGAAAAACCTACATTAGGGAATATTATGTTAACTAATTTTGTATATACCTATGTATACATTTCAATTAAAACTAGAGAAATAGTAGAGAAATGTTCAATTGCTGCTCACATAATAAAAGGTAAAGATTTATATACCAACTCATCAGTAGCGGAATTGCTCATAGTAGCCGAAAATCTTGGCTTGCCTATGAATATTAAGTACCTATAGAAATTGAAGACCTATAATAGGCATTTTTTTATTTATTTTATTGTAACCAAACCACAAGATTAAAAATTGATTCGAATACGATGCTTGATAAATATTAATATATTTTGGTATGTAATTAAAAAAACAATATTAATGGCCACTGGAATGAACAACGATGCTAAAAAAACATGAAATTTTCGACATTTCCCAATTTTATTTCAGGATTTGCGTAGTCCCAAGTTCTATTTTCAGTTTTATTTCCTCTTTTAAACCATTTGTATGAATTCTTCAATAACAAAAAAAATATATTAAATCTAGTCAATTTACCGTGTTTTGCGAAGTATTTATATTTTTGTAACAAAAATTTTCGCTGAAGCATCATCATTCATTATACCTAGTCAAATAGTGTGTACCTACATCTAATATTACTATATATTTTTATGTTGGTACCTACCTGATTCCTCTGTTATTATTGCTAGCATATTGACTGCTCTACAAATAACATCAAAGGATGAAAATAAGCGAGAATCCTTCACAGAGATTCTTTTCGCGCAGTGCTGGTGTTCCCTCAACCTGTTTTCCTTCATTGAGACAAACGTGACCGTCACACAGTGGTCGACATACAAAACACACATATGACAGACGACCAAGTCGTGACGAGTACCTACCTACTGGCTCTGCGGTTCCCTTCGTGTATCTACTAGCAATGGTCCATCATCATGTCTTCCTGCATTGAGGCTTCCTGGATTGATTTCTCGCGCTGTGTCGTCGTCCATATTGTACAACGTCGTCCTTGTTATACGACCGTAACTTGGACATTATTTTGTTAAACGTTGATTTTACACAAAATGAGTATGAGTGCCTGTTCTCGTATATTTTTTTAAATAATTATTAAAATAGTACCTACTTTATAATTTTAACGACGGTAGATGCGTAATATCTAGGTACTCACTTCAATAATAATTAATAGGTAGATACTATTAACATTAGAAAATACCTTTGTATATACGTTTGCCTAGAAAATATATTTAGTATTTTGTAAAATAGGTACGAACCTATATACATATTCGTTTAAAGATTTTAATATTAGATTTTTAAATATGTTGATATTTTTCTTTATATTTAAAATAAAATATTTTTTTTACAAATATGGGTATATAAATACCTATTTATATTCCTACTGTGAGTACCTACAAAACAAGAAAAATTATAAAGATTGATAAAAATAATATAACTTATTACCTATCCAACATGACATTTTTTTATTTATATTATTTTTAAAGAATAGATGGGTATTTTTAAAATCATTAAAAAAATATTTACAACTAGATACCTACATCTCATCATTTGATGTAGGTATTTTGTGAATATTCAATTTGTGTAGGTACAAATTTTTGGATTTGATTAGTAGACACTTACCTGGTTCAATTAATATTTTGTTCGTCGATTATTGAAAAAAATATTATAATCCGGAATTAAATAAAACAATTAAATACTGAACGTGAATTCTTATCGGCGGGACACTAATTATTCTTTTTAGTTACTTTAGTTCATAAAGTTTAGTTTTGAGATATTTAAAAAAACTGAATCTCACGTAATATTAAGTGTGTACCTATTGGAAATAAATAAATATATCAGCATTACTTACTCACTTTTGATCAAATACAGGTGATTGTCTTCGAAACATCAACTAATTTAACTATGTATTTTATTTGATTTCGGAAATTAAAAGTACCTACCTATAATAAATTTCTTGTATCTACAGATCTTTATGTCTAAAAAAACAAAAAACAATAACTGTAAAATCTCCACAGTAAAAAAGAAAAAAATACTGATGTAAATTAATATTATTTCATTACTTTTTACTTTGAAAAAAAAAACTGTAGTTGACGTATATATTAGGTTGTTTTAAGATTAGAATCAGATTTTTGAAATTTTTAGATTAAAATTAACTTATTGAGTGTATCAATTTGTACAAAATTCAATGTCAATTTCACACTAAACTTTGTTAGTCATTAACGAATATTTATGATTGCTTATAGAATAAGATTGGATTACCTATGATCTAGTATCAATAAGTAACAAATATATTGCTGGAAAACGAACCAAGAACGTATGCATAAAATATCAACGATTAACCATTTTTCCATTGTTACATATATAAATAACCCGATAAGATTAAAGTTGATCGTTGGAATTTTATTTTGTAGGCACCAAAATATATTTCTAATTAACCTTAACAGTCTTAACCCTATTAATGGATAGGTTTTTTAAATAAATATATAATGTTTTTTTTCCATAAAATTCTTTATTGATTTATTATTGTCATAATATGTTAAAATTACATAGTGTAAAATATTGTTTCATTAGATATAGGTGTAGGTTATATAAAATATATTTAGTCATAAAATAAAAACACATAAGTATGGCTAATGTTTGGAAATCCCTTGTTAATTATTACTGTACACAAATGTAATTATTCTAATGACATAATTTGTTTGCAATATAAATAATCTCAATATACATATCTATTTACAAAATTAGTTAATCTATATTAATTATTAAGTCACTGCATATATATAAAGAACTTTATATAAATTTTAACAAATATAGGTACTTTGACAATCGACCTACTGTTACACCAAATATGGCAGACAAAAAGTATAACATGAAATATATTAACGGATATATAATAAAGTAACTAATTATTAATTTATGCAATATTTTCAACATGTCTTGCTAATATTTTTATTAATAGGTATTCTATTTACTTTAAAGTAAAAATCAACAAATTTAGCCTGAGTGAACAATACTATAAAACATACAATAATTAAATACAAAACAAATACTACGTAAAAAAAAACAATTGATAATTTTTATTTATTTCAAAATGTTTGTAAGACTAACAGATATACATTACAGTGTTAAATCTTATTTAACAGTCAATTAGATTTGTACGCTGATATATGATATGCTATTCCGTAGGTTTTAAGATGAAAAATATAATTTAATAAATACACATATACATAAAATACATATAACAACTACTAATCAAAAAAATAATACAATAATACATAAGTACATAAGAAGATACAAGTTAACATATCAACATTACTATTGCAAAAAAAATCAATTTATGAATATATTCCCGAGCAAAATTCGAGTTTGTCAATTGGTAAACAAATAATTTCATACTTAAATTAAATACATACAACGACTTATCAATATCGCGATGTATGTATGTAGGTTTGTACTTTGATATCCTCTTAAAATAACAGTTCAATCACCAATTTTAGTACCTACTTCAACTTATATAAACTGCCACTTATTTATAAAACGCAGTCTTTTCACAAAAGTACAATGACAACATAAGAACTTTTTTAACAAAAGAAGTCATGGCCTTGAGGAACAAAGTCCCCAAGTACTTGAAGTGGACCTTCGTTTTCATCCTCCGAGATATCTTCATATGTTGGTAGATCGTCTTTAAATGTTGAGGATATTTCATCAACCATAATGTCGCCAGTCGGTGGTTCGTTGTCTTCCATATCTGTATAGTACCTCTCATATGAAAAGTAAAAAGTTGAAGACACTTCTTGTACCATAATATCATCAACAGGAGCAGGTACATGCACGTTGTTCTCATTTTCTTGTCTTTCTTGAATTAGATTTCTGTTTTGTCGAAAGAGATTAAACTCATGCAACAGCCAGTTAATATCCCATGCCCTCAGTCTATCGCCAAATTGTCTGTGATTATTTCTTTGGACGCCTTCCATAGCGACTCCATTCACATGTCCGTAAATGTTATTGCCATCAACAACCATATTTCGTGCAGGATCTTCACCATTGCGTACGCCGTGTTGACCCATTACGTTATACATTGGACGTTCAATGTGGTAATATCTTCTGTTATAATCATAAGCTGGTGGTCCCATTGGCCACACATAACGTATCTCTTGGACGTTATTCTGTTGTTGCTCCATTCCCATCTCGTTTCTGTACAAGTTGTGAGCCATCTCGAATCGTTGGATATTAATTTAATCTGAAACAATAAGAAAAAAAAATGGTTGTTATAATTGTAAGAAACTATCAATTTCAAAACAGCCTACATTCTTATATCTTCATCAATGCGACATTCTTTCAAACTAAAATCATGCATATTCTAAAAATAGGTAAGTACCTACTGTAAAAATATTTAAAAAAAATCTAATCATTGAAGTTTCGTTTTAAGAGGGCGACTGCTGCCAACGTACCTATTTTTTCAATTTTATAACTAAACGAATCATTTTGAAAAAAATAAACAAAATAGTTTGAATATTCATAAAGAGAAATATACCTTAACTTTTAAATTATCTTTTAAATTATATTTAATGATTAGCATCCCCGATTACATTTATCTTAAATTTCTAAAAAAATATAAGGTAGGTATAGAGCATTATATTTTTTTATAAATTAAAGAAGAACAAAATACCTGGAAAAATATGATATGACGTTGCATTAATGCATCAGGTTAAGTAAATAAACCAAAAAAAACTTTTATTTCGCAATGGCGCTGAATGGAAAATAAATGTGTTTTAAGTTTATTTACTTAACCTGAAGCATTAATGCAACGTCACATCATATTTTTCTAGATATTTTTGTCTTCTTTAATTTAAAAAAAAATATATTACCTACTCAACGCCTTATAGTTTATTAAAAATATAAGATAAACATTGAAAATCGGGGTATGCCATTATTTTTCTACAAGAATTTATACGGAACATCATCAAAAAGTTAAGGTATATTTTTCTTTATTAATACGATTTGATAAGAAATAATGATGGTATATCAAATTGAAAAATAGGTACGTTGGCAGCAGTCCCCCCCTTAAGTTTGAAAACCTGACAGTTTTGTAAACCTATGGTATATTTGAACAGAAATAAATATAAGAGTTAAAATTATGAATAAATATCAAAATATTCTTATACCCATACCGGTATTCTTTAAATAAATTAAATAGAATGATCTCTACTTCATAAATGTTTGGTTTGACTCAATAAAGGATACTCTACATTGAAATCTTATAATGTAAAATTTGAATACTACTTAATGTATCATTTACAATTTATTTACTTAAGTCTATATTAAAAGCACATAATAAATCACACGACATAGAAAACAACATAAGTATAATCTATAGTTTTTAAACGGACAAAAAATAAATCAATCGAAATTTGAATATAAATAGCTACCTATGTACCTACTGTTAAAGTACCTATTTTATTCAAATAACACGTAAAACATATTTTGATTAATTTTATATTAAATGAATATAAAATTAATCAAAATATGATAAACCTTTTACATATAAATACTGTTGATATTATTATCAATGTATTTTTTTCATATAATACCCAACGCGTGAAACTTCCTAAATTAAATGAAAAAATATATGGAAACATACTAAAGAAAAAATAATTTAATAATATTAGTAGTTATATAAAATATAATTACCTGAATATAATTATGCACCACAGCAGCACTTGACACTTGTGAAATTCACGATAAATTACAATAGTAGGTACCTACGAATAATAGCACAATTAAACTAGATAACAGGTGTTCACCTTGGGAAAGGTTAACTAGTACTAGGGGTAGTTGCGCGTGTATATATGTAAAGCGGCGGACTAAACCCGTCCTACCCCCACTCTCTGCACTATATACTGTACATAAGGGGGGGAGGGGGCGGTACCTACCTAGTGTTTCCTTACATTGGAATCATCATCGGATTGACTCCACATTGCAATTTGGTAGGTACCCTCTCTAGAAATAGAAATGAGTAGGTAGGTAGGTACCTATTTATGTATTTATATGTAGGTAGGTAGGTACACTGCCCGATATTTGTATATATACTTTATTATTTATTGAGAAATAATAAAAGCATAATATATAACTAAATAAAAAAAAACTGGTTGCGAATCACGCCATGTCTCATTTTTTAGACTTTTAGTCCTATTGCTGGATATTAACTGACAGCAGTGTCGATGGTATGAATGTGTAGGTACCTACCTACTGCTTATGTGTACCTTTCATTGTCTATAGTGTTATTTGTTTTTAATGTTTTTAGATACCTACCTATATTTTTATAATTAATATAATTATTTTATTTTCTTGTAAAAAATATTTTACATTTTTTTAATTTATTTGAAAAAATGGGCAACGTACAATAATATTTTTTAAACAAATATAATAAATAAGAATAACAGCATTAGTAATTGTAACTTATTCAGCCCACCTTTGATTTCATATTGCATTTACTCACTGCTGGTAACAAAACAATTCATTATTCCTGTCTAACGTGGCTCCTGATAAGGGTCCTTGACATACAGAATTTGTCCACGGACCTGATCTTTTCCAAATTATTATAATTAGTAAGGCATCGGTACAATGGCGAATTCTGACTGGCATTAGTGTTTTTTTTTTGTCTAAAAAGAACGTTGAAGTGTGTCTGTTTGGTATGTTGAAGTTAATAATTTTCAGGTATTTTTTACTATATCATAAAGGTACATTGAGTCTGGAGGTCCTTCATCTTGTCCATAAAATCTTCAAGTTTGCATACTCTCATCAAGAATCCCAAAATTTTATAAGCATTCAGTGTAATTCTGTCAATGTGTTTGTCAAATAAAAGTTTACTATCCAGTTGTATGCCTAAGTCTCTACAGTCTGATTTCTTATCAATCGTCTCCCTATTGATTGTGTATATATGTGTATTGTATTTTACTAGGCATAGTTTTAAATTGAAATATAAATAGCAAAAGAAAAAAATCATAATGTATATCTTTATTATTTACGTTTAAAGGAGAAGTAGGTACCTACATACTTACTTTTACATTATATTAATTTATGAATTGACTAAAACATCGTTGTTTGTCACTTCAAAATTTATACCTACTATTAAATAATCTAAACTTATAACTAAAAATACCTTTTCTTTCATTGCTCGGGAAACATTAAATTGGCACAAAGAACTCTTTGCAGGGTGAATTGCCTTATACAAAATAAAATAGGTATTTTGAAATGGTCTAAGCAACATTATCATAGCAGAAATCGCAACATTATCATAGCAGAATCGACTAAAACATCGTTGTTTGTCACTTCAAAATTTATACCTACTATTAAATAATCTAAACTTATAACTAAAAATACCTTTTCTTTCATTGCTCGGGAAACATTAAATTGGCACAAAGAACTCTTTGCAGGGTGAATTGCCTTATACAAAATAAAATAGGTATTTTGAAATGGTCTAAGCAACATTATCATAGCAGAAATCGCAACATTATCATAGCAGAATCGACTAAAACATCGTTGTTTGTCACTTCAAAATTTATACCTACTATTAAATAATCTAAACTTATAACTAAAAATACCTTTTCTTTCATTGCTCGGGAAACATTAAATTGGCACAAAGAACTCTTTGCAGGGTGAATTGCCTTATACAAAATAAAATAGGTATTTTGAAATGGTCTAAGCAACATTATCATAGCAGAAATCGCAACATTATCATAGCAGAATCGACTAAAACATCGTTGTTTGTCACTTCAAAATTTATACCTACTATTAAATAATCTAAACTTATAACTAAAAATACCTTTTCTTTCATTGCTCGGGAAACATTAAATTGGCACAAAGAACTCTTTGCAGGGTGAATTGCCTTATACAAAATAAAATAGGTATTTTGAAATGGTCTAAGCAACATTATCATAGCAGAAATCGCAACATTATCATAGCAGAA
The DNA here is from genome assembly GCA_963576475.1 of Molanna angustata. Lineage (NCBI taxonomy): Eukaryota > Metazoa > Arthropoda > Insecta > Trichoptera > Molannidae > Molanna > Molanna angustata. The sequence continues at coordinate 20,739,325 of OY754979.1, forward strand.
TCGACTAAAACATCGTTGTTTGTCACTTCAAAATTTATACCTACTATTAAATAATCTAAACTTATAACTAAAAATACCTTTTCTTTCATTGCTCGGGAAACATTAAATTGGCACAAAGAACTCTTTGCAGGGTGAATTGCCTTATACAAAATAAAATAGGTATTTTGAAATGGTCTAAGCAACATTATCATAGCAGAAATCGCAACATTATCATAGCAGAATCGACTAAAACATCGTTGTTTGTCACTTCAAAATTTATACCTACTATTAAATAATCTAAACTTATAACTAAAAATACCTTTTCTTTCATTGCTCGGGAAACATTAAATTGGCACAAAGAACTCTTTGCAGGGTGAATTGCCTTATACAAAATAAAATAGGTATTTTGAAATGGTCTAAGCAACATTATCATAGCAGAAATCGCAACATTATCATAGCAGAATCGACTAAAACATCGTTGTTTGTCACTTCAAAATTTATACCTACTATTAAATAATCTAAACTTATAACTAAAAATACCTTTTCTTTCATTGCTCGGGAAACATTAAATTGGCACAAAGAACTCTTTGCAGGGTGAATTGCCTTATACAAAATAAAATAGGTATTTTGAAATGGTCTAAGCAACATTATCATAGCAGAAATCGCAACATTATCATAGCAGAATCGACTAAAACATCGTTGTTTGTCACTTCAAAATTTATACCTACTATTAAATAATCTAAACTTATAACTAAAAATACCTTTTCTTTCATTGCTCGGGAAACATTAAATTGGCACAAAGAACTCTTTGCAGGGTGAATTGCCTTATACAAAATAAAATAGGTATTTTGAAATGGTCTAAGCAACATTATCATAGCAGAAATCGCAACATTATCATAGCAGAATTGACTAAAACATCGTTGTTTGTCACTTCAAAATTTATACCTACTATTAAATAATCTAAACTTATAACTAAAAATACCTTTTCTTTCATTGCTCGGCAAACATTAAATTGGCACAAAGAACTCTTTGCAGGGTGAATTGCCTTATACAAAATAAAAAAGGTATTTTGAAATGGTCTAAGCAACATTATCATAGCAGAAATCGAGCTGCAGGCCAAGTCAGTAAAAAAGTCGAGATCCGACAACGTATCGCCGCTCTTCTCGCCATGTTTACGCCCGTGACGACAATTCGTAGTCACTAAGCGCTGTCGAGTTCGTAAATGCACTTATTAGTATTTGTCGCCGTTAGGCTGGCTTGCGGTACATTTTTGAATTATCATTTATGGCAATACACTATATTTTCCCCATGATTTGAATAAATGTCAAATTTGTTTACATAAATTTGTTAAATAAATATAATATGGTCATATTTTTAAGCACGAAAGCAAGTTATAATACGATTAAATTAAGTTTCTTTTGTGTTTATTGAATGTTTTGAGAGTAATTTAAAAAAAATATTTTTAATTATATTTCGATGAATTTATCAAGTGGGCTGACAGCAGCGTGTTATTTTTTTTACTAAAAACTACGCCGAATTTTCTTTGTTAAGTGTTAAAATACATATGTGATAAAATAACTTACGCATATTTCCAATAAATATATAACCATATATCCAATAAATATATAACCACATAAAACTTTTGTTACGCGGTAATTAGCAATAGGTAAATGAATTACGCGGAATGTTTAAGGATTTTGAAGAATCTCTTAAACGGCGTCGTTTAACCCGTTTATATAATTATTCTCAAAATAAATATGAAATTCGGTATTGTTCGCGTAAAAAAATGACATTTAATTCAACATGGCGGCCTTAGATTTGTCTCTCGACTCGATGTCGACCCAATCTCGCCGTCAAATAAGTGGGCGAGAACGATTCGACGCGTTATCTGCTTAGTGACTATCAAAACTGTCAAAATATCGACTAGTCGATATTTTGACAGTTAATCTCGACATTTATCGGTCGAGATCTACTTACAGACTTAGCCTGCTGCTTAGTGACTACCAAAACTGTCAAAATATCGACTAGTCGATATTTTGACAGTTAATCTCGACATTTATCGGTCGAGATCTACTTACAGACTTAGCCTGCTGACCCTGCTCACGATACGGTCGCATCCCATTTCGATGTCGTCTGTATGTGTATAAGACAGCGCATTAGCGGCGCACATAACTACATTAATTACGACGGTAAAAAGTGTAATAAATATTTTCTTCAAATTAATCACAAGTAGGTAGGTTTTAAAAATATATGGTTTCATATAAATGTTCTAAGAATAACATCATTAATTATCGGATAATCTCATTCCATTCTTCAAAATTACTCATAATATATTGTATGAAGTGAGAGTTCTAGAAAGAGATAGGAATGCCACTTGTACTATCTGTCTCTTTCTACTACCTCGGCACAACAAATGAAATATTGGTAGGGAAGAAGTGGCATGAAAGGGACATTTTCGTTGTAGAGGCTCTAGTAAATAAATTAAAGATTTTTTATTGGAGTTGGATCTGTATTAGAAAGTTTATTTATTTATTAATTGGAAAACAAAAATTAAAGTTTTTAATAATCATTTATTATTTTTCGCAGTCTTAAAAAACATGTATTTTGTCCCCTTCATATATGAGTAGTATTGAAAGGGACGCGACATTTTATGAAAGGGACAGTAGGTACATAAATATTACGGAAAATCAGACTACTTTATGCTGAAAGTATTATAAACTGTAGCATTTAGTGATGGAGTCACATTCTATGGATAATTGAATAATAAACACTTACCTTTGCTTACAAATTTAAATCAACTCACACCTTATAAGATGCAAGTGGATACTCGTAAGCTGCGAGAAAAATTTATAATCAATAATAGAGATTTATTTACAGATATTTGGTTTTTAATAAAAAAAAATAGAATTCTAGTTTTTGGATCAATACTTTTTACACGTTTTTACTTACCTTCACATGTCTGTCCGTACCGGAGGTTTGTGACAAATTTTTAACTAACTTCCCGTCCAATTAGAGCTCTGAAATTTTCAGAATTTGTGTATTCCTTATGAAAATGCATGTTTCCAGCTTGATTCATTCAATGTGTTGATAAAATTAAATAAATTATTAGGTACAAGTCATGAATAGTACAGTTATGAAAGGGACGTCTCGTTCATTAATATTTCTTGTGTCCCTTTCATAAATATTTCTTGTGTCCCTTTCATAAATATTTCTTGTGTCCCTTTCATAAATATTACACTCAAATCATAACATAAATATAACCACAAAATCATTATTTTATAATAAAAGTATACTGTCCTTTTGTTATCATATAACTATAGAGATAGTCTGTCATAAACAACAGTAAACAATTTAATAACTAATGCACAGCTTTTCAGGACACTTATTTTAAAGATAACGAAAATTTACTTTTTGCTACAAATAAAAACAAACGCAGGCCATCGCCATCTTTGAAATGACAGAAGTGTGAAATAATGTGCGAATGGACATGCGTTGGGGTTGGCATAAAACAAAAATTGTGTTGATTCGATACTATTTTTATTTTACCGGAGATTTAGATTGTCCCTTTTATACCACTTCTCCCCTAGAACTCCATTATACCTATAGCTCATTGCTCAAAACATTCACCGTTCTTCATAATATTTTTGTAATTATTATAATGGATAGAGGAAGAAATGAATCAGAAAAAGTCTTGACCTACATCATAAAATAACTAAATGATAATGCTTTAGATGATATACATGAGACAACTTACACTTGACATTCACGTTCCTTTGCATATTACATTCACACTTATTACATTACATCGTGACATACATCATGACAAAAATTAGTAAAAAATAGTATCATCTCAGAACAGACCTACTTAGGTCTAGTGAAGTGATATGTTCCATATAAATTTATTAAACTGTTTATAATGTTATAGTTACCTACCAAATGTTTAAATTTACAATGTTTAAATTTATTTAGTAATGTGCAATTTTCCTGAAATAAAAAAAATATCTTACCTTACTTATATTTTTATGAGTAGGTACTATGTGAACAAAGTTGGAGAATCTTTTGCACAGAGAGGTACGATCTAAATTGATGTGACAGGGTTATATACCTAAGGTGTTTTTGGCATGCTATAAGTCCACTACACCATAAAAAAATGTTCCTTCATACACGCGTCATGGCTTTAAACTGCCGATTCCTTCTGTAATGTTGAACGAATCTACAGTTGGAATATTGAAGGTATAGGTATTGAAGGGTCAGGTATATGTAGGTATATTCTATATTTAGCAACGTTATTTTTTAATAGTGTAAAATACACGTTTATAGTAGGTTCCTGTCTAAATATATTTTACAAAATAGGGTCTTTTTTATTTAAAAAAAATAATAAATAATGTTCCACCTAGTAGGTATTTACCACAATAACTTTTTGTTTGTATTAAAAATACTTAACTTTTGACAAATATGCCAAGTAAAAAGTACCTACATATATCTTTTCGTTTCCTCCTTTGTTAAATATGATGTTTTTTTATTACAATATTTTTTTAATAATTAGAATAACGATGATAATATTAATAATGATTACGATGGTTTAAGTATAAGGATTTGGATTGTAAGGATAAATAAGTACCTACTTGATATGCAGTTTTTTTTGTAGAAATATTATAAATATATAAAAAAAATACTTACTATTTGTTCTATTGAAATTTATTTGATTATTGACGCGTTTTGTGCAAGAAGGCACATCGTCAGAATATCACTCTACAAGACTATATAGGTAGGTATGGTCATATAATAGGTGTACCTACAGCAATAAATATTTATTTGTACAATTGGATTCCCGGGTTTGAATACCAGATATAGGTACAGCTTAATAACATTAAAATAACCATGACCATCAGTGAATGTAATGAATAAGTATGTAGGTTCTTACTTATAGGTATCAAATTTACCTACAGGTTTTCAATTTTAATTATTTTTAAGTATATAGATGCTCACTGTTAATAAAAATGAAAGTACCTACATTTTTATTTACAAAGAAAATTTGAAAACAATATATGTATAACCTCACTATATTTAAAAAAATATTTTGTTGAAAAAACAGAATTTTACGTATTGAATCGATATTTTTGTTTTGTAACATCGACTGCCACTTGGCAGCTAGGTTGGTACATATTTTTTTTAGTAAAAAAGTATGTGTAAATACACATTAAGTAGGTACCTATGTATTTAAATTAAATTAAGGTGTAGGTACCTATTTAAAAAGCATGCCGACTTTTGTATTATTATTTTTTTTTTATTTATATAAAATAAATGAATACTTATGTCCTTGTTAAACAAGTACATAATTATACATCTTCCTACGTTCCCTAAAATAAGCAAATAAATGCTTGTGCTATAGATGAACGAAATCGGTCGAGGCAGGATTCGAACTCGCGATCACTAATATATAAAAACTAATATATAACCCACCTATAGGTGGGGCTAACCACAAATAGACTCCGCCTACTTTCACTTCATTGGTTCAATTTTACATGATGAATTTGTTCATTTACCTGTATATACCCCCCTACAGCGCATATATATCATTTGAATCTGTACATTTTAACAGTGAACATTCTAGCTAAGAAATTGTGCTTTTTTGTGTTATTGCTGACTTTTTTGTGGTGTCGTTATTGAACTCCTGTTGCAAGTGTCTTTTTGGTAAGTTATATTGTCAATTGTATTTTTTTTAAATGTTTCAAACTATTTCTAATATAAATTTTACTATAGGTATATATTTTGGAAATATACTTCACCTTCACATGTATTTTGTAAATATACTCCTATTTTTAAAATATACTTCACCTTCACATGTATCTACATACATATCCATCTAGGTATTTTAGTATCGCCATTCTGCGGCCATCGTTAATAGTAGATACATATAATCACAATCAAATTAGTAGAACAGTTCCTTCGAGCTATTTTTTGTCAATAAAATAATCCAACTGTCGCTTTGTTCAAGAGAATTTCTTTCTCTTAACATATCGACATACCTACTTAGTATGAAAGCCACGATACGCGAGATTTGTTTGGCCAGGTCTATATTTGAAGTCTAACCAACTGAGAGACTTTGCAGCATAATATAATGTTCCATATATGGTTTAACTCAGAATTCGGAGTAGAACATTTAGTGTGTCTGTGTGTGTGTGTCCCCTTATAACTTTTGATCCGCTCAATGCACATAGCCTAAAATTCCAGAGTATAATAGAAAGTATTAGGTCTAAAAACTTTTATACCCAGAATTTAGAATTTTTGTTTCAATCGTTATTTTTTTTGTATCAGAATTTTATATTTTTGTTAGTCAGGAGCTATCAACTTTGGAATGTTTACTTTATTTTTTCATATATCTTATAAACCACATAAAGCTAGAACGGTTAAAAATGGTATATCTATACATATATAGACAAATACAATCACTAAAATTTTATTTTAAAAATAATCTCAAACATTTATACTAAGAAATTTTTTTTTTTATATATTTATGTTTTGCACAGCCTATTTTTAATTTTTTTTTTACATATCGAAAAACCCCGAAACAACCTAACTAGAAAATTTGATTTTCTATACAAAATATAGGTATTTACACATTATAATAAAAATAGTATTTATTTTATTTGGTAATTTTTTGTCACAATGTGGCGGACTTATTTCCCGTAGATAGGTACATCTCAAACTTTTATAGTTGTACAAGTTAAAATTTTATTTTATAAAAATTGAATTTAGTGACGACATCGTTTCATACAATTTGTATGGCAGTATACATTACACAATATTAGCGGGTAGGTACTCTCAAAAGTTTGATACCTAAGCTGTGTTTATCGAACAAAGATTAAAGTAAAAGTATTGTTAAATACATTGATTTCATAAAATTATTCAAAAGTTTATTAGGTTGTTACATTGAAATCTAATGCCGTCAAACAACGCATTTTTGAGTTATTTCATGTAATCAAAGTATTTTAACTATACTATTACCATTAGTTTTGTTGAAACAACCCATCTTTTTTGCCATTCTTTTTTGCCTTAGTGCATAAAGCGAACACATTCCTACATCACATTGATCATAACAAATTAAACAAAATTTACATTTCTCTATTTTTACCTGAGTTAATAATTTCTAATAACTTAACTAATTGCAATTTTGTCAAAAAACTTTTTTTTGTGATGTGGGTATACGGTATAGGAAAAAAGGTCAATAAAATACGGATAATATGACTTAGATATTGATTTCAGTTTTTTTTTATTTCTTTATTGTTTTCAATGGAGTTTGTGGGCCTTTTGTATTCATGGGGCCCTGGGCTACAGCCCAAAAAGCCCTCTGGTGGTTCAACCCCAGCTCTGTCCTATGCAAATAGCTACATATATAATTTACAGATGATCTTCAGTTTTATTATGCCAAATAAGATTTTGAATAATTTGTTCGTGTTTAGTATCTACTTGAACGATTTATTGGGAATTTCACTTTAAAGGTTTCATACCAGACTTTTTGACCTTGTGCCTATGAAAGCAATCATTTTCTCGGACGGTAAAAAATATTGAAAAGTAAAACCAAATTCTGTGAGCGTGTAAACTTAATAATTACCTTAATTATAACGTCATCGACTATTTTACAAATAAACAGAGTTATGCATAAATAAAGGTAGGTTATGTTATTTTGTTATTCTCACATAGGTAGGTATCGAATTGTTAACTTTGAGGTATCTACCTATATTAAACAAAAAATAATAATAACCCGGTATCAACTGCACTGAAAGTTATGTTAAAATTAATCGAACTATGGTGACTATAAAATAATTCGTTTTGTGCTACTAAATATTTTGTGTGTAATTGTACAGTAAAAAGTAAAAACAAACAGTACAGTCATAAACAGATGAACTTTTATTACCTACTAATAACAAAGGTTTTGCTAATAAAAATGTAGGTAGCCAGTAGGCCCCTTGCAAAACTCTTGAAAAACACATAAAGAACATACGAAGAGTCCGGAAAACTCTAAATCCTTGCAGAAAGAGAGCTAATCATGTGGAAATAAATTGCTATACCTACTCTGAATAAAAATGTTTATAGTAACAATTTTTCATGTAAAAATTAACCGAAATATTGTGATTACAAACATTTGGTTTTGTGCAACTAAATGTTTTGTACACACAGCCAAACCGTACAGTCATAAATAGATAAACCTATATTACTGATATAACAGAGGTTTAGCTAAAACGCAAATAGCCAGTTCGGTTGTCAAAATATTTTTTTCAGTGTATGGCAATAAATTCGTCACAATAAAGGCACAGGGTGTACATAATTTTTTATAAGTTATCTTATAGAAATCAAATTGAATTCATAAGGGATATTATATTTGACTAATAAATGCTCTTTGATTTTGTTACAGAACCCAGTTCAACTCAATCTGACGACATCAATTCTACTTTTGGCGTTATTCAAAATAACCCCACCATCAACGATGTGTTTTATCACAGACGATGACTTCATCGAAGAGTGCAAAGATCAAATGGACAACTGTATATTAGTTCCAACTTTTGCCTCAGCTCAAGAAGACCAGGATGATGCGGATTTCGACACGGAGACTGCTTCAGAAGGGGAAGAGGACGAAAGTATGTCTGAAGAAGACATTTCAGAAGTGTCATTTTCGGATGAAAATTTTGAAGCATTCGTATCCGACCAAGAACAGTCAGAGGAAATCTTTGAAACGTCATTTACATCTTCTCAAGGAGACCAGTTTGATTCGGATAATAACTCAGAAGGCTACACAGATATTGAAATGGACGAATCGGATGATAATCTTGACACAATTGGCTCCGATGAAGTTCAAGATAATTCTTTTTTGGAAGACAGTTTCAATTCATCTTTAAAGGATGACATGGAGTGTTTGTACACTTCGTCTGACACGGAGTCCGATAATGAAGCGACGGATGACGAGGAGAAAGATCCAGATAGCGTTGCAGCTACGGCGCTGAAGTTTATAAACAGAGAAATATTGAGGGACACCCTACGCGCGATGAGGACATCAGAGACTCCGAGAAGACAAGCCAGGGAAAGTAGGAGAAGAACTCAGATGATGAAGAAAATTTTCAAAGGTTCTGGTGCTGCGCTATTGCGAGTGGTTGCTGAAATTGTTAAGAAAAGAAATAATCTTCTCAAACGGTGATTTTGGGTTCTAAATTTTTACGAGTGCTTTGTGATTTATGTTTTGAATGTGGAATTTATCAACGTAACTAATTTTATGCTTTTAAAACTTTTTTGTATCTCGACATTTTTGCAATCTTCTTGTGCTCATAATATCCGATATCATAAATATAATTATCTTATGGAGTTCTATAATATCATAAGAGGTTTTGATTCCATCGTTAGACCGGACTTGCAACCCTGGTTGGGAAAAAATATTTTTTAAAATGTTAACTATCATTTATTTGAAATTGTATAATAATATATTTTATTGTATTTTATTCTCGATTTTTCAAAAAATATTTTTTTTTTCACCTATACCTACTTATAATTTGAACGTAAAAGTATTTGTGTTCCGTTAATTTTTCGTACAATTTAGAAAATTATTGATATAGATATTTTTTGTTAAGTCTATATTAGTTTTATTTTATTTTTGTAGGTTTATTGATTCGCATATATAATTGATCTAAAATATTGTTAATGTTTAATTTATGTACCTGTATGTGGTCAAACTAATATTTTATATGATTCTGTTGGTATAAAAAGATGAATGTTTCTTTTATATATTTTTATTCATGATAATATCTGGGGGGGCAAGTCTGGTCGACCGTCGAAATCAAAACCCTTCATGTTTACACATATCATGGATATAATATTATCATATGGAGTTCTTTAATATCCTAGCATAGTATAGAACTCCATATGATAATTATATCCATGATATGGGTAAATATGGAGGGTTTAGATTTCGACGGTTGACCAGACTTGCCCCCCTGATTGTATATTTATATATATTTTGTACAATTTTTTTTTATCTTCAAACCCAAGATTTGTAAATAAGACTTGTTTGATGGTGTTTATTTGAATTAGATTTTCTTGAAGTTTTTATCATTAAATTTAAAAAAAGAAAATATGTTAGATTTCAAGATAGTATATTAAATAATAGGTACACATACTGTAAATTTCAATAATATTTCTTTTACAGTAAACTTTTTAGTGTTTGTATTAATTCTGTATTGTTATGTAAAGCAATTTTATTAGAGGTTCAGATATATACCTAAAATTAAATCTCTGATAAGGGTCCTTTAAAAATCCAATCAGGAAGATCATTTTCGATAATATTGACCTAGTAAAATGGTCATATACCTTTTCGATCTAAATGACTATAGTGTAAATGAAAGAAGTATTTTTTTATCTCAATTTGTTATTTAATTTACAAAAGCCTGTAATAGAAATATAATACTCCATAACATGTAGATACATATACCTACCTACTACATAGTGGGTATTAATTATATTTTAATATTAAATTGTTGTTGTTTTTCATATCATTGTTAAAATATAAATTTGGCCATTTTTAAATACCTAAATTTTTCAAAAACATAATGCCAATTTTCAATACATCATGTAAAAAAACAAAACAAATAACAATGTAGGTACATCAACTTAATGTTATTAATGAATAAAAATAACAATGTAGGTACATCAACTTAATGTTATTAATGAATAAAAATAACAATGTAGGTACATCAACTTAATGTTATTAATGAATAAAAATAACAATGTAGGTACATCAACTTAATGTTATTAATGAATAAAAATAACAATGTAGGTACATCAACTTAATGTTATTAATGAATAAAAATAACAATGTAGGTACATCAACTTAATGTTATTAATGAATAAAAATAACAATGTAGGTACATCAACTTAATGTTATTAATGAATAAAAATAACAATGTAGGTACATCAACTTAATGTTATTAATGAATAAAAATAAACTTGTGTAGATGTAGGTGCATTAAATAATATATTATGAAATATTATAATTGGCGATATACCTACAACAAAAACTTACTATTCTACTGTATAATAATATACCTAGGTAGGTACTTATGTACCTATCTTAGTTTTGGTCAAGTAAATATGTTACTATTGTATATTATATTCAATTATATGACAAAAATATACAATCCATGTTTTCCTTTTTAATGTCCTTCCCTTTTATACATTTACATCTAATTCAAACAAACAATTTATTACAAAACTTTTTATTTTATGGATGTTTAAAATCCTGCAGTAGGTAATATCTTAATGCACAATGACATCAGTTACAATTAAATGATATATAATAGTAAGGTACCTACTTTAAATTAAGGAGAAAAACTGGGAAAGGAGGACTGTGGCAGTTACAGTCAAATTGAACAAAGCAGGAACCAGCCAACGATAATCTCGAAGAGTCTCTGATAACAGTGATAACTATACATATTATATGTAATAGGTAGGTACCTTTAAACAACTTTAACCAACTTAGAGGCATCGCAGCATATGTTGTGTTCTTTACATGAATTTACTCAGAATTTGAACTAGAAAATTTAGTGTGTGTTTTCTCCCCTTATAACTTTTGATTCGCTCAATGCACAGAGCCCAAAATTTCAGAATATCTAGATTATTATATTCCTACATATAACTTTATAATCAGTATTTTGAATTTTTTTTTAATCAGAGGTTATCAACTAATGAATTTTTCTTTTATTTTTCCATATGTCTCAACAAGCATATCAGCTGGAACTATGAAAACTGGTATCAATAGGTACCTATAGATAAATACAAAATCTCAATTTTTTATTAAAAAATAATTCAGAGAACATTATTTTTATGAAAAACATTTTTTTATGATAAATCTAGGTGTTTAACTGCCTATATTTCTAATGTTTTTAAAAATATTGAATCATCCGACTATACATCTCAAACTTTTTTCAACAATTTTTATAAAAATTGAATTTACTGACGACATCGCTTTATACGATTTATATGGCAGTGGCCTATACACTATCTAAGAAGACTCAATAATTTTATACTTAATCTCCAAACATACATACCATCATGCTGTTTTCATATTCTGGGTAGGAAAAACAGACTGACCTCCATACTATCCTATCCTGACATAAATATCTTAAAATATTTATTAATTTGTGTTTATGTTAATAGTTTGGTACGTATTCTTCAATTATACCTACATACCTACTAACGCCATCGACAGTTGGATCTCATGTGTTACATGCAACTAGTATAAAATAACTACCATCTAGGCTCAGTTTGTTATGTATCTGACTGATGATCAAAAGTACCCGCAATCGACAGTTTTTAATTACTTGTTATTAGGTAGGTACCTACTATTAGGTAGGTACCTACGTGTTAAATCAATATTTGAAATATTATCTATCTACCTGTTAATATAAATAAATAAAATAAAAAAATCTCACAATGTGCGGAATCCACTGACAGTTGTGCGGGTGTGCATTGCCTTATAAAAATGAACCACAACACATGCGTGTGTCTCAACGCACCAGTCTAATCTCAGCTACAAAGGCAACATTCAGAATTAGTGGTGAGCCTCATTGCTGTGAGCTAAGCAAAATGTTGTATTTTCGATTATCGGGTGTTTACGGGACACCATAGTAAACAATTATATTGGGAAAGACAGAAAACATATAATAGAAAAGAGTGGTAGCATTATTTTAAGCTGGTATATACTTCGCAACATTTTTTTTTATATAGTTATATAAATGTCATCAAATTAAGTTAATTGAGAGAATATAAGTTAGTGGTATATATCTAATTATGAAACAGAAAAGTATATGATAGAGAATGCAAGTTATTGTTATTTATTTATAGGCAGGCAGCCAAGGCTGATGTGCCTATATCCACAGTCGAATTTTAACCTACTTTTCACAAGCATTAAGCTGTTGGCCTTTGTGGTGATTTTTTAATTTTGTCAATACTGACAGTGTTGAATAGGTATGTAGAATTCCATAATAATGGGTATTTTAAATAAAAAAAATGATTTGGTCTACATATATATTTTTTCCTGAATGGATTCAGGAAAAAATATGTATGTAGACCAAATCATTTGTTTGATTTAAAATACCTATTACTTTGTAGTGATCCTTGTTGGTTAGATATCTGACTCCTGAGCGTCCCAGGTTCGATTCTCGGCGGAGACACAGTTTTTAACTGTGTTTTCAATCTGGACCTGTGCGAGACTATTAATCAAACTGTCGATTTGTGTAAGAGTATTTATTTCTCTCAACATATAGAGAAAGTATCAAGCCAAGATACGCGAGATTTTTATGGACAGGTCTATATTTTTCATGTTTTTTTCAACTTCATGTCAAAAAACACCAACTTAGTGGCTTCGTTATCGGAAAATAATCTGTGCACAAAAGTAAAAACCAGACATAGTCAAAATATGCTTCTTTAAATGCCGCAGAAGCAGATATAAGTATGGTAAAATGCTATTACAGTCCTTGTATATTGAATTCTTATTTTTGTAGAAGATATATAAAATTAAAATCTTCACAATATGTAAATACCTAATTTTTGATAGCATGCAATTTGAAAAAAAAATGTCCGTTTATTTAGGTATTTAGGAGGTTATTTCTTAAAATTTAAAATAACATGAATATAATTTATAATAATTTTTCATGAATATAATTTCTAATTAGAGGGAATATGATAAAAAATAATAAATATTTACTAAATTATAATTATCATCATTCTAAAAATAAAAAACTACCTATAAGTAAGTGCAAAAATTTTAAACTGTTTCTAAATTATAAATATGTACACACACGTATAAAAAAACAGAAAATGAAGACTTATTTAACAATAATTTTGAAGCATTGTTTTCAACTCCAAGAATAATTTCGTAAAATGATAATTTAAAAAGAATAATTAAAGAAAACAGTTGGATTATAACCAAAGTTTACATATTTTTAAAACAAGAATAAGTAATAAAACCTAACAATAATACAATATCAATATAAGAATAGGAAAGTTTTATACATTTCATAGAAAATAATAATGATTATTGAACATAACACAAATTAGCGGAGCATTAAATAGTATTTTAACTAAAAAATTCAATGGGTTTAATCCGGGAAAAACCAAACTTTCAAATTATAATACATATTGTATAGAAGAAATAAAGTAGGTACCTACCTATTATTATTTATATTATTATCATTAGATAAAGAGTAGATTAAAGGATAATAATAACAGACCAAAGTACAAAGCAACAATTGAATTTATTTGACAAATATACTAAACATTATTTACAAATAAAAAAAATATTATTAAATGTGTTTTTGAAAACCAAATTAAATATACCTATTTGTAACATTAGATAAGAATTTCGAGAAAATAAATTGTTAAAAAATACAGATAAATTGAAACTGTTCCTTAATTATTTATACATTGGTAGGTATATACCCAAAAAATTAAAAAGGCAATGAAAAAAGTATTTATTTATAATTTATAGTCATTCTTAAAAATAGTTTGAAACGATTGGGTTGTGACCAACGCTAAACTCTCCACACCATAGCTCTTTTTTTGTTCTCGAAAGGTTTACAATCTCTAAATGCATTTTTATGACGTACGTACATTTCTATTAGACTCTTAAACAAATATAAGATTCCCAGAGGAAAAAAGTTTTCACAATACATCATATACAGAAAAACATTGTCACAAAACCCATAGTATGTATTTTTTACATGATACTTGTTGAGAAATTTTAAGTAAAATTGCATTACATGCAAGATGAGCATGGTATGGGACAGTGTATCAATGTTGATGAGGCGATGTACCTGTGTGTCAAGATAGAAGAATGCGGTGTTCGGTTCTCACTGCCTACCCCTTGAAGAAGATAGAAGTGAGAGTAAAAAATACACTTGTCTATAGAGACACAAACAATACCAATATCAATATGAAGTTGATCACTCAATTTTTCCTTACAAAATCTATTTTACATACATACCATACCATCACGGCATATCCCACAATGTGGGGTAACCAGCGAAAGGTGTACGGGTGTGCATTGCCTTATAAAAGGGAGCACAACATATCTGTGTATACCCACACACCAGTCTCGTCTCACCTAAAAAGGCACTATATTCAGAATGGGTGGTGAACCTCATTGCTGAACTATGTGAGATGTTATAGTTGCCTGTTGTATTTTCGATTACCCGGCTCTTACGGGACACTCGAAAACAATAATAGAAAAGAGTGGAAGCACTATTCTAAGCCGGTGCCTCACAGCTGTTCAAGCAAAATCTATTTTACTTCTGTTATAAGTATAAATTTTTCATATAAGTATGAAATTTATTTCACATTGATATGGCAGGTCATTGATTGTTTTATTTAAATTTTGACAATCCTTGAATGTATTTTTGATGAGTATATTTTTGTTGTATCAAAATTTTAAATAGTTTAAAAATACCTCGATTTTCAAATCCTTGAAATCTGGACAGATGAAATCATAGAGAAGAAAATAACGGATATCTATGGAAAACTAATTAGCTCTAGGTCTATGCACTTTACACATATGATGTTAATATGAAGTCGATCGGACTTATGGTTTGGGTTGTAGAGAGGACACAAAAAAGATAATCCGTACGCCGTACGCTGTACGTCGAGAAATTGATGTAAAAAATACGCTTAGAAATTGTGAAAAATCTCCAATATATACGAAAATCTCCAATTTATATAGAAAACAAAATATCTTAAAATATTTATTAATTAGTGTTTAAGTGTTTATAGTTTGGTATGTAGGTATTCTTCAATTATACATACAACCGCCATCGACAGTTGGATCTCATGTGTAACATGCATCTTGTATCTAATAATATCGCATTAGCATAAGATAATTAATTTTTCGAGACTTAAATTTTCTATTTTATTCGACATATATTATGATTTGAAGTGATATTTTACTAACGGAAAATTAGAAAACAAATACAATAAATTACTATCGTGCAAATGAGTCAAATCTTTCTGTGACAAGGGATATTAAATAAAACGTTGAAGGAATTGCAATAAACGAAATTTTAAATACATAGGCACTTAATGACATGATTAACGAACAAATAAATACCTATCCATTATTCACTTTTTTTAAACAACTTCAAGTCTGATAATCCATTATAATAGCTATTATTTGGTAACAATATGGTACATACTTAAGTTCCTTTGATACCGTCTAATGATAAGTAGCAGTCCTTTATTTATTTTCTAATAATATTAATTTATCCTGTTTTTCCAATTTAAATTTTCTTAGAATATAACATACGACTTCTTCTTCGGTTTTCAGTCACTTTAACAATATTTATACTTATATTCATTTTAGGAATTCACAATTTTTATAACCAACTTTGTATTATCATTTTTAAGTACGTAGTTATAGGTAACTACAAAATATTTTAATATTTTTACATTATCAGTTAAAAATATATCAGACCAAACAATAATCCTATAAAAAATAAATAAAGATGGCAGAAAACAAAATCCGGTTGGATTATTATCTACAATATTTCTAGTTATTCTTTGGTATGGTACGAAATAAAACCAAAAAATCTATATAAAATGGAAAATTAAAATTGAAAAACAAAAAATAATTAAAAAAATACACTTAATTTTTGCGAAATCATGACTCTCCACTATTCCATAGTAGTGGAGGGTAAAAAGTAGAACGAAGAATTCATTAATGTCATCATTTCATTTCCAATGTTGTGTTTAGCGTTTTAGAGAACCAGGAAAAACAGAAAATATTTTTCTTTATAAAAAAGTTTGAGAAATCCTGGAACATATCGAAGAATCAAACATGAGATATTTTATTTGTCTATTTTTATGCAAATTTTCAGCGCTTTAGCTTTTGTGGTTTTTGAGAAAACTATGGTGGAACTGTATGTGATCTAATGTATTCAACTGACAGAGTATTAATGGCAAAAAGTGTGGAAGACTTGGAATGTTTGTTTAAAATAGTATTCGAAGGATGCAAGCAAAATCGACTGAGAATGAATGCAACTAAATCTAAAGTGATGGTTTTTGAGAAGAACGAAGGACGAACAAAATGCGAGATACGAGTGAAGAATGTACAATGTATAATTGTATATACCTACAATTAAAAAGGAGAGTAACGGCAGGTAATACAGTGAATGGTGCATTAAAATCTGTAATGCCTGACACAATTATTTCAAGGCAAGCTAAGCTCGCGGTACACAATGCATCCCCGTACCGACTCTAATGTATGCTAGTGAGACAGAAATGGCAGAAGACGCATGAAAGTAGAATTAGCGCGGTGGAAATGAGGTCACTAAGACGAATGTGAGTTAAAACGGTGTATGATAGAATATAAAAGGAGGATATTAGATGGAAGTGTATGATTGTAAGTAAGTAAGATGAAAATAAATTAATGCCAAAAAAAAAATGAATGATGACCATCTGACAAAAAAAGTATACAAGGCTGATAAAAGAGGAACGAAAAGTAGAGGTCGGCCAAGGAAAATTTGACACGATCACATAAATAGAATTTTGAAAGATGGAGAAGTTAGAAGTAAGAATAACAGATGAGCGTGTATTAGAAGATATATGGACGTGAACGAAGCGAGAAATGTATTTCAAGAGAGTGGAGTCTGGCGTTCAGTTCTCTCTGCCTACCCCAAATAGGGAAAGGATGCGATGGTATGGAGATACCTATATAAAAAAAATGAAAAAAAATTCAAATGTTGATAACCGTCGACTGGAACATAAATTAAAAAATTCTGTGTAGAAGTATTTTTTAGGCCTTAAACATTCTATATTTACTGATATTTTGGGTTCTGTGTATCTATTAAGCGAATCAAAAGTTATAAGGGAGGTTGGACACACAGACACACTAAATGTTCAACTCCGAAATTTGAGTTCATCCATATACCTATATATACCTATATAACATATATACTGCGAAGCCTCTTAGTATGTATTTTTGACTTTGACCTAGATACCTACTGCATACAATTCTCTCACACGGCACTACGATTAATAATATCGATTCATCTATATATTATCATGAACTTATCGACACTTGGATTATTTCACGCGCGAATTTCGTTTCATTGGTTTGAAAACACTAGTGACTTGAAAGAAATTGCCATATTGTAATAAATTCGCCACTTGAACCTAAATGGAATGTTTTCAGCCTAGAAAAACAATAATTGCGTGATACCTACATAATCCAAGTGTCGATCGTTCATGAGAATTCAATTCTCTTAATGAATCGACATTATTAAGCCAAGATGCGTGTACGAAGGAAAATTTTGTATGGTGTAGTGGACTTTTTGCATGCTAATAACACGATCTAGAGGCCTCGCAGCATATATGTTCCATTATATGGATTTACTCAGAATTCGGAGTAGAACATTTTATGTGAGTTTTGTGTGTGTGTGTGTGTGTGTGTGTGTGTGTGTGTGTGTGTGTGTGTGTGTGTGTGTGTGTGTGTGTGTGTGTGTGTGTGTGTGTGTGTGTGTGTGTGTGTGTGTGTGTGTGTGTGTGTGTGTGTGTGTGTGTGTTTGTGTATGTGTGTGTGTGTGTCCGTCCGTCCCTTATAACTTTTGATCCGCTCAATTTACAGAGCCCAAATTTTCAAAATTTGGGCTCTGTAAATTGATAAACTTTTATACTCAGTATTGTGAATTTTTGTTTCAGTCAGGGGTTATCAACTTTTGAAATTTTGGTTTATTTTTTCATATATCTCAAAAACCATAAAAGTTAGAACGCTGAAAATTATTATATATACATAGACAAATACAAAATCTCAAATTTGTTTTTTCAAAAAAATTCCAGGGTTTCTTAAACATTTTTTATTAAGAAAAATACTTTTTTATGATAAATTTTTGAGTTTAACTGCCTATATTTCCATTTTTTTAAAAAATATCGAAAAAACCGAAACACCCCAACTAGATCATTTAATTTTCTATAAAAAATATTGACATAGTATTAGCACATATCAATTTTTTTTTAACAATTTTTATAAAAATTGAATTTAGTGACGACATTGTTTCATACAATTTGTATGGAAGTAGCCTACTCACAATATCTAAAAAGACTTAATAATTTGATACTAATCTCCAAACATATATACATACCATCATGCTGTTTTCACATTCTGGGTAGGATCAAAGGACTGACCTCCATACTATCCTATCTTGACATACATACCTAGGTACATGTGTTGTATAGAAAACCAAATATCTTAAAATATTAAATAATTTGTATTTATGGGTTAATAGTTTGGTACTTATTCTTCAACTATACATACTATCGCTATCGACAGTTGGATCTCATGTGTTACATGCAACTAGTATTAAGTAAAAAGTAGGCTCCTATCAACCTTATTTTAAATAATATTAAATATTTGAACTACAATAATTGTTTGTTTTTAAAAGTTCTATAGTTAATATCTTTAGATGTCATAGAACTCCATATTATAATTACATATATCTATGATATGGGAAAACATGAGGGTTTTGATTTCGCCGGTTGGATCAGACTTGCCCTCCAGATGATTTAAGATGTTAAGATAAGTCTGCCTTCGTGTTTCAATTGGTTCGATATCTGACTCCTGAGTCAAAAGGTTATGGGCTCAATTTCCGCATTTTTTCAGTCTGGATTTGTAAGACGATTAGCCAGCTTTATCATAAGTCCCCAGAGAGTCAAATATTGTCATTGGGTGCGTGTTTATTGATACATATTTGATATTCCTAATGCCTGTGAGTAGAAATTTTTTAAAACAACATATGAAAAATACATTCTCCCGGATAATGATTTTTTTTTATAGAGTTCTAATATATAAGTCATTTCATTCTCGGCTATGAATAAATCTTTTAATAATATTAAATATTACAATTATCTAGGTTAATAAAATTCAAAGAGATTACCTGATTCTTTTATTTTTATTCTTCTTCATAAGACGATCGCTTTACTTTGTAATTTCAAAGTTAATTTTAAATATTTAATTCTAACTTATTTATTTGGTTTTTAATTCTAACTATGAAATTTTAACCAAGCGTAATGTGTAAATAGTGGTAGGGGTGGGGAGTGGGGGTAGTTTACCTGGCGCTACTATAAATACCCCGGAAAAACCATTGCCTTCATCATTACTAACTCAGTATACTCGCGAGTGACATCTACAATTACATTGTTTTTTTTTTGTGTTCCGATTTTAAAGAAATGAGGCATTTTTTAAAATAATTGACTTGTGACTGTTCATTTTTTTAAATAATTGAGGTTTTGTTTGTGTGTTTCCTGACGTGCTGAAATTTATTTGAGGTGAGTTTATTTTATAATGATTTTAATTATTTAGATTATTCATAACTACCATGGACACTTAACTTCATTTCAAAATTTTATCAAATCGATTGCCGTGGCATATTGGTTTGTCGAGGCATTGTGCGGATATCTTGGGTTTGATTCCCTGCGGAATGTGAACTATTTAAATTAGGTACTTTTACGTTTGTTCGTTTTTATTTTCACGGATTAAATAGATTAATATATTTGAAATTAAAAAAATAAATAGTTAAAATAATAATAAATATGTATACTTTTTAATAAATTATTTATATCTTGCGTTTCCTAAACATTGGGTTGTCGCTTCTGTTTATTATTTGCCCCACTACTTTCAAATTGACTCCTCTAACATCTTTAGTTTAGGTTAAGCTTATATTTTATTTTTTAATTAAGTATGTGGAAATTGTTGGAAACACTGGTAGTTGAAAAAAATTGTCATTTGGCAATAAACTCGCCACTTGCCCAGGGTGCAAGAATGTGTTTATTATTATTATTATTACGTAAGTCATCCTGAAGATGAAAACATTGTTCTCGAAACCGGTCGAAAATTATTATTTATATTGTAAGATTAAAAAACACTTAGTTAATTTAGTATCTATATTTCTCATTTTATTTTCTATCGATCGCCCTGCAGTATAGCTGTTTGGTTTCTGTGCCGGCGTCATTGGCTCGATTCCCGACAGAGAAGACTTTTTTTATGAGTAGGGACCTACACAGTTTTTCGCGTCTCGCGCAAGCGAAAAAAAATATTACCAGATTGCAAATTCTTCATACTTGCCAGTGTTTAAAACTCGAAGAAGTAATATTTGCGTGGTTTCATTATATCTAGGTATATATAAAAAAAAATGGATGTACGTATATTTGTTTGTTTTTTTGTATGTTTGCGATGGACTCCCAAACCAACCATCCTACGGCGATGAAACTTTGGGAATTCGTTCAGCTCATACAGGAGAAGGATAATGCATAATAATTTATTTATTTATTTGTTATCACACAAAATTTTTTTGAAAAAAAAAATGTTGAAATGAAACTTAGTGGGTTTGTTCAGTGCGCACACGAGAAGGTTTATGAATTATATTTATTTATTTAATATCTCACACAAGGCTTTACAAAAATTATCTATTTAGGATTGTCATTGTATTTTAGGGATTCGTTCCGCTCATGGGAGAAAACGTATTTGAAGTTTCATTCAATTATTTAACTTCTAGCACAAAAGTTTTTGAAAAATAATCTATGTATTATAAGAAAATTTAAAAAAAAAAACACTTAATAAATAATAAAAACAATTTAATAAAAGAATAATAAAAATGGGAATCGTTATAAATATTTTCGGAATACGCATTTTGAATAGTGGGAACATTGGCTTCCAATATGTCATAATATTATGCAATGTTGGTTATGACATTAAAACTTGATGTTTTCTCATCGCTGTTTGCCGAATTTGTTTTCATATTATTTGTATATTTTTTTATTGTATAAAGCTATTTAGTTTTATTTCAAGTATATTCTGTTTTATGTGGTATAATGACGATAGGTATATCAAAGTCATATCAATGTATTGTTTCTTAAAATTAAAAATAATTCTCATATTATTTTGTTAAAAACCTCCGTAATAGTGAGGTTATAAATGTATATTTTGAAACGTCAAAATCAAACAACAAACGTATATTAGAGTGAATACATACTCTTATGGAATTTTTTTAAATGATAACTAATTTAAGTTTCGAAATTCAAAATAGACCAAAATTATTCTTTGAAAAGTCTTTCTCCAAACTTCCTAATATCCAACTCAAATAAAAGAATCAATTATTAGGGGATTCTGAATCTTCGATTTCTTTTTCGTGGCTAGGAAGAGGGAGAGAGAGAAAGTGAATATTAGTGTGTATCCAATCAGGGCCGGGAAATCAAAATCATAACAGGAAACAAATACATCTTACATACATATTATTATATAGTTCATTACCAATTAGGTATGTATTTTCCTTTTTTTATGCAAGACTGATATGTGGGTATACACGCATGTGCCGTGCTTCCTTATAAGGTAATTCATCCTTTTTGTGTTTGTTAAACCAGCTAATAACAAGCAAGCCAACGTTCGTGCATGGCAATGTTCGTCTGTCGGGTCCATTCTGAAAAAAAAAACACAATGATTTTTTGAATATTAATATTTCTCCGTGCAATTTTAATCTTCTGAAATTTCATTCTTGTAATTCTTGTATTTTGAACTAAAACACAACGGGTTTTTGAATATTTATATTTCTCTGTGTAATTTCAAGAATCTTCTTAAATTTCGTTCTTGTAATTCTTGTATTCTGAACTAAAACATAATGAGTTTTTGAATAATTTTGTATCTCCGTGTTATTTCAAGAATATTCAGAAAATTCTTGTATTCTGAACTAAAACACAATGAGTTTTTGAATATTTATATATCTCCGTGTAATTTCAAGAATCTGCACTATGCCTTCGTGGCTCAGTTGGTTGGATATCTGACTGCTGATCCAAAGGTCCCGGGTTCGATTCCCAGTGGAGACGCAGTTTTTAATTGTGTTTCCGGTCTGGATCTGTGAGACGTATAATATCTACATACATAAGTCTCCGGAATGTGAGAACTTGTTTTTGGGTGCGTGTTAAATTCATATTTGACAAAGTACCTGTTAGTTGTCCGAGAAGATATATTAAATAAAGAAATACCTAGGTACGTATCTATATCAATTAATCGTTTTTTCATACACTCATTTACAATTTTATTTAATTATTAAAAAAAAAAAAAATATATATATATATATATATATATATATATATATATATATATATATATATATATATATATATATATATATATATATATATATATATATATATATATATATATATATATATATATATATATATATATATATATATATATATATATATATATATATATATATATATATATATATATATATATATATATATATATATATATATATATATATATATATATATATATATATATATATATATATATATATATATATATATATATATATATATATATATATATATATATATATATATATATATATATATATATATATATATATATATATATATATATATATATATATATATATATATATATATATATATATATATATATATATATATAGGTACTTGAACCTTTAGCATTATACCAGTTTTATATAATATACCATTTTATATATGGGTATAAAGGATTTTTTCTTGTTATTTTTTGATTTATCTATTTATTCACTTATTTATTTCTTTATTTACTTGTTCGATCATTGTTTATTTATTTATTTAAATGGTATTTTTTTTAATATTTCATTATTTATTTATTTGATTCTTGATTTATTTAAATGTAAATTTTTTTATTTAATATTTTCTTGCAATATATATAATTTTTCAAATATTATTCTGCGAATATGATTTTTTTTATTTTATTCACTTATTTATTTACTTATTCCATCATTAATATATTTATTTATGTAAATTGTATTTTTTCAGTATTTATTTATTTGATCCTTGATTTATTTAAATGTTATTTTTTTATTAAAAATTTTCTTGCATTACCAAAAAGATCATTTTTCTATATCTTTTTTGTGAGAAGTTAAATAATTGAATTAAGCTACAAATACGTTTTCTGCTATGCGTTAAACGAATCCCTAAATAGATCATTTTTGTACATTCTTGTGTTGGATATTAAATAAATAAATAAAATTAATTCATAAAACTTCTCGTGTGCGCGCTGAACAAACCCACTAAGTTTCACTTCAATATAAAACATTTTTTTTGTGAGATATCGAATAAATAAATAAATAAATTATAATCCATAAACCTTCTCCGGAATGAGCTGAACAAATTCCTAAAGTTTTATCGCAATCGGATGGTTGGTTTAGGATTCCATCGCCAACATACAAACAAACAAACAAATATACGTACATCCATTTTTATATAGGTATATAGATTTCAGTACTTTTAAATAAAAATTCATATTTCTATTATTACAGAGTCCCTATATAAAGAATCAGAGATGGCTTCTAGCTCAAGAGACGGTGTCAATACTTCGAACGAGATGGAACAAGAGGCAGAATTTGATCAAGATTTGGCTGTTGTTGATGAAGATGGTCAAATGGCAGAAGATGCGGATGGCAATATCGTCAATGCTCTACAACAACTAACTTTCTTCGATGAAGATTGTCAAATAGCAGATGACGAGGATGTAGACACAAACACGACGGAGGAAGCATTGCAGGTATCATCACAGTTAGACGTTTCTTTATCTGAGGATAGCATATCTTGGGAAGAGCTGAACAGAGAGGAGCGAATGATCAAAGCGAAGATACAACAATTAAGAGAAAAGGCACGAAGAAACAGACGAGTCCACCGTCTTATAAAGAAGATGAAGTCACTCCAGGATGATATAATGAGGAAAGCCCTAGTCCAATGGATTCAATACAGCGACGACACGGCGTTTGTGGAAGCTTGGAGGCAGATCACGGCAGCAGAAAACCAATTGAGAAGGCTGAGACGCTGAATATTTAGATCATTTTTAATTTGTTTGTCAAGTGTGAACAACTGTACAGATTTAGTTTAATTTTGAACGTATTATTTTCTCGTATCAGATTATCGTACATATTAAAACAATGTTATATCGCTGTACTATAACTATATTTTCCTATGTTTTTGTACGAGTAAGTGTACTATTATGTAAGTACATAGTTGTTGTAAAATGTTTATTACAGATACATTGAGTTTTGACAGAGTTACAGATTCACCTATTACAATTTAAATAATTGATCTTACTGTTTACTTAATAATCATTGTAAAGATTTCAAATTTATATTATAACTACAATAAGTACTCATTATATATACTAAGAAATATAATATTCTTGCGAATTGTTAATTATTACTTACAAGAGTCGATTACTTCTTTTTGTTATAATTTTCTTTACAAAATAATATATTTATATATTAAATAGGTACCTACTTGAGTGCACCTAACTGCGATTGGGTAGATTTGTCATATATAGTTTTTCGACTAATTTGTAAATAAGACTTGTTTGATTGTGTTTTATGTGAATAAGGTTTTTTCAATATTTTATTATTAAATGTTAAATTTTAAGATATTATATAAAATAATAGGTTCATATAATGTAAATTTAAATAATATTTCTTTCACACTACACATTTATTTGTTTGTTTTAATGCCGTATTGTTATGTAAAGCAATTTTATTAGAGGTTTAGATATCTACTTAAAATTAAATCACTGATAAGGATCCTTTAAAAAACCAATCAGCAAGATCATTTTGAATAATATTGACTTAATAAACTATTCAAATCCCTTTTAGATACCTAGAAATGTTTATTATGTAAATGAAAGAAATATTTTTTTTACCTTCTGTTATATATGTTACAAAACCCTGTAATAAAGTTATAATATTCTATAATATGTAGGTACATTCAATGTATAGTATTAGTTATATTTTATTATTAAAATTGTTGTTATTTTTATATCAATTTGGCCATTTTTAAATACATTTTTTTTAAAACATAATGCCAATTTTCAATTCATTATGTAAAAAAACAAAACAAAATAAATTATACGTCAACTTAATGTTATCAATGAATCAAAATAAACTTGTGTAGATGTAGATGAATATATTATGAAATATTGTAGTTAATTGGTTATATAAAATAAAAACTTACTATCTTTTTGGGTAATAATATAGGTAGGTACTTATGTAACTTAGTTTTGGTTAAGTAAATATGATACTATTGTATAGTTGTTACATTCAATTATATGACAAAAATATAAATTCCATGTTTTTTTAATTTCCTTCCTTTGTATACTTTACATCTAATTCAAACAAACAATATATTACAAAACTTTTTATTTTGTGGATGTTTAAAATCCTGCAGTAGGTAATATCTTAATGCACAATGACATCAGTTACAATTAAATGATATATAATAGTAAGGTACCTACTTTAAAATAAGGAGAAAAACTGGGAAAGGAGGACTGTGTCAGTTAGTTACAGTCAAATTGAACAAAGCAGGAACCAGCCAACGATAATCTCGAAGAGTCTCTGATAACAGTGATAACTATACATATTATATGTAATAGGTAGGTACCTTATCCAACTGTTGATTTGTTCAAGAGAATTTATTTCTCGTAACATATCGAATTTATTTCTCTTAAGCATCAAGCCTAGATACGCGAGATTCGTATGGCTAGGTCTAAATTTTTCATGGATTTTTCAACTTTGAAGTAAAAAAACACCATCTTAGTGGCTTCTTTTACATGAATTTACTCAGAATTTGAAGCAAAAATTTAGTGTGTGTAGTGAGCCCAAAATTTCAGAATATCTAGATAGTTATATTCCTACATAACTTTATAATCAGTATTTTGAATTTTTGTTTCAATCATGGGTTATGAACTTTAGAATTTTTACTTTATTTTTCCTTATAGGTATCTCAAATACCATAAATGCTAAGACGCTGGAAATCGGTAGATATAATTAAAAATAATATATTTTTTAAAATGTTCTTGAAATTCACAAACAATTTTTATTCAGCAAAACATTTTTTTTGATAAATTTATGTATTTAACTGCTTATATTTCCCAAATTTTAAAAAAATATCGATAAAAACCGAAACACCCCAACTAGATAATTTAATATTCTATAAAAAATACGTACATTATAGAAGTAGGTACATCTCAAACTTTATTTAACAATTTTTATAAACATTCAATTTAATTCCAACTAACCAGTGTTTCCAGCCCAAAGAAGCGATATTTGGGTGAGAAATGAATTAAAATAAATTTCTCCTCTGTGCTGGGAATCGAACCCAGGACGCCCGCACAGTAACCAAACGGCCTACCAACTGTACCACGGCGGTCGGCTCAGTGGAAGCATTATTTTAATCCGGTACTTTTGCTTTTTTATATACATAGGTCTGGTTATATATTATACCTACATAAATGCCATCAAATTAAGTTAATTGAGAGAGTCACTATAGGTTAGTGGTATTTATCTAATTAATAAACAGAAAAATGTATGATAGAGAATGCACTCGTTTTAAGCTATTGGCCTTTGTGGTGATCTTTGTTGGTTAGATATCTGACTCCTGAGCGTCCCGGGTTGGATTCTCGGCGGAGACACAGTTTTTAACTGTGTTTTCAATCTGGACCTGTGCAGGAGAAAACGAGGAGATATACCTACTTTTTTCAGTTTTTACTTGGTATATTTGTCAAAAGATAAGTATTTTTAATACAAACATAAAATTATTGTGGTAAATACCTACTCGGTGGAACTGTATTTATTATTTTTACTCTCCACACTATGGAATAGGGGAGAGTCATGGTTTCGCAAAATTAGAGTATTTTTTTTACATCAATTTCTCAATGGGTATCATGTAGAGAATGCTCACGATGAGTTTCGTCATGATGTGTTTGTGTGTATGGCGTATACGCCGTACGCCGTAGCATTTATCTTTTTTGTGTCCTCTCTACAGCCCAAACTATAAGTCTGATCGACTTCATATTAACATCATATGTGTAAAGTGCAAAGACCTAGAGCTGATTAGTTTTCCATAGACAACTTTTGATTTCTTCTCTATGAATTCATCATTTACGTTGTTTTTTTGTGTCCTCTCTGCAGCCCAAATTTTAAGTCCCATTGACTTCACATTGATATCATATGTGTTAATTCCATAAACTTAGAGCTGATTAGTTTTCCATAGACAAAGGTTAATTTTTTCCCAATGTTTCTTTATGATTTCATCTATTAAAACTGAAAAAATGCTCTCACGACCTGGAAATTAGAGATATTTTAATTTGGTTTCAACTATTTATACAACACAAAGAATCTTCATAAAATTGTATTCAAATTTGGTCAATGTTAAAAGAAAAATATTCAACGGTTTCAAAAATTGTATTTTATTTAATGGATTTTTGTATGAAACTCATATGTAACAAGAGAATTTTTTTATGTTTGGCAATGTTCAGTTCTTTGATTTCATATTGATATAAGAATATTAATAGCTTGAACTTAGAACTGATTAGCTTTTCATAGATATCATAAAATTTCTTCATATGATATCACGTGTCCAAATTTATCGGCTTTTATTAAAATATTTCATACAACATAAGCATTCTTCACCACACTGCATTAATAGTTTGTCTATCTTAACATAAAAATATACTATCGGAAGAAAAATTATATTCCTGGTAGTAAAATTTAGAATGTATAAAAATGTATATAATAAGATAAATTGCTTATGTATGGAAAAGTTCAGTAATTTGATTTCATGTTATAATGTTAAGAGCTTGAACATAGAACTGATTAGCTTTCCATAAATAGCAAAAAATTACTTCATATGATATCACGTGTCAAAATTTTCAAAATGCTGTTGTGTTCTTTAAAACAAAATTTATCTGCTTTTATTAAAATATTTCATACAACATAAGAATTCTTCACCATACTGCATAAATAGTTTGTCTATCTTAATATAAAAATATACTATCGTTAGAAAATTTATATTCGTGGTTGTAACATTTAGAATGAATAAAATATTTCATATAACATAAGCATATTTTACCATATTTAGATTGTCAATATTTGAAGAAGAAAAAATAAACGCTTACTATGGTGTGGAGAGTTTAGTGTTGGCCACAACCCACTCGTTTTTAAATAAAAAAGACCCTATGTTGTAAAATATATTTAGACATGAACCTACTATAAACGTGTATTTTATACTATTAAAAATTAACATTGCAAAATATATAATAGATAGTTACCTACATAAACCTGACCCTGCAATATTTCAACGAATCGGCAGTTTAAAGCCAAGACGCGTGTATGAAGGAAAAATATAACTAAGTAATGTAGGTACCTATGAGATTTTTTTATTTCGGAAATATTGTACATTACTAAATAAATTTGAACATTTGGTATAACATTATAAACAGTGTAATAAAGTTATATGGAATAGTTATATCACTTCACTAGGCCTGTTCTGAGATGATACTATTTTTTATTAATTTTTGTCATGATGTATTTCACGATTTACGTATGTGAATGTAATAAGTAATACATAAGATGCAAAGGAACGTAAATGGCAAGTGTGTAAGTGTAAGTTGTCTCATGTATGTATATCATCTAAAGCATTATCATTTTGTTATTTTATCATCTAGGTGAAGTCTTTTTCTGATTCTTTCTTCCTCTATCAATAATAATAAAAGAAATGGTATTTTTAGTTATATCTAAGTTTAGATTATTTAATAGTAGGTATAAATTTTGAAATGACGAACAACGATGTTTTAGTCAATTCATAAATTAATATAATGTAAAAGTAAGTATTTAAGTACCTACATCTCTTTTAAACGTAAATAATAAAGATATATATCATGATTTTTTTCTTTTGCTATTTATATTTCAATTTAAAACTATGCCTAGTAAAATACAAAACACATATACATATACACAATCAATACGGAGACGATTGATAAGAAATCAGACTGTAGAGACTTAGGCATACAACTGGATAGTAAACTTTTATTTGACAAACACATTGACACAATTAGACTGAAAGCTTATAAAATGTTGGTATTCTTAATGAGAGTAGGTATGCAAACCATTCACACAAGTAAAAACATTAAGCTAACTATATAACACAATTCTTAAAAGTCAATTAGAGCATGCGTCAGTCATGTGGAATCCACAATATAATATTTATATTAACAGTATAGAACGAAAACAACAAGTATTTTTAATACATAAATATGAAGTAAAAATTTGGTAATAACTACAAACATGAATTGCAGACTTTACGGACAAGATGAAGGACCTCAGACTCAATGTACCTTTATGGCATAATAAACTCCAAAATTAACTGTACAGACCTTCTGAAAATTATTAACTTCAACATATCAAACAGACACACCTCATCGTTTTTTTAGACAAAAAAAAAACACTAATGCCGCTCAGTATTGTAACGATGTAACGATGATTGTAACGATGCCTTACTAAGTATAATAATTTGGAAAAGATCAGGTGCGTGGACAAATTCTGTATGTCAAGGACCCTTATCAGGAGCCACGTTAGACAGGAATAATTAATTGTTATGTTACCAGCAGTGAGTACATGCAATATGAAATCAAAGGTGGGCTGATTAAGTTACAATTACTAATTTTGTTATTCTTATTTATTATATTTGTTTAAATAATATTATTGTACGTAGTCCATTTTTTTCAAATAAATTTAAAAATGTAATATATTTTTTACAAGAAAATAAAATAATTATATTAATTATAAAAATATAGGTAGGTATCTGAAAACATTAAAAACAAATATCACTATAGACAATGAAAGGTACACATAAGCAGTAGGTAGGTACACATTCAAACCATCGACACTGCTGTCAGTTAATATCCAGCAATAGGACTAAAAGTCTAAAAAATGAGACATGGCGTGATTCGCAACCAGTTTTTTTTTGTAATATATATTATGCTTTTATTATTTCTCAATAAATAATAAAATATATATATACAAATACTGGACCGTGTACCTACCTACCTATATATAAATACATAAATAGGTACCTACCTTCCTACTCATTTCTATTTCTAGAGAAGTTACCTACCAAATTGCAATGTGGAGTCAATCCGATGATGATTCCAATGTAAGGAAACACTAGGTAGGTACCGCCCCCTCCCCCCCTTTTGTACAGTATATAGTGCAGAGGGTGGGGGTAGGACAGGTTTAGTCCGCCGCTTTACATATATACCACGCAACTACCCCTTGAGAATAAGTACTAGTTAACCTTTCCCAAAGTGAACACCTGTTATCTAGTTTAATTGTGCTATTATTCGTACCTACTATTGTAATTTATCGTGAATTTCACAAGTGTCAAGTGCTGCTGTGGTGCATAATTATATTCAGGTAATTATATTTTATATAACTACTAATATTGTTAAATTATTTTTTCTTTAGAATGTTTCCATATATTTTTTCATTTAATATAGGAAGTTTTAAGCATGGGGTATTATATGAAAAAAAATACATTGATAATAATTTATCAATAGCAGTATTTATATGTAAAAGGTTTATCATATTTTGATTAATTTTATGTTCATTTAATATTGCAAGTTTTACGTGTTATTTGAAGAAAATAGGTACTTAAACAGTAGGTACATAGGTACCTATTTAGGTATATTCAAATTTCGATTGATTTATTTTTTGTCCGTTTAAAAACTATAGATAATACTTATGTTGTTTTCTATGTCATGTGATTTATTATGTGCTTTTAATAAAGACTTTAGTAAATAAATTGTAAATGATACATTATGTATAAGTTTTCAAATTTTACATTATAAGTTTTCAATGTAGGGTATCCTTTATTGAGTCAAACCAAACATTTATGAAGTAGAGATCATTCTATTTAATTTATTTAAAGAATACCGGTAATGGGTATAAGAATATTTTGATATTTATTCATAATTTTAACTCTTATATTTATTTCTGTTCAAATATAGGTACCATAGGTTACAAAACTGTCAGGTTTTCAAACTTAGGGGGGGGGGGGACTGCTGCCAACGTACCTATTTTTCAATTTGATATACAATCATTATTTCTTATCAAATCGTTTTGAAAAAAATAATTTAGATAGTTTGGGTATTAATAAAGAAAAATATACCTTAACTTTTTGATGATGTTCTGTATAAATTCTTGTAGAAAAATAATGGCATACCCCGATTTTCAATGTTTATCTTATATTTTTAATAAACTGTAAGGCGTTGAGTAATATTTTTTTTTTAAATTAAAGAAGACAAAAATATCTAGAAAAATATGATGTGACGTTGCATTAATGCTTCAGGTTAAGTAAATAAACGTAAAACACATTTATTTTTCATTCAGTGCCATTGCGAAATAAAAGTTTTTTTGGTTTATTTACTTAACCTGATGCATTAATGCAACGTCATATCATATTTTTCCGGGTGTTTTGTTCTTCTTTAATTTATAAAAAAATATAATGCTCTATACCTACTTACCTTATATTTTTTTAGAAATTTAAGATAAATGTCTAAAATTGGGGTAAACTTATTATTTTCCTAAAGAATATATACAGAAGATAATTTAAAAGTTAAGGTATATTTCTCTTTATGAATATCCAAACTGTCTAGGTTATTTTTTTCAAAATGATTCGTTTAGTTATAATGATGGTATATCAAATTGAAAAAATAGATACGTTGGCAACAGTCGCCCTCTTAAAACGAAACTTCAATGATTAGATTTTTTTAAATATTTTTACAGTAGGTACTTACCTATTTATAGAATATGGATGATTTTAGTTTAAAAGAATGTCGCATTGATGAAGATATAAGAATGTAGGCTGTTTTGAAATTGATAGTTTCTTACAATTTTAACAACCAATTTTTTTCTTATTGTTTCAGATTAAATTAATATCCAACGATTCGAGATGGCTCACAACTTGTACAGAAACGAGATGGGAATGGAGCAACAACAGAATAACGTCCAAGAGATACGTTATGTATGGCCAATGGGACCACCAGCTTACGATTATAACAGAAGATACCACATTGAACGTCCAATGTATAACGCAATGGGTCTACATGGCGTCCGCAATGGCGAAGATCCTGCACGACATATGGTTGTTGATGGCAATAACATTAACGGGGACGTGAATGGAGTTGCTATGGAAGGCGTCCAAAGAAATAATCACAGACAATTTGGCGATAGACTGAGGGCATGGGATATTAACTGGCTGTTGCATGAGTTTAATCTCTTTCGACAAAACAGAGATCTAATTCAAGAAAGACAAGAAAATGAGAACAACGTACACGTATCTGCTCCTGTTGATGACATTATGGTACAAGAAGTATCTTCAACTTTTTACTTTTCATATGAGAGGTACTATACAGATATGGAAGACAACGAACCACCGACTGGCGACATTATGGTTGATGAAATATCCTCAACATTTAAAGACGATCTACCAACATATGAAGATATCTCGGAGGATGAAAACGAAGGTCCACTTCAAGTACTTGGGGACTTTGTTCCTCAAGGCCATGACTTCTTTTGTTAAAAAAGTTCTTATGTTGTAATTGTACTTTTGTGAAAAGACTGCGTTTTATAAATAAGTGGCAGTTTATATAAGTTGATGTAGGTACTAAAATTGGTGATTGAACTGTTATTTTAAGAGGATATCAAAGTACAAACCTACATACATACATTGCGATATTGATAAGTCATTGTATGTATTTAATTTAAGTATGAAATTATTTGTTTACCAATTGACAAACTCGAATTTTGCTCGGGAATATATTCATAAATTGATTTGTTTTGCAATAGTAATGTTGATATGTTAACTTGTATCTACTTATGTACTTATGTATTATGAACGATATATTATTTTATTATAATTTAATTTTTTGATTAGTATTTGTTATATGTATTTTATATATTATGTATATTTATTATATTATATTTTTCATTTTGATACCTACGGAATAGCATATCATATCAGCGTAGAAATCTAATTGACTATTAATTAAGATTTAACACTGTAATGTATATCTGTTAGTCTTACAAACATTTTGAAATAAATAAAAATTATCAATTGTTTTTTTAAGTAGTATTTGACTTGTATTTAACTATTGTATGTTTTATAGTATCGTTCCAACCAGGCTAAATTTGTTGATTTTTACTGAAAAGTAAATAGAATATTAATAAAAATATCAGCAAGACACGTTGAAAAGATTGCTTAAATTAATAATTAGCTACTTTATTTATATCCGTTAATATATTTCATGTTATACTTTTTGTCTGCCATATTTGGTATAACAATAGGTCGATTGTCAAAGTACCTATTTGTTAAAATTTATATAAAGTTCTTTACATATATGCAGTGACTTAATAATTAATATATATTAACTGATTTTGTAAATAGATATGTATATTGAGATTATTTATATTGCAAACAAATTATGTCATTAGAATAATTACATTTGTGTACAGGAATAATTAACAAGGGATTTCCAAACATTAGCCATACTTATGTGTTATTATTTTATGATTAAATATATTTTATATACATACACCTATATCTTATGAAACAATATTTTATACTATGTAATTATAAATATTATGACAGTAATAAATCAATAATGAATTTTATCGAAAAAAAAATATTTTATATTTATTTAAAAAACCTATCCATTAATAGTGTTAAGGTTTATTGGAAATACATTTTGGTGCCTATAGAAAAATTCCAACTATTAACTTTAATTATATATGTAACAATGGGAAAATGGTTAATTGTTGATATTTTTTGCATTATTGTAGGTACTCACAGTAGGAATAAAATTTGTATAAAATTATACCCACCGACATTTGTATAAAATTTATTTTATTTTAAATATAAAAAATATCAATATATTTGAAAATCTAATATTATAATTTTAAACGAATATGTAGATAGGTAAAATATATTTATTTTACATTATAAATATATTTTCTAGGCAAACGTTTATACAAAGGTATTTTCTAATGTTAATAGTATCATCCTAATTATTATTGAACTGAGTGCCTAGATATTACGCATCTACCGTCGTTAAAATTATAAAGTAGGTACTATTTTAATAATTATTTTAAAAAAAATATACGAGAATAGGCACTCATACTCATTTTGTGTAAAATCAACGTTTAACAAAATAATGCTCAAGTTACGGTCGTATAACAAGGACGACGTTGTACAACAAGGACAACGGCACTGCGCGGGAAATCAATCCAGGAAGCCTCAATGCAGGAAGACATGATGATTGACCATTGTTAGTACACGAAGGGAACCGCAGAGCCAGTAGGTCTCGTCACGACTTGGTCGTCAGTCATATGTGTGTTTTTTATCTCGACCACTGTGTGACGGTCACGTTTGTCTCAATGAAGGAAAACAGGATGAGGGAACACCAGCACTGCGCGAAAAGAATCTCTATGAAGGTTTCTCGCTTATTTTCATCCTTTGATGTTATTTGTAGAGCAGTCAATATGCTAGCAATAATAACAGAGGAATCAGGTAGGTACCAACATAAAAATATATAGTAATATTAGATGTAGGTACACACTATTTGACTAGGTATAATGAATGACGATGCTTCAGCGAAAATTTTTGTTACAAAAATATAAATACTTCGCAAAACACGGTAAAATGACTAGATTTAATGTCATTTTTTTTGTTTTTGAAGATTTCATACAAATGGTTTAAAAGAGGAAATAAACTGAAAATAGAACCTTCCGACTACGCAAATCCTGAAAGAAAATTGGGAAATGTCGAAAATTTCATGTTTTTTAAGCATCGTTTTTCATTCCAGTGGCCATTAATATTTTTTTTATATTACATGCCAAAATATATTAATATTTATCAAGCATCGTATTCAAATCAATTTTTAATCTTGTGGTTTGGTTGCAATAAAATAAATAAAAAAATACCTATAGGTCTTCAATTTCTTAATAAAGGTACTTAATATTCATAGTCAAACCAAGATTTTCGGCTTCTATGAGCAATTCCGCTACTGATGAGTTGGTATATAAATCTTCTCCTTTTATTATGTGAGCAGCAATTGAACATTTCTCTACCAAAATAAAATTATATACCTACATTAGACAAGTTCGACATAATTAATACAATATTTTTTTAATTGAAATGTATACAAAATACTTAACACAATATCCCTAATGTAGGTTTTTCGTTAAAATTTTCGTGCGTTGATATTATTTGTACTACGACATGTTGTTACTTTACTTATGGCCGCCTTCAACAAGGAACATCAAATGGATCATCAACTTACTACCTGCTCGGAGCTCAAATCCTTGAGTGCATCACTCAATGAATTTGCATTTCACCAACTAAAAAGTAGTATTCTTAATTGAACTCTAGGCTCAACTCGCCTAAAATTTCCGGTGTGCGGGAATACGAAATCAAGTTAAATTATATTGAAATATATATAAATCGAGAACATAATATAACTTATTTATCTTGTTTCTTTTATTAAAATATCAATAAAATATTATTAAATATGTAGTTCACAATTTTTACAATTGTTTGAAAAAAAGTATTACTTTGATCTCATCAGTAGGTAGGTACCTACAACCAACATAGGTAGGTATATTCGCATTAGTGTCGTGAATGGCCACGAGCGCTGTATACCTGCTGATACCAATTTTACAAACACATTGCATACCTGCTTTCACCACCATCATTATTTTCTCAGAGAAAATAAAGATGGCGGTGCTGCTTTTCTACCCCTGCTACCTGCGCATTGTGTATACCGTCTATATTTTTCACGTTTTTCCAACTTTGAAGTAACATCAACTTAGAAGCATCGCAGCATATATGTTGCATATACGGATTTACTCAGAATTAGGACTGTGAAGCGAAAACGTTAAGTCGGAGTAGAACATTTAGTGTGTGTGTGCCTGTGTCCTCCCCACCTGATAACTTTTGATCTGCTCAATTTAAATAGCCCAAAATTTTAGAATACATATATAGATAGTTTTTATTTTTACCCAAATTTATATAATTTGGGTACAGATAAAAACTTTTTGATAATGTTCTGTATATGTACATTCTTGTAGAAAAATAATGGCATACCCTGATTTTCAATGTTAATCTTATATTTTTAATAAACTATAAGGCGTTGATCAATATATATTTATTTAATTAAAGAAGGCAAAAATAATAAAAATATGTATTGACGTTGCATTCATGCTTCAGGTTTAGTAAAGATTAGTAAAGAAGAGTAAAGATCTACCAATTACAC
Source organism: Molanna angustata (assembly GCA_963576475.1). Lineage (NCBI taxonomy): Eukaryota > Metazoa > Arthropoda > Insecta > Trichoptera > Molannidae > Molanna > Molanna angustata. The sequence goes on from OY754979.1 coordinate 20,776,526, forward strand.
TACAATGGCTCCATCGAAGCTAAGGTGAAACTCGCCTGCAAAAAAATTTACTAAGACCCAGATAATGTATACTTTACAAAGCGCAAATACGTCCAATTATTGAATATAGTAGTCACCTCTGGAGTGGCGCCCCCCCCAATACCTACTGAATACCCTCGACGCTGTCCAAAGGCGTGCTATACGTCTGATTGATGATCCATCACTGACTGATGGATTGCAATCACTAGAACACAGACGCAGAATCGGTATTTTAAGTTTATTCTATAGATACTACCACGGGAATTGCTCAGAAGAACTTGCATCTTTGGTCCCTCCTCCACCCACTCGCAACAGAGTCACTCGCTTTACTCAATCGCAGCACCCATTCACAGTGGACCTTCAACATATACGAACAAGTCGCTTCTCGAACTCCTTTATTAATACAGCAGCCCGATTGTGGAACGATCTTCCGAATTCTGTGTTTCCACCTTCGTACAACCCGGGTCTTTTCAAAATCCGAATTAATAAACTCTTTTCTAGATTGCAAACCCCTCCCAACGCTACGTAGTGCGCTTCTTCGGAAGAGTAAAATGGACCCAAATCCTAATAGCTGGCGTCCCCTACGTGGACATGAAAAAAAAACAGATACATAAAAAAATATATATATTTTCCATTCTGCGCCATTGTGAAACAAAAGTTTTTTTTTGTTTATTTACTTAACCTAATGCATTAATGCAACGTCACAACATTTCAAACATATATTATGTTCTTTTTTAATTTAAAAAAAAATATATATTGCTCTATACCTGAGTTTTTTAGAAATATAAGGTAAATGTCAAAAATCGGGGTAATGTTTATTATTTTTCTGCCAGAATAAATACAGAACATAATTAAAAAAATTAGATATAGTTTTCTTTATTACCTTATATCCGAACTATAAATTTACCTAAGGTTTATTTTTCTTTATTAATTTCCAAACTATTTTTTTTCAAAATGGATCGTTTTGTAGTAGATAATCATGCAATATCAAATTGAAAAAATAGGTAGGTACGTTAGTAGCAGTCGCCCTCTTAATCTATTTATTTATATTATTTATAACGATAAAAGGTAGGTACAAACCTATCTTTTGCGTTGTGAAAACAATTTATATTCATATTAAATTGAAAAAGATTTAAAAACTTATTCCAAATCATTGCTATGACAAGAAGATCCGGTGGAAAAGAGTGTGTGTGTGTGTGGGGGGGGGGGTTACAGGGGCGGTTACTTAAATACCACGCTAGAGCGGTGACATTATTCATAACTAATTACAGGGGCGGTTACTTAAATACCACGCTAGAGCGGTGACATTATTCATAACTAATTAAGTCGCTAAAGGTGACATACCTTTCTTACCAGTTAATATTTGTATAGTGTAAACCTAGTTTTGTTTATATTATTGTGCCCAGCCGTATTTGAATTCTTAATCCATCTACTGAAATTTATATCAGGTGAGTTGTTTAATCATTTTGGGCCTTACTTACTATTTGAAATACGAGTTTAATCCGATGCTAAGTCAGTTTCGGCCATACAAAAAACTGGGTAAGCATCGGCTTAAACACAAATTGCAAATAGTAAGTAAGGCCCTTTATTGAATATTAATTTGAATATTATTTTACAATTTGAATATTATTTTACAGTAAAATATTTCACTTCACTTTTTGTGATTGTTTATTTGCTGTTTATGTGTTTTCGTTATGGCGTTAGAGAAAGGTGAGTGCTGTCTCCATGGCCCTTTAACCTGTACATTGATTTCTGCATAAAAGTACTGATTAATTTTATTTTTCCCAACCACCCTCATCAATATATTTTCTTTTTATTCTCAACTTATGAATCTGTCAATATTATGTACGTCTATTATGTATACACACACATGATCACCAACTCTCACACACACATATTACACACTCTTTCTAGATATCTCTTTCACACATACCTACATAAAAATTGTTACTCTTCTCTCATACGCGCACCTACACTAATTCACATTTTTTATTGTCTTCTTTTAATATTAGGTATAGTACCTACGTAAGAGGTACATGTTATATTTAAATTTTTAATTATTCACTTTTAATGTTAGAAGCGTGAATTACAGACGAACATGTATGAGACGATGCATGAATTTGGACGAGGCGAGGGATGCGTGCCGGGATAGAAAATGTGGCCTACCCCGCGAGGGACATGGCGTTATGATATATATGTAGGTATATGTGTTTTCGGATTGACATTTTCACTAATAATTATATTTTCAATTGTTACAGATTCCTGCATCAAGCATCGTTTTGCAATGGCTCCTTGCGAATTTGATAGGATGACTCTGTGGAAGGAAGATGTGGACGATTTATTAGACTTGGATTTACCGGCGGAAGACGACAATTTAGACGGAGGGGAAGTAAACACAATGGAGATACGAGTTTCCTTCACACCGTCAGAATTCCCAGATAATGTTGTACCCGATGTCATATCATTGAACGAGGCTGATTATACATTGCTGAGAGAACATATGATGGGAAATACGGACTATTCTGTTTTATACATCCAACTACCAGGAGCGTTTGAGACACCTACATCCATTGAGGAGGACAGTTTGTTGCCTGGTGATGTCCTCGCAGAAGGAGTAGAGGTTCCAGATTTTACTGTGGAGGTTGAAATAACTGATGAACCCACAACCAGATCATATTATAGAAGAAGACGCACAAAAGCATCTATATACAGAGGAAGACGCGTCAGATCCCTGATAATGAGGTTGAGACAAATGAGGAGATCAATGAGAAAACGCTGGAGTTATCTATAGGTATTAAGCACGTGGCTGTAATACCCAAAAGAGTGTACGACGTTTTGTCAAACTGAATGCCTACTCGTGTAGGTATATTTTGTATTAAAGCTTATTATTCTTTAAGGGTACTTACTTTTGAATCGTAACTTTAAATTTTTATCACTGATAGAGCAAATATATTTTATAAAAATAGTGATTATTTAATTTTATTTTTACTGCTTATTATAACTATTTGATTATGTATGCAATTATAGAATTTAATTATTATATTTTGAACTAAAGCTTATTATTCTATTAGTGTACTTTTGAATTACAACATTAAATTTTTATCACTGTTAGTGCAAAGATATATTAAATAATAGTTATTGTGTATTTTTATGTTTTACCGATTATGTATGCAATTATAGAATTTAAATATTATATTTTGTACTAAAACTTATTTTTCTGTAAGGGTAGGTACTTTTGAATTGCAACTTTAAATATTTATCACTGTAAGTGTAAATATATTTTAGGTATAACAATAGTTAGGTATTATGTATTTTTTACCGCTTATTATACTGATTATGTATGCAGTTATAGTATTAAATTATTTTATTATGTACTAAAGCTTTATTATATTATGAACTGTACTAAAATTTACTATAGGTAGATACTAAAATTTTATTATTATATTTTGTAATAAATTTGTACTAAAGCATTCTTTAAATGTATTATTGTTGCATCTTTAATATTATCACTCTTTTGACTTGATTTTTTTTCAAAATGTACCTATAAAATATACCATAATACTACCGCTTATTATAATAACTTATTTGATTATCTTATGTACCTATATAGTATGTATATTTTAGTTATTTAAACAATAGACCTATGATTTAATATATTTTATATATGTGGTTGAAATTTAATGACAAAATGTTAGTATGTATATTAAATTTTGAATATAAAAATTACAATAAACTTCATTTATTGCTTCTCAAATAGCTTTGGTATATTATTTCCTAATATGAATACCAATAATGTACTATTTTTTTTAAATATATCTTTTATAATATGCAATAGAAATACTGTAATATTGTCATAAAAAGTTCTAAATAAACAGACATGAAAAAAAAATATTTGTTGGTATATAAAACACTAAATATTGTAAGGACCAATAGTTGTATTAAATATATACCTAATAGGTAATTTTTGTATGAGAATGTAAAAAATATTGAATGTTATCCTTAATAATCTAAATAAATATATTGAAATTGACGAAAATCTTTAATTTCAAACATATCTTATTGAAAAGTTTCGATTGCTCTCTTATCACCCAAGAGAGTTCCCTATAGATAAATATTTTTTTTTATTTGACTGAATTGAGGTTTTGCTTGTTTTAGTAACAATTCGAGTAGGTGCTTAGTATTTTTATTTATTATATACATATGCATCAACGTGTTTTTTGATGTTTTTTATACCTTTTAATTATAAAAGAACCTACCTATAAAATAACAAATTAAATTTAATTTGTATATTTACCTACTTAAAAAATAATGATGCGTTTGATCGAAATGACTAGAAGAGGTTACGAGCCTTCTCACGTTATGGTCGTATCGCGTTAATATCACGACCGGAGAAAATACGACGTTGTACAATAAGGACGACGTCACAGCGCGAGAAATCAAGATGGCCGCCCGGTTCAATCAAGCAGTATGCGCAATCGGTTGGACGACTACGCGGAAGAAACCACCAATCGCAGCGACTTGGACGTCAGTCACATGTGTATTTTATAAATCGACCATTGTGTGACGGCCAAGTTCGCTTCAATGAAGGAAGACACGATGATGGACCATCGCTAGTACATGAAGGGAACCGCAGAGCCAGTAGGTAGGTACTCGTCTCGACTTGGTCGTCAGTCACATGTGTGTTATTTATCTCGACCACTGTGTGACGGCCAATTTCCCTTCAATAAAGTAAGATATGATGCACTCAAAAAATTTTTAGCCAAACCTTTGTTATTAGTAATAAAAGTTTATCTGTTTATAACTGTACTGTTTGGGTAAACACACAAAATATTTAGTAGCACAAAACGAATTGTTTTGTAGTCACAATAGTTTGGTTAATTTTAACATAACTTTTTTTTTCAGTGGTACGGACCATGTTAAGAGATTTGTAAGATACCTTTGATAGAATATTTTTAGGTAAGTATATAAAATAATTGCAATGTTATAATAATATATTTCTCTACAATAATACCTAAATATTATGAAACATTATAAGAATAACAACTTATTAAGTACCTACCTATATAAATATACGACCTTTAGGTAGGTACGTATTTGAAATAAAATTGAGGTGTTCATAGTAAATCATAGTGAATATTATGTGGATTGCTACAGCTATTACGGCTATTAGGTACCTACAGTTTCTTATAAAAATCTTGTTTTCTCGTATCAGCATTTCTCAACCAATATAAATGTATTTTTGCTGATTATGTCTATGAAGGTTTCTCGTTTGAATTTTCGTGCGTTGATGTTATTTGTACTACGAAATGTTCTTATATTACTAACCCACCTGTTGAACAAATAATTAGTACATATCGTTTCATTAATCATTATAAATTGTTGCTTCTGCAAGTACCTACCCACATGTAGCAAGGTTCCCATTATGGTGGTTATTCTGAAACGAATAACAACGATTGACTTTTGAGATTATCACAATACAAAATGGCGGCATTCGTCAATAATACCTATGGAATGGTGGTTATTATGAACGTATATCTATCATTGGATTGGTCTATTGAAAAGTTTATTGAAATCATAACGACTGTAAAAGCACGTTGTTTAAATTATACTGTTTGATGTTTTGTTCTATAAAGTAGGGATTTGGATTTTCAGTTAAAATGGCATAAGAATATTACTATGCAGCTTTGGCTTAAGTTGAAATTTAGAAGAAACGGACGAATTATTTCCAATGATTTAAAAATAAAATACCTAAAATTTAACTTTGTTTTTGGGAAGCATGTATTTTCATCATGCACATTTTTTTTTTTTTTTTTTTTTTTTTTTTTTTTATTTTTATTTTTATAAATAGTCAACAGCTGTATAATTTTTTTTATATAAAACAATTACATATAAATTGAGCCAATTACAGACTATTATATATTAGTACTTCACATAGAACACGTACACGCATTCATAGAAAACATGTAAATATGAAAATATAAAATAACATAAGAGAAAAAAAAAAAAAAAAAAAAAATATATATATATATATATATATATATATATATATATATACCATACCATACCATCACGCCATTTCCCTATTTGGGGTAGGCAGAGAGAACCGAACGCCAGACTCCTCTCTCTTGACATACATTCCTCGCTTCATTCACGTCCATACATCGTCTCATACACGCTCTTCTATTATTCTTACTTCTAACATCTCCATCTTTCAAAATCCCATTTATGTGATCGTGCCAACTCTTTCTTGGCCGACCTCTACATATATATATATATATATATATATATATATATATATATATATATATATATATATATATATATATATATATATATATATATATATATATATATATATATATATATATATATATATATATATATATATATATATATATATATATATATATATATATATATATATATATATATATATATATATATATATATATATATATATATATATATATATATATATATATATATATATATATATATATATATATATATATATAACTGCATGAATACAAAATAATGAAAATATAGCCACATCGTCACTGAAGGGGTCACATAAAAATCAATGTATTGTTAGTGGGTACCTACAACGGCACTGCATTTACGACCGTGCGATGATTCATTAAATTTCAACATTAATGTTGCTAACATTTTGGATTTTTTATACCTATTGGTATCGAATACTCATATTCAATATTTGATGATTCAAATATAAGGAAAGATTTATGTGTCTAAACAAAATATATTCATAATCTAAATTTACAAGAGAAGATTTATGTAGGTATATTCCTACATATTTATAACATACATAACTAACCGCATAGTTTTTCATTTTAAATATGCGTAGGTCACAATGTCATACCCACAGTCATACCTATCCAAATACCTATAGGTACCTATCTATAGATAATATTTTAATTGATTTGCACCTACCTAGGTACCTACCTATAGGTGTCTAAACTGAGAAATGTGTTGATGTTATCCAGAATTCCGATCAAAACATTCTTGATTATTTTTATGGAATTCTTCGGAAATGGAAGAATGCATTTTAAATCTATATCTAAGTATAGGTACCTACCTAAGTAAATCTATAAGTAGGTATACCTATACCTAAGTACATACTATTAATTTTCTCTCAATGCATGCATAGGTATTGGCAGGTGTGTAACGTACCAAATGATCGCATCCCATTTCGATGTCGTCTGTAAATGTGATGGCGACGATCGAGGCAAAGTGACATGTTAGTGACGGAAAACAAGATGGCCGCCCGGATATCGCACAATCTTTATGAATCAAAATGTAAACCAGCCAAAATTTTGAGCAATGGCGTCTCTGCTCAGAATACAAATTCTGGAGTTTTTAATTACCTACCTATGTAGTTATGTAATTTAGACATTAAAAGTTTTTAAAAAATATATACCTAAAAAATATATTGTTCACAAGTCGAGTGCTCCAAGTAAGTTAACAAAAGCAAGTAAAATACCTATTGAAAATAAAACATAGGTAGGTAATTGCTGAGTAACGTTATTAAATGGATGTGCAATAAAAGCGGTTTATTAATAATAGGTAAGTTTTGTAAAGCTTCTCAATAATACCTATTGTATTGAGAATAGTAGGTAGGTAGGTATTTTACCTTTTATTTTACCTTTTTATTTTTATGAGTATGATATTTTGCTCCTTTGTTTTATTATAGAGGCTAATCAAAGTATTCCTATTTGGTTTTCCTGCATGTTCAGTCATTAATAACTCATTAAAATAATTGTAGGAATTTCCTATAGTTAAATACCATAACAATTACATAAATAATATGCTTTATTCTGTAGTTATATTATTATTATTTTTTGATTTATTTATTATTTATTTATTTATATATTTATTTATTTGTTTATTTAAATTATTTTGTGATTAGGTATTATTATTATTTATTTATTTATTTATTTATTTATTTATTAATTCATTTATTTATTTATTTATTTATTCATTTATTTATTTATTTATTTATTGATTTATTTATTTATTTATTTATTTATTTATTTTTATTTATTTATTTATTTATTACATATTTTTATTTATTTATTTATTTATTTATTTATTTATTTATTTATTTATTTATTTATTTATTTATTTATTTATTTATTTATTTATTTATTTATTTATTTATTTATTTATTTATTTATTTATTTATTTATTTATTTATTTATTTATTTATTTATTTATTTATTTATTTATTTATTTATTTATTTATTTATTTATTTATTTATTTATTTATTTATTTATTTATTAAGTTATTTGTTTATTTATTAATTTATTTGAATCTTTCTGAAAATATTATTAGCACACTGCTTAATGGCAATTTCTGGCTTATTGCGTTATGGCAATTTCTTCATACCAACCTCAATCTGCGATTACATTATCTGTGATTTCAATTTGTCAATCAATCAAAAGCACTATTCATATAACTTAATTACAGTTTTGAACAAAGTCGTTAATATATTTAAGAAACTATCCATAAATTGAGATAAACTTATCTTTCATAGTAAAAGTGCCTACCTACCTTTGTAATTTTTAGTGTTTTTTTATGAATTGGTTTTTATAATAATTTTACTGAAACAAGTAGGTATCTACATATACAATACATCCACATACATTCCCATCATTAAGCATATGCTTGTAATATATCTAGGTGAACGAAATCTGTCGTGGCAGGATTCAATCTCCACTGAATTTCTCATCCAGCGTGCTAACCGGGTAAATTTTTTGAACCGATAAATTTGTTGATTGTTAACTAAATATTTTATTTATATCACTTTGTACTGACCCGAATAAAGAATATCCATATTGAAAATAAATGTGTTAATTTTATCAGCTTGTTTTTACCCATTGGACATGCGGACATTGGACATGCGGACCTTGGAACCAATGGATATGCGGACCTTGTAGCCGCGAAGAGCAACATCAGGGCTTTCAAGACTTTCTGTTATAAATTCGGTGCACTCTTATCTTCACTATCAGTGAACGGTGAGCCAGTTGTTTCCACATGAATAGCTCTCTTTGGCACTTTAAATGCAGTGTCTACAAGGTTTTAGAGTCTCCGGAATCTTCGTATGTTTTTTCAGAGTTTTGCAAGGGGCCGTTATTAGTCTCCATAAGCAGAACGGGTGGTGGTGGGGGAAGAACAGCTTGTTTTTAATAACTGATAATTCAGTGCTCAATAAAATAATATTATTACTAATTTTCAACAAGTATTGAAGAAATAATTTTGACCGGCTAGATTAGTCATTTACTGCTATGTGCGACGGTTCGAATCCGGGCGGGGCATGCACCTTGGATTTTAAAAAAAAAATCGCGGTTTTATATCACTAGCTATGTGTAGCCATGATCCAATTTGTCTGGTTCCCCTTTCTTAGGGTTACGAAGGTCAGATGGCAGTCGCTTCAATGTAATAACCAGACTCGCCAATCCCAGGATCATGGGACAAAAGACCAGGACAAAAAGCGCTCAAGGAAAGAGAGAATATGATAAAAATAATAAATATTTCCTCAATAACAATGATCAATCATTCTAAAAAAAACAAAACAAACTTTAAAAAAAAATAAAACAAGAAATGAAGACTTATTTAATAATGATTATGAAGCATTAAATTGACACTTAAAAAAAAACAATTAAGGAAAAAAGGTGGTTTATACCAAAGTACATATTTTTAAAACATTTAGTAGTAGGAAATTATTATACATTTCATAGAAAATAATAATGGTTATTGAACATAAAATAAATTAGTGGAGTATTAAATAGTATTTTAAGTAAACATTCAAATTATATTACATATATATAGATTAAATACTCACATGTCACATATCTGACTTATACTGTTTTCTTTATTCTCCTACACTAAATAAATATATGAAATGGTAATAATGTAGGTATACATGTAAGGGATGCTGGGCATGATTATTTTTTATTTAATTTTGTATCACCTGTATATTTTGTCCAGTTATTGTTTGTATACTTTGAATAAAATAAAATAAAATACGAGTTAAGTTATTATTATTTATCATATCATTAGGTATTTGATGAATATAACATTTTTTAAAAATAAAAAATATCATTAAATGTGTTTTTGAAAACAAAGTAAAATATATTTGAAACATTAGATAAGAATGTTTAGAAAATGAATTGTTAAAAAATACAGATAAATTGAAACTGTTATTAAATATTATTTATACATTGGTACATACCTACTGAAAAAATTAAAAAGGCAATGAAAAAAATATTTAAGTATTTATATTTTACTAGCGGACCCGACAGACCTCGTCCTGTCCGAACTATTTGTGAAACAAAAAAATATGTGTTACGAATTATTTGAATCATATGGATGTTATTATTCGCTGAGCAAACTTACATTTTCTTGTTCGATGAGTCGCTAAATACTTTGAGGTTAGATTGATTATCATTTAGTACCTATATAAATGCAATACAGCATAATATATGGTCTGGACACGGAAACGAACGAATTGAAATATGAATAATAACGAAACAGTGAACAGAAATTAAAATTCCATGCACATGTATATAATTTAAATATGAATAATACCGAAACAGAGCGTTAAGAATTTTAAGTGTCAAAATAAACCAAACTACAACGCAAATGACAGATTTCTTAGTGTTGTCAGATGGAAAAAACTAAACTTTGCTAATTCGACATTATACATACATACATACATACCATCACGCCATGTCCCTTACGGGGTAGGCAGAGAGAACCGAACGCCACTTACTTCTATCTTGACATACATTCATCGCCTCGACAACATTCATACATCGTCTTATACATATTCGTCTGTTGTTCACGCTTCTAACATTTCTGTCTTTCAAAATACCATTCACATGGACGTGCCATCCCTTCCTTGGGCGGCCCAGACCTCTCATTCCATTCCTGTCCGCAATGTATATTTTCTTCGTCAGGCGTTCCTCATTCATTCTCCCCATGTGGCCAAACCATCTCAATGTGTTCACTTTCATTATATTAACAATGTCTTTCTTTATCCTACATTCTTTCCTTATGTCCTCATTTCTGACCCTGTCATACATCGTTTTATTACAAATTTTTCTTAGCGATCTCATTTCAAGTGCATTTATTCTATTTTCGTGCGACTTCTGCCATGTCCAGGTTTCACTTGCATACGTCAAGGTTGGCACTAAGATAGCATTATGAATGGCAACTTTAGCATCCTTAGATATATTGCGGTCATTCATAACTGGTTTCAGTGCTCCATTCACTCTGTTACCTTCCATAACTCTTCTTTCGATCTCCTTATCAATCCGTCCATTCCGTTGAAACATGCTTCCCAGATAGACATATTCGTCGACTTGCTCGAGCCATTCGTTCTCTACTTTTATTTGGCACGTTGTTCTGCTTTCACTCTTCTCAAACACCATAACCTTTGATTTGCTGGCATTCATCCTCAGTCCTTTCTCTATGCATCTCTCATATACCATACTTACAAGACACTGTAGATCTACCATACTTTCTGCTAACAGAACTTTATCGTCTGCATGCATCAAATCTCGCACTATAACAGTACTCAATTTCAGGCCCTTGCTTTCATCATTATGTAGAAATCAATGTACAAGTTGAAGAGCCATGGAGACAGCACGCACCCTTGTCTAACGCCATTATTTATAGAGAACCACGTTGTCACTGTGTCGTTGACACGAACACATGTTTTGCTGTTCTCATACAATAACGCGATTGCGCGTATCAGCTTGATCTTCACTCCATACACCGCTAGTATATCCCATAATTTTTCTCTAACTACTTGATCATAAGCCTTTTCTAAGTCTATAAAGGCACAAAAAAAAATCTGTTTTTTTTCCAGAACCTTTTCTGTGACCGTACGCAGAGAAAAAATTTGGTCTATAAATCCTATGCCGCCCACAAAACGCACCTTGGACATCCCATATCTTATTTTCTGTAATCTTTCGCACTCTTTGATCTAGAATCCTTGCATACATCTTACCAATTGAGCTTAACAAACTTATGGCTTTATAGTTTTTGCAGTCGAGCTTTGAGCCTTTACCTTTATACAAAGGTACCACGACTGCATTTCTCCAGTCCTGCGTCCTGCTTCCCAACACATGTTGAAAAGAGAGAGCATCCAATCCAACGTCTGCTCGCCGCCATATTTTATAAGTTCAGCTGATACACTATCATACCCGGCAGCTTTTCCCGCCTTAGCGTGTTTCACTGCTTCAAGCACTTCGTCTTGCGTAATTTCATCATTTCCATCTTCGCTAACCTGCCATACTCTCCGATTCGCACCCCCGCTTATACTGCTACCATACAGCTCCTTGAAATATTCTTTCCATCGTTCTTTCACTCCCTCTTCATTCATAATTATGTTTCCATCTTTATCATTTATCCCTTGCGATGCTTTCACAGTTCCATTTTTCCTTTTCGCTACGCCTTTCCAGAACATTTTTATGTTTCCAGGAAAGTCGTTGGCTATTTTTAGGCTTTTTTTCTCTTTCATACCATTTTTTTCTCTTTTCACGAACGAAATAGAACGAACGAAGATAGAACGAAACATGTTATGTTAAATTTTAAGAAATAAACCCCCGATGTACCTAAATAAACGGACAAGTTACCTATATTTTTTTTTCAAATTGCATGCTATTAAAAATTAGGTAATTAATGTTGTGAAAATTTTAATTTTATATATCTTCTCCAAAAATAAGAATTCAATTCAATATACAAGGACTGTAAAAGCATTTTACCATACTTATATCTGCTTCTGCGGCATTTAAAGAAGCATATTTTGACTATGTCTGGTTTTTGCTTTTGGGCACAGATTATTTTCCGATTACGAAGCCACTAAGTTGGTGTTTTTTGACATGAAGTTGAAAAAAACATGAAAAATATAGACCTGTCCATAAAAATCTCGCGTGCATATCTTAGATTGATACTTTATCTAGCTATATGTTGAGAGAAATAAATATCGACAGTTTGATTAATAGTCTCGCACAGGTCCAGATTGAAAACAAAGTTAAAAACTGTGTCTCCGCCGAGAATCGAACCCGGACGCTCGGGAGTCATCACAAGCTTAAAACTTTGAAGAGTAGGTTCTCGACAAATCCTTGAAAGAATTTTTTTTTTCAAATACAGTGGTGAATAATACTTGGAGTAAACTGCCCCCACATGTTCACCACTTATTCTGAATGTTGCCTTTAGATTAGCGTTGAGACACACGCATGTGTTGTGGTTCATTTTTATAAGGCAATGCACACCCGCACAACTGTCATTGGATTCCGCACATTGTGAGATTTTTTTTATTTTATTTATATTAACAGGTAGATAGATAATATTTCAAATATTGATTTAACACGTAGGTACCTACCTAATAACAAGTAATTAAAAACTGTCGATTGCGGGTACTTTTGATCATCAGTCAGATACATAACAAACTGAGCCTAGATGGTAGTTATTTTATACTAGTTGCATGTAACACATGAGATCCAACTGTCGATGGCGTTAGTATGTAGGTATAATTGAAGAATACGTACCAAACTATTAACATAAACACAAATTAATAAATATTTTAAGATATTTATGTCAGGATAGGATAGTATGGAGGTCAGTCTGTTTTGCCTACTCAGAATATGAAAACAGCATGATGGTATGCATGTTTGGAGATTAAGGATCAAATTATTGAGTCTTCTTAGGTAATGTATAGGCCACTGCCATATAAATTGTTTAAAGCGATGTCGTCAGTAAATTCAATTTTTATAAAAATTGTTTGAGAAGTACTACTACTATGATAATAGTTTTAATAGAAAATTAAATAATATAGTCGGGATGTTTCGATATTTTTAAAAACTTTAGAAACATAGGCAGTTAAACACCTAGATTTATCATAAAAAAATGTTTTTCTTAAAAATAATGTTCTCTGAATTTTTTTTAATAAAAAAAAGAGAATTTGTATTTATCTATATTGATACCAATTTTTATAGTTCCAGCTGATATGGTTTTTGAGACATATTGAAAAATAAAGTAAAAATTCATAAGTTGATAACCTCTGATTAAAACAAAAATTCAAATAACTGATTGAGCCATTAAGATGGTGTTTTTTACTTCAAAGTTGAAAAATCCAAGAAAAATTTAGAGCTAGCCATACGAATCTCGCGTATCTAGGCTTGATGCTTAAGAGAAATAAATTCGATATGTTACGAGAAATAAATTCTCTTGAACAAATCGAGAGTTGGATAAAGGTACCTACCTATTACATACATATAGTTATCAGAGACTCTTCGAGATTATCGTTGGCTGGTTTCTGCTTTGTTCAATTTGACTGTACCTAACTGCCACAGTCCTCCTTTCCCAATTTTTTTCCTTAATTTAAAGTAGGTACCTTACTATTATATATCATTTAATTGTAACTGATTGTCATTGTGCATTAAGATATTACCTACTACACTATTTTAAACATCCACAAAATAAAATGTTTTGTAATATATTGTTTGTTTGAATTAGATGTAAAGTATACAAAGGAAGGAAATTAAAAAAAAAACATGGAATTTATATTTTTGTCATATAATTGAATATAATATACAATAGTAACATATTTACTTAACCAAAACTAAGTTACATAAGTACCTACCTATATTATTACACAATAGATATAGTAAGATTTTATTTTATATAGCCAATTACAATATTTCATAATAATATGATTTAATGCTTCTACATCTACACAAGTTTATTTTGATTAATTAATAACATTAAGTTGACGTATAATGTAATTTGTTTTGTTTTTTACAAAATGTGTTGAAAATTGGCATTATGTTTTTGAAAAATGTAGGTATAAAATGGCCAAATTGATATTTTAACAATGATTGATATGAAAAACAACAAAATTTTTATATTAAAATAAAACTAATAGGTACTATATAGAAGGTATAGTTATGGATCTACATAGGTATTATGGAATATTATAATTCTATTACAGGGTTTTGTAAATTAATTCTCAGATTGAGGTAAAAATAATATTTCTTTCATTTACATAATAAACATTTCCATCTAAAAGGGATTTGAAAAGTTTATTAAGTCAATATTATCCAAAATGATCTTACTGATGGGATTTTTAAAGGATCCTTATCAGTGATTTAATTTTAGGAAGATATCTAAACCTCTAATAAAATTGCTTTACATAACAATACGGCATTAATACAAACAAATAAATGTGTAGTGTGAAAGAAATATTATTTAAATTTACATTATATGAACCTATATTATTTTATATACGATCTTAAAATTTAACATTTAATAATAAAATCTTGAAAAAACCTAATTCACATAAAACACAATCAAACAAGTCTTATTTACAAATTAGTCGAAACTATATAAGACAAATCTATCCAATCGCAGATAGGCGCACTCAAATAGGTACTTTTTTAATATAAAAATATATTATTTTGTAAAGAAAATTATAACAAAAAAGTAATCGACTCTTGTAAGTACCTAAGAATTAACAATTTGCAAAACAAATAAAAAAAATATTAAATAGCAAGAATAATATCTAAAAATAGCGGAATACTGTTTCATTAATCATTTTATATTTCTTAGTATATATAATGAGTAGTTATATACTTTCTGTAGTTATAATATAAATTTGAAATCTTTATAATGATTAGTAAGTTATTATTTTGTAAAGAAAATTATAACAAAAAGAAGTAATCGACTCTTGTAAGTAATAATTAACAATACGCAAGAATATTATATTTCTTAGTATATATAATGAGTACTTATTGTAGTTATAATATAAATTTGAAATTTTTTAACAGATTTTTAATTATCTCAATAGAGACGAAGTTGGAATATTTATTGTAGGAGAACCGGGAAAACAAGGCACCTACAGGGCTTACGACCTGTCATCGGCTGGTTTAAGTGATCACTTTATGCGCTTGCGCAACGTTCACCAATTATGCCTTTTTAATGACATCCCCATCAATTCAATTTTGAAAGTTCTATATATTGTTATACTGAAATTCTTTTCGCTGGAAAATACTTTAGTAAAAATTCCTTATTTTCAAGCGAAAAGAATTTCAGTATAACAATATATAGAACTTTCAAAATTGAATTGATAGGGATCTCATTAAAAAGGCATAATTGGTGAACGTTGCGCAAGCGCATAAAGTGATCATGTAAACCAGCCGATGACAGGTCGTAAGCCCTGTAGGTGCCTTGTTTTCCCGGTTCTCCTACAATAAATATTCCAACTTCGTCTCTATTGAGATAATTAAAAATCTGTTAAAAAATATCTTTGACTCCCGACAGGGAAAAAAAATCCAATGTTTGCGCATATGCAATAATAAATAAAAAAATTATTCGATAAATTTGAAATCTTTCCAATGATTATTAAGTTAACAGATCAATTCTCTAAATTATAATAGGCGAATCTGTAACTTTGTTTAAACTCAATGTATCTGTAGTAAACATTTTACAACAACTATGTACTTAATAGTACACTTACTCGTACAAAAACATAGGAAAATATAGTTATAGTACAGCGATATAACATTGTTTTAATATGTACGATAATCTGGTGCGAGAAAATAAAACGTTCAAAATTAAACTAAATCTGTACAATTGTTCACACTTGAAAAAAAATTAAAAATGACCTAAATATTCAGCGTCTCAGCCTTCTCAATTGGTTTTCTGCTGCTGTGATCTGTCTCCAAGCTTCCACAAATGCCGTGTCGTCGCTGTATTGAATCCATTGGACTACGGCTTTCCTCATTATATCCTCCTGGAGTGACTTCATCTTCTTAATAAGACGGTGGACTCGTCTGTTTCTTCGTGCCTTTTCTCTTAAGTGTTGTATCTTCGCCTTGATCATTCGCTCCTCTCTGATCAGCTCTTCCCAAGATATACTATCCTCAGATAAAGAAACGTCTAACTGTGATGATACCTGTCGTGCTTCCTCCGTCGGGTCTGTGTCTACAGTTTCAGCAATTCTTTCATCCTCATCGTCTGCTATTTGACAATCTTCATCGATGAAAGTGAATTGCTGTATAGCATTAACGATATCGCCATCCGCATCTTCTGCCATCTGATCATCTTCATCAACCAGAACCATTGGATTTTGATCAAATGCTGCCTCTCGTTCCATCTCGTTTGGAGTATTGGCACCGTCTTTTGAGTTAGAAGCCATCTCTGATTCTCGGTATAGGTAGGTAGGTACTCTGTAATAATAGAAATATGAAGTTTGATTGAAAAGGACTGAAATATATAGTAAATATGTATACTAGATTGAATATATTTTGTTTTAAAAATATTTTTTGACGTTTTAACTAAACTTTATATATATGGGATTTGGAAAATCAACATGCATCAGGGAAACCAATGTATTTAGGCAATTTTAATCGATTTAAAAGAAATAAAAATATATTATAAATCTAAATAAATGTTTTTTTTCCAATAATCAACACTTATAATATATACTTGTTTCAAAGAATGTTCATTTTATTTAAAAAATGATTAATTGATATAGATAAGTAGGTATTTCTTTATTTAATATACCTACATAGCTTCTCGGACAACTAACAGGTACTATGTCAAATATGAATTCAACACGCACCCAAAAAAAAGTTGCCATTCCGGAGACATACGATATTAATTGTCTCACAGATCCAGACTGAAAACACAATTAAAATCTGTCTCCACTGGGAATCAAACCCGGGACCTTTGGATCAGCAATCAGATATCTAACCAACTGAGCCACGAAGGCATAGTGAAGATTCTTGAAGTTTCACTCAGAAATATAAATATTCAAAAAATCATCGTGCTTTTTTGAATATTTATATTTCAGAATACAAGAATTACAAGAATGTAATTTCAGAAGTTATTTTAAATTTCTCTGAGAAATATATTCAAAAAATCGTGTTTTTAATTCAGAATACAAGAATTACAACAATTTAATTTCAGAAGATTTTTTAAATTACTCTGAGAAATATAAATATTTAAAAAATCGTTGTGTTTTTAATGCAGAATTCAAGAATTACAAGAATGTAATTTCATAAGATTCTTGAAATTACACTAAGAAATATAAATATTCAAAAATCATTGTGTTTAAATGCAGAATTCAAGAATTACAACAATGTAATTTCAGAAGATTCTTGAAATTACACTAAGAAATATAAATATTCAAAAAATCATTGTGTTTAAATGCAGAATTCAAGAATTACAAGAATGTAATTTCAGGGGATTCTTAAGATTACACGGAGAAATATAAATATTCAAAAAATCATTGTGTTTAAATGCAGAATTCAAGAATTACAAGAATGTAATTTCAGAAGATTCTTGAAATTACACTAAGAAATATGAATATTCAAAAAATCGAAATAATCAAAAAATACAAGAATGTAATTTTAGGGGATTCTTAAGATTACACGGAGAAATATAAATATTAAAAAAATCATTTGTTTTAATTTTAAATATATAGGTATATTAGAATTATAAGTATCTATGTAATTTCAGAAAATTTTTGAAATAACTTTGAGAAATATAAATATTCAAAAAATCACTGTATTTTAGTTCAGAATACAAGAATTAAAAGAATGTAATTTCTTAAGATTCTTGAAATTACACGGAGAAATATAAATATTCAAAAAATCATTGTGTTTTAATTCATAATACAAGAATTACAAGAATGTAAATTCAGAAGATTCTTTAAATTACTCTGAGAAATATAAATAATCAAAAAACTATTGTGTTTTTATTCAAAATACAAGAAAAAATTACAGAAGATTCTTGAAATTACTTTGAGAAATTTAAATATTCAAAAAATCATTGTATTTTAGTTTAGAATACAAGAATTACAAGAATGTAATTTCAGAAGATTCTTGAAATTACACGGAGAAATATAAAGAGGTATTCAAAAAATCATTGTTTTTATTCAGAATACAGTTATTATTTATCTAAAGTAATAAAGCAAACAAAATGTTAGTGTCTGTGTGTGTGTGTATGTGTGTGTGTGTGTTTGTCTCACGCCTTCTGAAAAACCAAGAGCATCTAAAAATCTAATTTATGTGCGAACGTGTACCAGTATACCTGATGCAGTGTCACGCTAAAAATAATGCGATAAAAATGCTGAATTTTAAAAATATTTCAATAATTATTTTTTTTCATACAAAATTTTCCAAGTCATATCTGTCAAAAAAGTGTACATTTTGCACGCAAATATCTGTTAGTTTAAAAGTTAGAAGTACGTATTTACACGAAAAAAATATATTTTCAAGTATAACTTAGCGTTTAAGTGAAAAACATGGTGAATATTTTGTATAATTACAATGTTTAACTTATTTTTAAAGTAAGCGTTTTGTACATAAACGCCGCCATTTTAATATCTTTTCATACAATATTTCATTTTCCTACCGAATGAATATGTTCTTGAAAATAATAAACCTTTGAAATAAATTTAATTATGAAATAATAAAATGAAACACAAGACATTACAGCGAGTTTTAAGACATATATTGTAAAAATGTGTTTATTATTAGTAAAGATATAGGCATAATAAAATTGCATAATTTGTACCTATATAATATTTGATTTTTCTGACAATTTTCATTTTTATGGCATCGAACAAACCAATGTAGGTACCTACATATTGAAAAAAGTCTCAAACCATATGATATTTTTAACGTATTGGAATGGTTACTATGGTAACGGAAAGATTCTGATATTCAAATAAAATTAGTTATGAATCGAATTTATTTAGAACATTGTTGTAGGTAGGTACCTACCTATTACTATTTACTTACAAATCAACAATACACTGATTTTCTATCGGAAAATTATTTTATATGTTTATTTATGCATGTATGCGATGTACTCCTAAACCGTTTGTCCGATTAAAATGAAACTTTGGTGAATTGTCGAGCGTATGCCCAGAATGGTTTCTGGATTTAAACTTTTTTCTTATTCTTCTTCTTCTTCGTGTATTTGGTCATTTTACCTATGAAGGGGGAATATCCTGGGAAAAGAAGGTCCGACTGTCCCTCCATCTCTTCGCAGGTCTTCCAGGACGGTTTGTGGATTTAAACTTTTTTCTTCTTCTTCATCGTGTATTTGGTCATTTTACCTATGAAGGTGGACTATTCTGGGAGAAGTAGGTCCAATTTTCCTTCTATCTCTTCGCAGGTTTCTAGATGTAATTTTTTTCTTCTTCTTCTTCATCGTGTATTTGGTCATTTTACATATGAAGTTGGAGTATTCTGGGAGAAGAAGGTCCAACTGTCCTTCCATCTCTTCACAGGTCTTCCAGGACGGGTTCTGCATATAAACTTTTTTTCTTCTTTTTCTTCGTCGTGTATTTGGTCATCTAACCTATGAAGATGAACTATCCTGGGAGAAGTAGGTCCAATTTTCCTTCCAACTCTTCACAGGTTTCTGGATTTAAACTTTCTTCTTCTTTTCTTTTTCTTCTTCGTCGTGTATTTGGTAATTTTACCTATGAAGTTGGAGTATCCTGAGAGAAGAAGGTCCAACTGTCCTTCCATCTCTTCGCAGATTTCTGGATTTAAACTTTTTTCTTCTTCTTCTTCTTAATCGTGTATTTGGTCTTTTACCTATGAAGGTGGACTATCCTGGGAGAAGAAGGTCCAATTTTCCTTCCATATCTTCGCAGGTATCTGGATTAAAACTTTTTTCTTCTTCTTCTTCGTGTATTTAGTCATTTTACCTTTGAAGGTGGAGTATCCTGGGAAAAGAAGGTCCTTTCATCTCTTCGCGGTTCTTCCAGGATGGTTTCTGGATTTAAACATTTCTTAAGCGACTGAAGGGACGGGATGCAATGAAGGTATGGGATGCACTAATGGGCCTGAAGGGATGGGAGGTATAAAAGGGCCTGAAGGGACGGGAGGTACTGAAGGGCCTGATTGGAAGGGACGTAATGATGGATTGAAGGGACGGGAGGTACTGAAGGGTCTGAAGCGACGGTTCATGGAGTCTAATTCTTTTTCTTCTTAATTTTATGTAGACTTTACAGTTTTTACACAAACTATTTCCTTTAGTCTTTTTCTTCGTTTTCTTTGTTGAATTTTATACAAAACTATTTCCTATAGATTAATCTTTTTTTTATGAAGACCTTTTAGTCAGTTTTTATACAATCTATTTCCAATAGTCTAATTCTTCTATTTTGTGTATGTTTTCTTATTTAATGTAGACCATTGGGATAGTTTTTTATACAAACTATTTCTTATAGTCTTATACTTATTCTTCTCTTTTTTATTTAGACTTTTGGGTTAGTTTTAAGTCTAATAGTCTATTGTGCAGAAATATTATTAACGATTTGCACACTTGATGAAAATACATATGTAAAAACGAATGGGATGTGGGATGTGACGATGTAACCTGCACTAGAATCTTTTCAATACTTTTGTTAAATCAAATTTAAACCATTTATATCATCCTATTTTGAATAATTTTCAACACCTTCATATTTGATTTCGTTGACGATATTTAAAGAATGGGGGTTGTGGCCATAACTGAACTCTTCACAACGTTTATATTCAAATTAAAAACTATTAACTATAGTTTAAGTCTTCTTCTTCTTCGTTAATGTAGACTTTTGTGTCAATTTTAAGTCTATCAGTCTAATTGTGCAAAAATATAATGCACACTTGATGAAAAAATATAAAAACGAATGGGATGTGACCAACGCTAGATCTTTTCGGTACATGATTTAATCAAATTTTAACCACAATCCAACATCCAAAATTACTAAATTTTCAATAGGTACATATTACAATTTGTTTTCGATGATAATATTTAAAAATGGGGGTTGTGGCCAAACCAATCTCTTTACAACGTTGATAAACAGTCATATATTTAAAAACAATTCGCATAGTCCATGCGTGCAGAAATTGTATATTATACTTCATTCACACTTTATAGCAATATATAAAAAAGAATGGGTTGTGGCCATCACTTGAACATTTTACAATGCTTAAACTCAATCAAATTTCAAACCACTTTTCATAGTCCGATATTGCAAAATAATTGGGTGACAATATTATAAAAAACGATTGCTTATTTCTTCACAATTTTACATTCTTGGCCAACGGCGGGACATCCTCAGACCTCCTCCATCTTTTGATATGTTAGATAAATATCTGGGTGGGTGAACTATTCCCAATTGCAAGCTTGATGATGCGTTTGTTCCATTTTATCTTGCTCTATTAAAAAATTATCAATTTACACATTGATCTGCTAATTCTTTTGAGGAAGTGTATAATGGTAATGATAATAATTGAGTGTTATTATTTGTAGTGCTTAATTGTAATTAATATCATTGCACCCTGCGCAAGTGGCGAGTTTATTCTCAAATGGCAATTTCTTTCAACTAACCAGTGTTTCTAACAATTTCCACGTATTAAATTAAAAATTAAAATAAAGACTTAACCTAAACTAAAGATGTGGGAGGAGTCAATTTGAAAGTAGTGGGGCAAACAATAAACAGAAGCGACAACCCGATGTTTAGGAAACGCTAGATATAAATAATTTATTAATATACATATTTATTATTATTTTAACTATTTATTTTTTAAATTCCAAATATATTAATTTATTTTATCCGTGAAAATAAAACCGAATAAACTAAAGTACCTAATTTAAATAGTTCACATTCCGCAGGGAATCAAACTCAAGATATCCGCACAATGCCTCAACAAACCAACATGCCACGGCAGTCGATTTGATAAAATTAAATGTCCATTCTAGTTATGAATAATCTAAATAAATAAAATCATTAAATAAACTCACCTCAAATAAATTTCAGCACGTCAGGAAACACACAAACAAAACCTCAATTATTTAAAAAAATAAACAAACACAAACACAAGTCAATAATTTGAAACAAAGCCTCAATATTTTAAAATCGGAACACAGAAAAACAATGTATTTGTAGATGTCACTCGCGAGTATACTGAGGTAGTAATGATGAAGGCAATGGTTTTTCCGGGGTATTTATAGTCGCGCCAGGTAAACTACCCGCAACCCCCACCACTGCATATGTACTTAGGTACACTTTACGCTTGGCTAAAATTTCATAGATTGAATTTAAAATAACATTAGTGAATTATTATTATATTTTCAATCAAATTTGAAATTACAAAGCAAAGTGATCGTCTTATGAAGAAGAATAAAAATAAGAGAATCAGGTAATCTCTTTGATTTTTATTAACCTAGATAATTGTAATATTTAATATTATTAAAAGATTAATTCATACGCTGAGAATGAAATGACTTAAAGATTAGAACTCTATCAAAAAATATTTATTCTTGATTTTCTGCAGAATGTATTTTTCATATAACTAATATTTTAAAATTTTTCTACTCACAGGCAATAGGAATATAAATCGGTATCAATCAACACGCACCCAATGATAAGATTTGACTCTCTGGAGACTTATGTTAAAAGGTGCCAAATAGTCTTACAAATCCAGACTGAAACATTTTTAATCATCTGTTTTAAAAACAAACAATAATATTATAGTTCAAATATTTAATATTATTTAAAACTAGTTGCATATAATACATGAGATCCAACTGTCGTTGGCTATAGTATTTATGTAGGTATAATTGAAGAATACGTACAAAAATTTAAACACTTAAAAACAAAATATAAACATTTTAAGATATTTTGTTTTCTATATATAACATGTAAGGTATGTATGTCAGGATAGGATAGTATGAAGGTCAGTCTTTTTTTCCTACCCAGAATATAAAAACAGGATGATGGTATGTATGTATGTTTGGAGATATAGTATCAAACTATTGAGTACCCGTAGATATTGTGTAGTGTATACTGCCATACAAATTGTATGAAACGATGTCGTCACTAAACTTATTTTTTATAAAAATCGTTAAAAAAAGTTTGAGATGTAGTGCTACAATGTTATTATTTTTTATAACAAATTTAATTATCTCGGCTTTTTTCGATTTATTTAAAAGCTTTGGAAATAGAAGGCAATTAAATACATAAATTTGCCATAAAAAAATTTTGAGAATCTCTGGAATTATTTTGAATAAAAAATTTGAGATTTTGTATTTGTCAATATTTATAATAATTTTCAGGGTTCTATCTTATATGGTTTTTGAGATATTTGGAAAAATAAAGTAAAACTTCAAAAGTTGATAACCCCTGACTGAAACAAAAATTCAAAAAAAATTCTAAGTATAATTTTTTTAAGGCCTATAACTATCTATGTATTACCTTAAATAATACTAAATTTTGGTACCTATCTGTAAATTGAGCGGATCAAAAGTTAGATAAGTATAAGGGGGAACGGACACACAGACACATACTAAATGTTCTAGTCAAAATTCCGAGTAAATACATATATGGAACATTTATGCTGCGAATCCTCTAAGTTGGCGTTTTTTGACTTCAAGGTTGGAAAAACCGTGAAAAATATTATAGACCCAGCCTACAAATCTCGCGTATCTGGGCTTGATACTTTGTCGATATGTTAAGAGAATAAAATTCTCTTGAACAAATCGACAGTTGGATGAGGTTGGTAGGAGCCTACTTATTTATTTCATAAGTAGGTAGGTACCTATGTACTATTTTTAATTTTATTTATTCATAGGTAGATACCATCACGGTATAATATCCCATGATGTGGGAAAACCATCTATTCATGATATATCTGCATATTTTCATCCATTCATATCATCACGGCATATCCTTCAATGTGTGGTTACCAGCGACAAATGTGCGGGTGTGCAATATATTATAAAAGGAAGCATGCCACAACCACGTATCACAGTCTCTTCTCACCTAAAAAGGCGCTACATACCTACAGAATGGGTGATGAACATTATTACATAACTATGTCAGATGTTATTTTAACTCTGATATTTTATTGGGGACACCCAAAATCGCTGAACATAGGAAATAATGGAACCACTATTCTAAGCCGGTACCTCATTACTAAGATGAACTTTTTAATCTTAAGAGGCAAATTTTTTTTTTATTATTGAAACCAAACAAAATATAACAATATACAAACAATAAAAATATTACAAAAAAGTACAATTTAAATAAGTTATATGAAACATTTTTTTATAGTATTTTTTGGTATACACCACCTCACTAGGCTGAGCCTGTACCGAGGTGGCAGAATTTTTTTTTTTTTGCGTTATATCTGACAGAAAAATATTAAACTTGTATTTAACTAAAACTTGTTATAAAATATACCTACCTATTATAAAAATAAAAATATAAACTATTGTAGCTTGATCATGTTTCCGCAGTATATAATGCCCTTGTTTCTAATCCATGTTTCTATTGTTTTCTTGTATTTCAAATTATTCATCAACTGTATGTCCGTTATTTCACTTTTTATCTTGTTAAAAAAATTTGGAGCTAAATAATAGTAATGTCTTTGTCCGAATGTCGTGTTTGTCTTTGGAGTCATGAGAAAATTCCTGCGTGCCGTCTCGTAATTGTGTTGCCTCACACATCGCATTTTGAAATGAAATTTCTCAGTGTCATTAAAAATACCATAATATAATAATTATAAACACTTCCTTGCACCCTACGCAAGTGGCGAATTAATTTACATATGACAATTTATTCCAACTAGCCCATGAAGCAATATTTGCGTAAGAAATGAATTTCAATTAATTTCTCCTCTTCTGGGGATCGAACCCAAGAAACCATATACCTGGCTATTTAAGTAGGTATTCACAACATTTATTTACTGATTGCGTTGCACAATTTTAACAATATTTTTTTAGGTAGGTACTGCAATATTTTAAGCTGAGCCGATATTTTTTTTTCTAATAAAATAATAACGATCGATTAGTGTCAATATAAGTTCAAAATACGTACCTATATACCTATGTTAAATATTTTTGAATTTTAAGGTCATCTTCTGTCTCCGGATTGACCTCAAAAGTTTCCGAAAAAAACTTTTTTACCTTTTTTTCAAAATAAATGGGTAGATACCTGCATGAATTTTCTTCTTCAGCTAGGACTATGTCCTGTAGTTCTCGACACCTGCTCCTGGGAGGAGGACGTCCAGCTGTCCCTCCATCGTTTGGGCGGTCTTCCTGGAGGTCTGCTATCTGTAGGATGTTCATCAGCTGATATCCTCACTACTCGGTCTGAGCTTTCTCTCCTCACGTGATCTCTCCAGAAACGTCTTCTTGTTCTACCCCATTGCACCACGTCCTCAACATCACAAATTTTCCTTATTTCGGAGCTCCTCATTTGATCTCGGAGGGTTACTCCTGCGATGGGCCATATATAGTTTTCATCTCCGTGGTTCTAAGGAGACTTTTTGTGATGGTGTCAGCTCTTGTCTCTATAGCGTATGTCATGATTGGTCTTATGCAAGTCTTGTAGACAGGGCCGGATAAACGTGTTTTTGCGTCCGTAGCAATATATTTGAATCCGCACCCCCCCACCCCCATTTTTTTGGTAATTTAAATGTAGAACAATTTAAAAATATGTAAAATTACATCGTGTCTAAAATGACAAATCAGTTTGTTAATATTACCAAACCTACATAATATAGTTGTTTATTATTTATTTATTAAAAAATAGCCACATCAATTGAAGATTCAAAATTATATTAGGTAGGTACATATTTCCAATGTGGTATTAAATTATTTGAGTCAATTTTGTTTTTTTGGCAACACCAGATTTAATGCCCAAATAACATGTTAAAAGTAGGCGAGCAAGATATTAGCACTAAGCGGGATTTTTTACATACCTACACACCATCATGCATAGCCTCTAGCCGGGTACGCAAAGAGAACCGAGCTCCATACCTGCGGATTTTTGATTTAGCTACATGATTAACATTTTAGAATTTTAAGCGCCCTTTTTATGACAATCGCCCTGACTTCTTGTTCCTGATTGTTCTATGATTTATTCGGCCCTGCTTGTAGATCCTAACTTTACTCTCCCTCAGCATATTCCTATTTCTCCACACAGCACTTCTCAGGCATCCAGCCACTACAGCAGCCTTGGTTGCTTGTTCATTTACTTCGTTATAAAGATTATTGCTGCTGGATATTTCAACGCCCAAGTACTTAAATCTCATCACTTGTTCTATAGTTTTGTTGTCTATTGCAAGTTTGCTACGTAGATAGGTACTGGATATCTTGAGGTTACACTCAAGCGGTTAGTGTTTTGTAAACAAGAATTTTGCACTAGAACTGCAAACATCCGTGCTGCAACAGTTTGAAACAGCCAACCCCGACTGTTTCAAGCACTTTCTATGGCGACCCATAGTCTTTTAACATTTTATAAATAACAATTGAGTGAAAAATCCATATATTATTTATATTCCGAATGACACATCATGCCAATCAAAATATTTAGAAACCAGAGGAAGCAGCTATCTTAAATGCGCTGGAAGAGTTTGCAGAGATGTTGAGTTTATTAAAGAATACTATATATCAGGGGTGGCCAACCGGTTGATCGCGATCGATCTGTCGATCGCGACTATTAGTCCAGTCGATCGTGGCAAGGCAAAAAATATAAACATACATAAATACGTAGAACAGATTGCGCAACGTAATCACCAACTGCTGCACCCATCACGTTACGTTCACGTTGTCACGTTACTTTATTTATCTAGATTTCTGGGCATTGGTTTCCAACGAGAAATATCCATGTTTGAAGAAATGTGTTGAACAATATTGCATTTGTGTTTTGGTTCAACATATTTATGTGAGTCAGCATTTTCCTACTCAAAGCAAACAAAAAATAAACACCGTTCTCGCTTGACAGACGCTCATACACTGGATTCTTTAAGGTTAGCAATTTCCAACTACAAACCTGATTTTGCTAATCTAACGGAAGATGCTCAGACGCAGTGCTCACACTAATATACAAGTAGTTACTAAGAATAATTTTCAGTTTTATGTTTTCCCTCTTAATAAAATTTAAAAAATACTACTTAATTGTGTACTGAACCATGCTGTTTCATTTTAAATTTCAAGAAGTATGTAATTGGTAGATCGCACAGGGCTTCCTCAGTAAACAGTAGATCTTGGATCTAATCAAGTCGGCCACCCCTGCTATATATAATATATTATCATGCAAGTATTAATAACAAAAGCGTTGTTCCTATCTAAAGATCTGCAACCATACTATGGATAGTATGCCATGTCCTAGTAGACTTGCATAGTATGGTGAAAATGAATACATTATCACACTGCCTACAGTTATAAGCAAATAACTTGAGAAATCACATGGGCTGCGTAGAGCGTCAATTTGGGTATTTTGCTTAGGTTGTACACCTATATGCAACCATCCACGATGAAAATTCTCAAGTAATTCCCTCAAGAGTATACTTACTCTATTTTGATATAAGTATATTTACTTTGTTTTATTTTTTTTCACATGGAGAAAATGTATTTGCAGTCTAAATGAGGTTTGATAAATATATAGTATGCAGACAAGTTCATTGAATATAAATATTTTTTTTTTTACTATCATAGTTCACTATCAGGATTATTCAGCCCTTATGGTTTTAACACAAACTACATTGTTAACATTAATAATATGTATATTGATAACACTAATAACATATTGACTCTTCTTCTTGTTACTCTAGGATTTGTGTTAAAATATAACTTGTTTAATATCGTTGGGACATAAAGTTAACCGTTTATGATTTTAAGCAACACAAACAGAACGGCCAACTCTCTCCTCCTGCACAGGCTGTTCATTCCAAAGAATAAGTTAATTGATTGTGTCACACTGAATTTCCATTGAAATCCTTATATTCTTTAGTTAATATCATAGTGAGGTGACCAGACAGTTGAGCAGTTGATATTCAATGATGCTGAGAGTATAGTGCAATGATTATCTATTTATTTAATTTGTGTATGGTCATAGTATGGGTAGGCTATAGTTAGTCTACATATAAAGCCTAATATTCTGTATGCTTTCCCCAGCATGGCATCAACATGAATATTAAACAACAATCCAATATCAAACGATTGACTCACACTTTTCAAATGGGTGTATGTTAATGTTACATATTTATGTAGATATTTATTTTATTATTTGTGAATGTTATAAACTGACATTAACTAATATTGAAGTTATGAGTTATTTATATTAGTTATATTAACTAATACATACATACCTAAACACAATAACCATATTGGGGCAGAGAAAACCAAACACCACAAAACCAATCTTGACAAATCAATGATCTTGACATAATTGGACATAATACATTCTTTACATTCATTAATTGCCCCATTATGGTCTCTTATTATTCAGATTTGTATGCTAGGTTAATTTTTTCAGGATATTATTAATTAATGTGGTCATATTATAATACCATTGATTTTGGATTTATATGTATTTGTATAGCTCATTTTGTTAGATGCTTATTATTCATTCTCTCTTTTGAAAAACGGAAAATACTAAATGGTAATCCAGCTTTAACATCAAAATAGTATAAACATCTTTACATTACATCTCAAATGTAAATATTAGCAAATTAACACAAGATATTTGTGAATAATAATGATAATCTTTGACGAATATCTCATCTTAATTCAACTTAATTCAATTATTTTTCAGTGTCACATGTCTAATTTGACGAGTATTATACTTTACTTAATCATTTTTTAATGTGACATATCATATTTGGCGAGAATTATACTTTATATAATATTTTTTTTAATATATCGTGTCAAATTTGAGAAATATTAATATTTTTATGTATAAAATGTCAAATTTGACAGATGCCAAATACAAAATGTCCGTATAGGTACCTGTTACTCGGTAAAATTTAAACAAGTACATTGCTATTGGTAAGCAACTTCATTCTAACAGTATTATATTCGCAAATAATAACCAAGTGCAACTTTGTTATTTTTAATCATGTATAGGTCAATAACTACCAACATGACTTTTTACATTGCTATTGGTAACCAACTACACGTTAACAGTATTCAATTGTTAGATAATAGCCAAGTGCAACTTTGTTATTTTTAATCATATATTGGTTAATAACTACCAATATGACTTTAACCGAGCCAAAAAGGTACTTTGCTAACTTTAGATTTTTTCAGTGTAGGTACCTACCATTGACCAATTTAATTAGTTATATTAATAGTATTAAAAGTTTAATATTAAAAGTAGGTATGTAAAAAAACATCGGTTTGAGTGAAATATTACATTTATTATTGATTTAAAAAAAATATAGGTACAATTTAAGTAAGTATACAGGTATCTGATTACTAATACATAAATATAGACACATGATTCATATAATAGGTGATACAAATATAAATTAATTTAAAGAGATAAAAAATATTATTTTTAAGATGAAATAAATCGATAACTAGTGAAATAAGATGAATTCATGTAGGTAGTTACCTACCTACCTATACCTACTCAATATCATACATCAATAGATATTAGAATAGGTAGGTAGAATAAGTATTTATTTATTTTATTTAGTTATACATATACTGAAATAAAATAAATACCTATATTTTTATAAATATTTTTATGTAGATAAATATAATTATTTAGGTGATGAACATTGTACTCTATTATTTATCGGGTATAATGGGTACAAATACCTTAATTTTTTATCTTAAAATTTACATCGTCAATTCTTATTCAATATAATACCTATGCATAAAAAACTTTTAAATATATACAAAACAAAATACGTAGGTAGCTACGTTATCACAATTGTCCATTAAAAACAGCACAAATTGAAACCATCCGATTATAGCAATTGAACTTTACTAAGCACTCAGTATATTATATGGAAAACGTCACTTAGCGTTGAAAATTCCTAGATATCTGCGAAGAGATTGTTTGATTTTATCAGCAATGATGAAGTTATAGAGCACACAGCAAGTCACCCACCATCAAAGTACGTCAACAACACCAAGCCGATGACAGCATCAATAACGCCAAGTTGTTTTACACTGACCATCCAAACAGAGCTGCGTTAGGCCGGATTGTCATGAGAGCATGTTCGAAGTTGACCAAGGACAGAATGCCCTAAAGAAACTGGGTGACTATCAAATACTCCACACTGGTAGCGGACAAAGATTAAAGATGATATATAAAAAGTTAAAATCACATTTTAACTCAAATATTTCTTCGTTGCTGCACAATTTCAGCTACCGCATCCATTATTGCGACACCGGGACCTCTAAATACTTTCTTCAGCGTTTGAGCTCTTCGTTTACTCTGTCTGCGTTGTCTCTTTGATGATTCTGACGTCCTCATACTGCGCAAGGTGTCCCTCATTATCTCTCTGTTTAAATATTTCAGCGCCATGGCTGCCACATAATCTGGATCTTTCTCCTCGTCATCTGATGCTTCATCGTCGGCTTCCGTATCAGACGAGTCAAACGAAACATCCATGTTGTCAACTGAAAGCATTTCGAAGCTCTTCTCCAACAAAGGATTATCCATCTCCCGACGATAACCGGCTGCTTCAAGATGTTGGTTCTCCGGAATAGACACAACCGGAATAATAATATTACGATTGTGTCTATATTCTGGTTCTTCGATTTCAACATCTGTGCTGTCACCTGAAGCATTTCCGTTATAAATCTGGCCTCCGCTACAAGGTGAAGATGAAGTTTCAGAGATTATCTCCTCTGCTGCCAAAGAAGCGCTGTCCTGTTCCTGATCAGATACGGATGCTTCTAAATTATCATCCGAAAACGACACTACTGAAATGTCTCCCTCAGATGTACTGTCCTCTTCCCCTTCTGAGGCAGTATCCGTGTCAAACTCCGCGTCTTCTTGTTGATTGGGGGCAAAAGTTGGACCCAAGAGCTGGTTGTCCATGTTCTCGTGGCACTCTTCAATGAAATCGTTATCAATGGTAAAACACATCTTTGGTAGGTTTGTTTTGAATAGCGTCAAAAGTAGAGCTGATATCGTCAGATTAAGTGGATATTAATTCTGTAACAAAATGAAACGGTACTCATTAGACAAACATATTCAATTGTATCTAATAATTAGTATGTACCGTCCTAGGTATAACTATAATTTTATAAATTTAATTAATTTACGATGCGTAGGTTTTACTTTTATTTTTTTTATTAGGTAATCATACACAATATTCATAATCAATTCAACTTTTCATAACAATAATTCTACAAATCCAATACCACTTCTCTCTAGAAGCTTACCAACTCACAACCTATGAAATATGTATGCCTGTATGTAGGTACCAACCTACCAAGTTATGACATACTTATTAGATACATAACTAGGTATCCAAATACATGGTAAAACGGCAAAATAAAGAAAAACCTTAAACAAAATTACGACCAGAATACCTATATTTTTTTTCAAAAGATATATAAAAATATGTACCTATAGGTATTCTATTATTTTTGACGGTCGAGGCACAGTTGGTAACCCGTTTGTTTTTTGTTCGGGTCCTAGGTTCGATCCCCAGCAGAGGAGGAATTCATTGCTCACCCTAATAAATACCTACTGGTAAGTTGGAAGAAATTTCCACATAGCAATATGTAGGTAATTATATTATGTACAAAAGTTGGATAAATAAGTTTCGATTATGCCGTTGTGTTAAAACGCCATTTTAAAATAGGTTTTCTTCGTCTGAGCAAAATATGTACCAAAATTATGTACAAAATAATGTCAACATACCTACCTACTATTTACCTACTACAAAATTCAAAACACTAAAAAAAATTTTTTCCCTTTATTTAATTTTACTTTTATAACATTTCTTTAATGTTCTACTAAAAATAATTCTAATTGTGAAAAAAACACCGCGACACCGTAGAGTAGACACCGTTGAATGCCGATGTATGAAAAATATTTTTGAATATTCCTTAAGAGGGTGACTGCTGCCAACGTACCTATTTTTTCAATATGAATATGCATCATTAGGTACTACAAAACAAATCATTTTGATAAAAAATAACCTAGTTAGTTTGTATAGTTATTAATAAAGAAAAGCATACCTTAACTTTTTAATTATGTTCTGTATATATTTTTGTAGGAAAATAATAAGTATACCCCGATTTTTGACAATTATCTAAAATTTCTTAAAAACTATTACGTACCTATAGAGCATTATATTTTTTTATAAATTAAATAAGATCAAAATATCTGGAAAAATACGATTTAACGTTGCATAAATGCATCAGGTTAAGTTAATAAACCGAATTTATTTTTATTTCGCAATGGCGCTGAATGGAAAATAAATGTTTTTTAGGTTTATTTACTATACCTGAAGCATTAACGCAACGTCACAACATGTTTTTCTAGATATTTTTGTCTTCTTTAATTACAAAAAAATATGTTGAACTACGCCTTATATTTTATTAAAAATATAAGATGAACGTTGAAAATCGGGCTAAGCCATTATTTTTCTACAGGAATTTATACAGAACATTATCTAAAAGTAAAGATATATTTTTCTTTATTAATACCCAAACTATCTGAATTATTTTTTTCAAAACGATTTGATAAGAAATAATGATGGTATATCAAATTGAAAAATAGGTACGTTGGCAGCAGTCACCCCCTTAATTTTTAATTTTATTGCGATGATAAAATAAATTTAAGAAAACATTGAAATAAAACAAATTATAAATTTGACAATATAACTTACCCGAACAAATTACTGCAACAGGAATTCACAATCGACACCACAGAAAAAAAATATCGTTTAAACATAAAAAATCACAATTTAATATCTTAGGTAGATGTTTTACACTTGAAATGCATAAATAAATGATACATAATGCCTCTGGGGGGGTATATATAGGTACCTGCATCGGCCGAGTAATGGCTGCCGTATTTATGAACCAATGAGGTGAAAGTAGGCGGGGCTTCTATGAATATGCAACGCCCACAAAAAGATACGTCAGGTTCTTATATAAATCTAGGTATATAACAATGCAATATAGATTTATTACAAATATTAATATATATTTTTTTAATTTTTATTTATATTTTTAAAAATATTATTTTGACTATACCTACCTACCTACCTATATTATACCTACCTATCTATCTAATAAATAATTTTTTGTAGATTTTGTTGCATCCCACAAAATATTTTGGATAAATTGTTATTTTCGTATTAGGTAGGTACCTACCTACAACAAATAAAAATGATACCTAACTTTTTTTAATTTCGGAATCTTCGGATTTTGTGCTCTTATCTGCTTTCCGCTTCAGGTATAAATATTCTGGTGTCAAATAACGCACACATATAAACTATAGGTATTTAGTTATTTTATTTTTAGTAATTTATTGGTAAATTCACAAAATACATTTCGTAACATTGTGCACATAATCATTCAAATATACCTATCAAACAATAAGTACAACATATACTACCTATTGGAGGAATGCAGCTTCTGTGTATATGAAGGCCCAAAGATAGATATTTTGCTGTGGCTACAGAATAAATATGTTCAGATTACTGAGTAAGTAGATTAAATTTAACCGAGTTGTTTGCTGTAGATACGAAATGAATCGGTTCAAATTACCGAGTAAGTAGATTAAATTTAACCGAGTTGTTTGCTGTAGATACGAAATGAATTGGTTCAGATTACCGAGTAAGTAGATTAAATTTAACCGAGTTGTTTGCTGTAGATATGAAATGAATTGGTTCAAATTACCGAGTAAGTAGATTAAAAATAACCAACTAAGTTGGTTGAATTTGACAGTTACCTACTTGGCTAATATTACAAAGCTAGTAAGTTGATTTTTGACAGGTACTATAATAACAAAGTTGCTTGGTTATTATTAGCAGTAAATCATTTATTTTTAACAACTACATTTTTTGAGTGTAGATATGCGGACGATACCAACCTATTCGCATCCAATGAGGCCGAAATGGTGGATCTACTCCGTAGAGTAGAAGAGGAAAGCCTAAAACTTGGCCTCAATATAAATAAAACTAAAACAAAACTAATGATTGTCGACCGATCTGACAAACTGCATTTGACGGGAGCTCTCTCGGATCTGGAAATGGTGGATAAATTCGTTTAACTGGGGTCCAATATTACCAACCAAGGCGAGTGTGAAACCGAGATCAGGAGAAGGATAGGAATGGCAAAAAGTGCTATGACCAGTCTAAATAAAATATGGAAAGACAGGAACATATCCAGAAACCTGAAGATTAAGATTGTACGCACACTCGTGTTCTCCATTTCCTTTTATGGAGTAGAATCATGGACTTTGCGGGCCAGAGATAGAGACAGAATAGACGCGTTCGAAATGTGGTGCTGGAGAAGAATGCAGAAAATTCCCTGGACAGCAAGAAGAACAAACATCTCCATTCTTCAAGTACTGCGCATCACAGTGAGATTGTCGTCTCTATGTCTGGAACGAATACTTAAGTTTTTTGGTCACATAGCTCGTAGAGGGGAAGACAGCCTTAAAAAGCTGATTATGGTCGGAAAAGCGCCGGGAACAAGACCGAGAGGTAGATCGCCGATGCGCTGGTCCGACCAAATAAAACAAAATATCCCTGCCTCGACACTCCATAGAGCCGTACATATGGCAACAGACAGGACGACCTGGAGAGCAATGGTCCGCAACAGAGTACATGATGGCCACGACCCTCAGCATTGAGGACGACGACTGGTAAGGTAAGGTATATTTACCTACCTATGTAGGTACCTACCTATTTGTAAAATCTCAATTGCATTAGAGAATATATACCTACCTATGTAAGAAATAATTGTATATAGTTATGAGAAAAGTCTCCTTCGCTCAACATCAACCATAGGATGCCTTAGAACGACCATACAAAATTGACATCTGACTTAATGACACGGAATGTTCAATATTTAAATTTTTCAAAATAACTCGCAGTTAACAATCAAAAAAATAAAGGTTTTTCAATAGGTACCTACCTACCAACTAAATTTCATAAATGCCTTGGGTATTTACTTACCTCTATAAGTGACAAATATAACACCTAAATAGGTACCTTATTTATGAATGTATCTATAGGTAGGTAGGTACGTCATAAATAATTGTTATTAAAATATTTTCCTAATATTATTTTAATGACTCGTCAATCGTCTTATAACTTTTAATACGAAAATAAAATAAGTATTTGTAATAAACAATCCTATTTGAAATCCAACTAACACAAACAATTTAACAAAAATAAATAACAGGTACCTAGGTACCTACTTCACTGATTATTTGTTCTATAATTTAATATTATTTTAACGACCTATTCATAAATTATCACAAATTATACGGAAAATTAGGTATTTGAAGGAATCCCAATTGAACTAATGTATTAATACCTACTTAATAACTTGCCAATTATAAATTTCAATACAATGTCTATTATAAATCACATCCTTTGTAAACAATAGGTACGTACCTACTTCACTGATTATTTGTTCTAAAATTTAATATCATTTTAACGACCTATTCACAAAATATATGGAAAATTTTGTATTTGAAGGAATCCTAATTGAACTTATGTACCTATTAATATCTAATAATTTGCAAATTAGGTATAAATTTCAATACAATGTCTATTGACTTGTGTCTATTACTAATAATATCCTTTGTAAACAATAGGTAGGTACCTACCTACCACTAAGTTGGTAGGAAGATACCTACCTACTATCATTAGCTGTTAAAGGATCTTTTGTGATAATAGTAATACCTATTAGTAGGTAGGTACCTACCTATTGATAATTTATTTCAATAGATAGGTATGTACCTATTTATGACTTGTAATTTACCAAAGTATGAAAAAGTATAAAGTTCGTACAAGCATGTGACTTTGGTATGACTCATAATAATAGGTTGGTATGCGATACCTTCATTTGATAGGTAGATACTTGTCGATGTTTTTCATATCTTTATAACATTATACAGGTTTTTGAAGATGTAGGTATCTAGATAACATAGTTTTGCGATGAATTGCTGAAAATTTTCCATACAAAATTTGAATACTTTGAGTGACTTCTTAGTGAGGAGTTTACCGTCGGCCACTAACCACTCGTTTTCATTGTTATCAGATCATTTATTTGCACCAAATATTTTTACTCCTCACTACCCCAAGGGGATATAGTGGGAATACCTAATTTTTAAGATTTCCATGCTGAGATAGTATCTATTCTGAAAGTTTCATCACAGTGTATCTGAGTGTGTGTGATATTTATGTAGGTACCTACTATGACTAAAGCACGAATCGATTTCAAAGTGACCCCAAGCTCAGGGAAATTAAAATTTTATATATTTTTATTCAAATTGCTAAAAAAATACGTCACTTTCAATAAATGGCATTGAATTATTTTCATGTTTTTAAATAAAAATAATTTAACAAACTCATTTCATGACAATGCTGTAGTTAGATATATTTTCGATACAAAATTTGAATAATTTATGGAGTGACTTGGTAGTGAGAAGTTAAGCGTTAGCCACAACCCACTCGTTCAATTTTTTTGCTGTATTTTTTTAACTTGAAATACCTATCTACATACGAATAAATTTTGTATCCACTTACTAGTAGCTGTTGATACCTATATTACAAAAATAATGCTCAAAATAACAAAAACCCATTGAAAAATACAACTAGGTAGGTATGTATTGGTAGGTATCTACCAATAATTGTTTAAATAAATGAATATTAAGTAGGTACCAACGTACTCATGTGTATCTATAGATAAAAAAATATTACCAGGAAGAAAAAATACTCCAGAGATCGTGGACCTACCTATGTAACGCTAAGACTAACCACACCTTAAGCACCTACCTATGAAATAAAAAGTTACATTTTGGTAGGAACTAGGAAGAAACATATTTGTGTTATTTTTTTTTGAGAGAATCATAAAGAACTCCCGACGAGGTACAAAGCTGATGAGAGCGGAACATTGTTAGTGACATTTTTGCTTTTATATTAGGTAAGTACCTACTTCGGGCAACTAACAGGTAGGTACTATGTCGAATATTAAATTAACATGTACCCTAGAATAGTTTTACATTCTGGACACTAGAGATAATAGTCGTCCCACAGATCCAGACTGAAAACACAATTATAAACTGTATCTCCACCGGGAATCGAACACGGGACCGTTGAATCAGCAGTCAGATACCTAACCAACTGAGCCACTAAAAAAAAAGTAAATTTAAAAAATAAACAAGTAGACGTTTTGAACAAGAACCTATCTAAATAAAAAAATGAACAAAAAGACGTTTTGAAAAAGTAAATAAAAAATGACGACGACGTTTTGAACAAGTAAATAAAAAAATTGAAAAAAAGACGTTTGTTCAATTTTTTATCATTATCAATTATATAATTTTAACATCTTCTTGTTCAGGTACAAGAAGACGTTTTGAATAAGTAGGTAAATAAAAAAACAATTGAACAAGAAGACGTTATGAACAAGTAAATAAAAAAAATGAACAAGAAGACGTTTGTAACAAGCAAATCATAAAAACAATTGTAAGTACAAGAAGGCGTATTAAACAAGTAAATCAAAAAACAATTGATAAGAAGATGTTTTGAACGAGTAAATAAAAAAAAATTATCAAGAAAACGTTTTGAACAAATAAATCAAAAAACAATTGATCATAAAGACGTCTTTAACAGGCAAATAAAAAAATTGAGGACACCATTTTCAGTTTTCTTCGCGGTCAAAACGTTTTAAACAAATTAGTTGATTTATGTCAAATACAAAATTGTTTCAAAATATTAATAGAGCTGGACAACAGTAACAACAAGCAATATCATCGGGAATACAAAAATTATAAAAGTTTCAGAGCTCTTACTAGTCGGGAAGTTAGTTATTAAAAATCGATTGCAATATTCCAGTAGGTACATACATGTGAAGTTAAAGAAAAAGGCTGATGATAAAGATGATGTAGCATTATGATGTAGCATTTCGTTCTCTCTGCCTGACGCATGCGATGGTATGTAGGTATATAGGTACCTAATGGTGCATGTTTTTTCATTATAGCTATTTTTAAGCATGCTTCATGGGTAGGTATCTGCCATCACGCCATGTCCCTAACGGTGTAAGCAGATAAAACAAGCAGATAAGTCTCCAGATAGTGGATTTTTGTTATTGGTAGGTGCGTCTTAAATTAATATACCTAAGCTATAACTATACAAAAATATAAATCACTTTTTACTATCATGGCAAGCATTCATCCCCATATTTATATCTATATGTAACGTCTCATATTTGTCAGTCTATTGTTCAAATTTCTTACGTTTTCGTCTTTCAAAATATGATGGTCGTCAAGAGTTCTTCGATCACTCTTCCATGTGGCCAAACCACATCAATGTGTTCGCATTCATTCTATCGTTAGTAGTAGAAGTAACATTTATTTAGATGTTAGAAAATTCATATATGAAAATTAATTCATCAAGTATAAACATAAAATATAAAAATAAAGCTTTTTGAAATAAACATTTAGATACAAATAATGAAAAAAAAATATGATTTAAATGACGCCAATGACTTATCAGCATTTTATATATTTACATGTTTTAAAATTGTCGTTTCTTACCAATGTTTTTGTACTCTACTGGATTTTGTATTAAATAAAAAAATGACTATGGAAAGAGTACGACATTTAATTATATAAAAAAACATCATGTAAAACTATGGAGAATATTAACAGTTTTTAATACCAACATAGTTAAATATAGTTAGTTGCGATGCTCTTTGAATAACGCATAAAAATATTTGATTTGATTTGGGAACCATATGATTCATATTTATTACACTAACATAGTCTCTTTCTATGGCTCTGAAATAAAAATCGCGTCTGCTATTGGATTTATGACAGGTATTATGGCGGACATTGGGACCTGGTTGATCTTTTTTGTGTGAGCCCATATGTTTGTTGAGGTAATGATTGTGAATGCAGAAAGTTGAGATTGTGTAAATTGTACCTACATATTAAGTGTGTAACGGGAACAATCACCTGGTTCATAATCGCATATAATTGTCAATAAAAATTGTAAGCTGCTAGCCCTATAACAGGATTTCCTAGTTGGGCAGCAGTAATCTACTTATTGTTGTCATTATAAATATGGTGTGATAAAAGGTAAATAAATAAATGTATTCAGCGCCTAGCCTACGAAAGGTGACAAGACTTGACATTTTT
Organism: Molanna angustata; assembly: GCA_963576475.1. Taxonomy (NCBI): domain Eukaryota; kingdom Metazoa; phylum Arthropoda; class Insecta; order Trichoptera; family Molannidae; genus Molanna; species Molanna angustata. The sequence continues at coordinate 20,816,719 of OY754979.1, forward strand.
TTTCGTCTAATACTCTTTCTGTTCCTCTCGTGTACAAATTTAATATTTATTAGAATGTTTTTTATTAGAAACGACTATTTGGAAGTGTTTTAAGCCCAGAGAAAATATAAATTTCCATAAATATCTCCAGGTATCGAAATCGAATCTAGAAATTCAGCATAGAATTCGACAATTTTTAATTCAATAAAAAAAATTTACTTACATACACCCATTGCTTTCTATTTAGAGAATACAATAATATTCAATTTCTCTCCCCCAAAAGGAATCGATCCCAGGACGCCAGCACATAAATTAAGTTTTTTTAGGTAGATATTATTATTTTATGTCTATAACTACACTGCCATGCACAATGTGTAAGTAGTTTAAGCAAGGGTATTGCCTAAAAGCAATTTCATAAAACCAACTAGTATTTTCCACTCGAAGAAACAAATTTATATAGAATTCTGCTCTGCTGGGAATCGGACCCGACATAACAGTTTAGAAGTCAACCGACTTACCACAACCGGCCTTGACGGTTCAGTGGTATAATATTACAATATAAAAAATCTATTATATTTTGGTTAAGGTATTCTTAAATTACAAGTAAAAAACACATTTTGTTGAGTAATTTAAATTTATTTTTAGCATTCAATACAAAATTGTCTTTTTTCAATGTTTACTTTTACAAGAGTAGAAAACAAACTAACACATAAAATACCATCTTACGATTAATTTATAATCAAATATTAAAAAAAAACTAAATATAACATACAATAAATTCTAATACAAACATACAATATAATAAATCAAGACCTTAAATAAACAATATATTTTACCCAAAGCTACGCAGTTATTTAACAAATAATAAGCATTTATAATAATATTAAGTACCTACAGCAAAAAATAGTTTGGTTCAATTAATAAAATTTACATAGATATTAGGTCATTAAAATGTACATTTAAAGAGAGACCTATACTAAGCTATTAATATTTAAAAAAAAGAATATTTTGCATAGTATTGATATAGTCTTTTTGAAAAATATAAAAGTTCTTGGAAAAAGATTAAATTATTATGACAATTCAATCAAAATATTTCAAAAAAAAATCCAACTAATTAAATCATTAAAGTATTTTCACATAAGAAAAAGTTACAATTACATTTTAATTCTTCATTAATAAATTATTTGAATATTCGAATAATACACTACAAAATTTAAGTCTGTTTGAAAAAGGTCACTTAAAAGCAGTTACGAGTCATTAATTTTGAACAGTCCAAAAACCTATTTAATGTTATCACAGAAAATCAAGTAGAAATGAAAGTATATATATTATACGTTTCCAAGTACAGAAAATCAGCACGTTAAAGTATCGATTATATACAAAAGTATTTACATATGGTAAAAAACAAACACTCGATGATTTCTCATTACTTTCCTAGTTTTTCTTTGCCTTTTTAATAAGAGATCCAACGCACGGATCTCCGTTCGAAGAAGTCACAGACCGCTGACGTTTACTTGGTCTACGCGAATTTCCTACATTCACAGTTTCTTCCGATAACATCACTGGTTCTTCCTTGGTTTTAGCACCCTCAGACAAAGATGGATGCCCCTGGGTTGCTGAGTTTGACGCCCCAGCCCTCATAGAATATTTTTCGTGTAACATTCCATGGTGAAGTTCCTCGTCCACAACTGTTGCTTCTTCTAAAGAAACATCTTGTTCTTCTTCAGATATATCGGACTCAGCCGTTGTTTTGTGTTCTTCGTCTGCGGAATGTATCGAAGATTCCGTTTCTACTTCTTCCGAAGATATCGCCAAATCTGTCTCGGAATTAGCCACCACAATCGTGATGCCGTGGTCCTCGTTTGAAACAGAAGACGCTGCAGTCGACATGGGGAATTGCACATAGATGACTGCGTCGCCCGCATGTCTCCTCACGTGTTCCATTACGAAGTCGAAATCCTCTTCACCCAAGGATATAACGTCTGGCAAGTCACTCTCCGTTACTTCCGAAGTTACGAAAGCAACGCTCAGCTCTATACTTTCAACTTCGTCTCCTTCGTTGTCTTCCTGCGCCACGTCGAGATTTAAAAAGTCTTTATTTTCTTTTTTCCACAACAAATTGATATCGAGATCGCAAGGAGCCATTATTATGTGGGTGTCGAGTCTTTTTTCGTGTGAAGGACCTCGGAAAAGTTTACATAAAATAAATATTCAAATCACTATGATTTTCGTATAAAGTCAAAATTATTACGCGAAATTTTCATAAAATAAAAATTATTCAAAACACTTTGTATTTTCGAATTAAATTAAATAAACCTCACTAGAATTTACGTTATATAAGATTTTGAAATACTAATTGAATTATGCACGAACGTCGAACAATATATGTATATAGTACGTGTTACCCTTAACGGTTTCAGGTAATAATGAAGTAGGTAATTACTCTACCGGGGTATTTATAACCCCGTTAATGGGACCGCCCCTTGCCCCACTGCTATAGTTGATCCTCCGACCAATGAAAAGCGTTTACAGTATATACAGTATATATGTACGTATAGTAGTGTATAATATATAGGGTATAAAATTATATTTAGATATTTTTTTCAACTGGAATAGCATTCTAAAACTTGTTTTTGTTGTACAAATTTATAAAAATCACTTGGATCATTGATAAAATACGTACTTCAATAAAAAAATAATAAAATATGTTTTTTTAACAGATTTTTTAATTATCTCAATAGAGACGAAGTTGGAATATTTATTGTAGGAGAACCGGGAAATCAAGGCACCTACAGGGCTTACGACCTGTCATCGGCTGGTTTTTGTGATCACTTTATGCGCTTGCGCAACGTTCACCAATTATGCCTTTTTAATGAGATCCCTATCAATTCAAATATAAAAATTGATATAAGAATTGTAGCTTTCATTATTTACAAAAAAACCAATTCTCTCAATAGATGGCGTTCCAACAAAATAAATAAAAATAATAAGATTGTTGTTCATAATTTCACCCATAGATGGCTGTAGTAAAAATTCCTTATTTTCAAGCGAAGAGAATTTCAGTATTACAATATATAAAACTTTCAAAATTGAATTGATAGGGATCTCATTAAAAAGGCATAATTGGTGAACGTTGCGCAAGCGCATAAAGTGATCACAAAAACCAGCCGATGACAGGTCGTAAGCCCTGTAGGTGCCTTGATTTCCCGGTTCTCCTACAATAAATATTCCAACTTCGTCTCTATTGAGATAATTAAAAAATCTGTTAAAAAAATATCTTTGACTCCCGACAGGGAAAAAAATCCAATGTTTGCGCATATGCAATAATAAAAATATTCGATTAATAAAATATGCTCATAAAAGCATTTACAATCAAAAATATAAATAAGTATAGGTGTTACAAATGTTTTAATTAAATCTGCATAATTGTTACAAATGTTTTAATTAATTCTGCGTTATTGCTACAAATGTTTTAATTAAATCTGCATAATTGTTACAAATGTTTTAATTAAATCTGGATATTTGCTGCAATATTTTACACTAACCTCTCCACTTCATAGAGAGTGTACCTACCTATATTTTTCCTACCAAAGTTGACAATCTCTAAATGCATTTTTATGAAGTAGGCACATTTCTATTATTAGTTTCCCAGAGGACAGAAGTTTTCATTAAACACCATTCACACAAAAACATTGTCACGGAACTCATAGTACCTACTTACATAATATGCACTTTCTATGTGATACCTACTTGTTGTGAATTTGATGTAAAAAAACTGATTTACTACCAAGAAGAACATGTATCTATGAGACAATGTCTGAAGGTTGATGAGAGGATGGATATTTAGGTATTAAGATAGATAAATGCGGTGTTCCGTTCTCTCTGCCTAGTCTGCCTACCCCTTGAGGAAGATATTAGTGGAGAGAAAAAATACACTTGTTGTTGAAGACAATATCTATGTGAAGTTGAAAAATCAATTTACCCATACATAATCTATTTTTCTTCTATTATTATAGGTAAGTTTTTCATAAAAATATAGGTACAATTAGGTACACATTTAATTACCATAATAAACCTAAAAAACCAATTTGACATAAAATTTCTCAAATACGTTAACAATGTGTTTTTTAAAAATATTATAAGTACCTATTTTCACCATTTCTCTAGCCACTCAATTTTCAAATTCATCATAAATCTCCTAAAGGATAATCAAAATATTAATTTTTACATTTTTTTTAAATTAGGTATTCCATAACTATGTATCGTAATGAAATAAATATTATTTTATGTAGTTATAATAGGTATATGCATATTTTATATGTATATTTAGGTATATGTATTTTTATGTAACTATATTTTAGTTTTGGGGGGCAAGTCTGGTCCGATCGACGAAATCAAAACCCTAGTGATTACCCATATCATGGATATAATTATTATATGGAGTTCTATAGGTATATAATATCTTAAGATGTCATAGAACTCCATATGATAATTATATCCATGATATGGGTTAGGGGCAGCGGCGACTCTATATGAAGTGCGTTGGATCAATTGCACTACCAATTTTTAAATGGTATATTCTAAAAATTAATATTAAAATATGTTTTTAATATATTTTTACGCTTTAATTTATTACTTTTATTTTTCTAAACCAATTGATTATTATATATATACCCTCGCAATCGACATCATATTATAATGAAATCTACCGCAATACAAATATTATCATTATGTAATGTATGGTGGTGCGATATCCATATTGCACCAAAATTGATTTCTTTTTAATACAGCGTATGTATGAAGAGAAAGAGATAGTCCCCTGGCAGATGAAATAGCGATACTTAGCGTACTGAATTCATAAGGCAGACTCGTGCAGGCTGGTGCGCTGCACCAAGCTTATCATATCTTAGATGTAATTAGTATGTATACATCTATCTCGCTCTCTAATTCATTAGCCATTCGTATTGAAAGAGATGAGTGCCACGTATACATGACATACAGCCGATTCCGCGACTAAAATACGAGTGTCACATATTGACACACAACTTTAGACCTAATTACTTAGTATATTAATACTTGACTGAGAGGAAAATTGTATGAATAATACTCCCATACATTTGTCTTCACGACATCTGTTGATAAATCAGTGAAACAATATTGTAAAATAACAATATCACTTATAAAAGAGAACGCTGGCGCGGTTTTTAAAATTATTTGAAAACAAATACTGTGACTTTAATACATTTTTTTAAATATCCTATATTGTATTTATGGTTTAAATACCTATTAATTTATTATTAATTCAGGAAAAAATTGCACTACCAAAAATGATCAAAAATACAATCGACCAGTCGCCACTGGTTAGGGGACTAGAGATTTGATATCGCCGGTCGGACCTGATTTACCCCCCAGTGTTGTTCTTAAAATCAAGAAATGTTGTGTTTCCGATAATTTAAATCACGCATAAAATCTTTAGAACGCACGCGATAGTTACCCTTAGGTACTAACACGTAACTTCATAGTGCATAATTGGGCGGTATATACCTACATCATGTTTTCAGTCATTAGATTCAACTTGAATGCATTTTCAATGAGTGTATTTCTATTATGTACCTAACTATATCAAAAAATCAAACAATATAAATAATCACAGTTTTCCAGATCGTGAGAGCATTTTAAACGGATATATATATATATATATATATATATATATATATATATATATATATATATATATATATATATATATATATATATATATATATATATATATATATATATATATATATATATATATATATATATATATATATATATATATATATATATATATATATATATATATATATATATATATATATATATATATATATATATATATATATATATATATATATATATATATAAAATAATAATTAATGTACTTTACATATTTTATATCAATGTAAATTCAATCGAACTAATAGTTTGGGCTGCACTGAAAGAAATTTTTTATTGATAGTAACATAATTTCATGTTAATATCAACCAAATTATAGTGACTATCAAAAATTTGGTTGATTTAACTAAATGATGTTTGGTTAACCTGTTTTAGCTGTCAACAATTAAACAGGTTTATTAAATGATAACAAAATATAATTTGGCTATTCACTACTAAATATTTGTCAAACTATAACAAAATTCTTTATGTCAACCAAAAAACTTTGGTAGAAATTAGTCAAACATTCAACAACAGGTAGACAAATGTTTTGTTGAAATGACCCACATAAACAAGCTGTTCGGTTAAAAACAACCTAAGTAGGTACGTAAACTCTAGCAAAACACTTTTGTAGCAGTTAGTTAACCTTTAATAACAGGTAGATAAAAGTTTTGTTGAAAATGACCATATTTTAACTCAGGTAGACAAGCTGTTTGGTTAAAAATAACAAAATATTCAGTAAGTGTTGATATGAACTCTTCAATCATGTCAACTACATACTTAAGTCATTTTAACAGTTTTGGTTTCAACAGCCATATAATTAAGTGGTCAACAATCAATTTATTTTTATTATAATAAGAATTTTAATTTAAATCCCTTAAATATAAAACTAAAGAAACACAACATATATTTTAAAATAAAATAACGTTGTTTGCAAACAAAAAGTAACTTTTATTTTCATTAAAAATCCACTAAAGAAGCACATAGTTATATTTTTAAATAAAAACAACCTTGATTTCAAAACAATATGTCACTGTAAACTTTATTGAAACCCTTAAAATGTAGGTTCCTAATATACTACAAGAAACATAAATAGATATTTTATTTATTATATGTATAACACAATAACAATGACAACAAATTACACTTTCATGTGTATTGAGCACTTAGGCTCTACGTCAATATCACTGTTTGTCACATTTGATTGAACAATCAATTTACATAATAGTGAATGCAATGTATCCATCAATACTTCAATTTATATTCACTTTTTAAACAAATAATAAAACACATTTACCGGACAAGAAGTGTCACTGGGCAAGCGTTTGTGTTTATGTATGAACCAAATATTACAAATGGCGGACAGCGCGGCGGTTGCTCGCATAACCATAAATAATTTTAATACCAGTAAACAAATATTTGTTGTATATTAAACGAACTCTTTCGTTAGATACTACAAACATGCCAATTTAGCTATGATCAACAAAACTATTTTGTTTGAAAATCTTTTTTAACCCCTATGGTTTGTTTAAAAATAGCCAACATCGTTTTGTACTAAGAACTAAACGGTATGTTGTTTCAACCAAATAGTTTGGTTGAAATTTGGTTTGATTAATAATAACAAACTGTTTGGAAAGTAATGACATATGGCTTCTTAACCAAACTGTAATTAGTGCATACAACCAAACCGGTACAGTACTTTGTAATGATTAAACTTTATCTACTATTTACAGAAGTTTAGCTAAAATATCGGTAACCGAACAGTTTAGTTAAATTATTTTTTTCAGTGTGTAGAGAGCACACAAAAGACAAAATAAATAATCATAGATAAGAAATAAACGGGTGTTGTCTATGGAATACTGTTCAGCTCTAGGTCTGTATACTTTAGGTACACATATTAATGTAAATAAGTATAAATTCGATCAGACTTACAGGACAGAGATCAGGGGGGCAAATCTAGTTCGACCGGCGAAATCAAAACCCTAGTGATTACCCATATCATGGAAATAATTATCGTATGGAGTTCTATGACATCTTAAGATATTATATACCTATAGAACTCCATATAATAATTATATCCATGATATGGGTAATCATGAGGGTTTTGATTTCGCCGATTGAACCAGACTTGCCCCCCAGACTAGAGAGGACACAAAAAGTAAAGTAAGCCGCAGGTACCTACCTACGGCATATACGGCGTACGCCATTCATACAAACACATGACAAAACGAGTGAGTTGTGGCTAACGCTAAACTCCTCACTAACAAGTCATTCTATAAAGTAATCAAATTTTGTATGGAAAATATTCAGCATTTTCATGAAATGAGTTTATCGAATCATTTTTTATTTTAATTTTTTTTTATTTAATATTTTAGTATGAAAACTTGACAATTCTTCAATGCCATTTTATGAAATTGATGTGCTTTTTCACCAAATTGAAAATGAAAATTTCAAATTTTAAGTTTCCTGAGCTTGGGGTCACAAGTAAAATAAACACGCTGTACATAGCACACAGCACATAGCACACACACACACATACAGATACATTGTGATGAAACTTTCAGAATACAATCTCATCATGTTACTAGTTGATAATCTGCAATAAAAAATAGCCTTTTGTGTTAAAACTATAAGGGCTGAATAATCCCTATTTGTTTTACCCAGTTTCTATAAATTAAAAAAATATGTTAGGTTTAAATGAATTGATAATGAACTGTGATAATAAAAAAAATATTTATATTCATTGAACTTGTCTGCATTCTTTATGTACCTATATTTATCAAATCTCATTATTTAGACTGCAAATCCATATTCTCCATGTGAAAAAATAATATAACAATGTAAATATATATCTAAATACAGTAGGTATACTCTTGAGAAAACTACTTGAGAATTTTCATCGTGGATGGTTGCACATAGGTGTACAACCTAAGCAAAATATCTAAATTTACGCTCTACGCAGCCCATGTGATTTCTCATGTTATTTGCCTATAGCTGTAAGCAGTGTGATAATGTATTCATTTTCACCATACTATATATGCAAGTCTACTAAGACATGGCATACTATCCATAGTATGGTTGCAGATCTTAAGATAAGAACAATGCTTTTGTTAATAATAGGGGAAATACGTACAAAATGACATATACGGACAAAACGAACTATTGGCTTATTTCGAATTTGGCGGGTTTTATCATACCACTGACCGTCGTATTGCATGTTCCAACCAGCTCCCTAAATCCTGTCATAACATGAACGTGTCAATCTCAGTCATTCCGGTGTTATGACCGATATTGTGTCAGTGCATGTCACGAGTTTTTTTTCTTTGCGTGAAGTTTTCTTTATAAATGATAAGTTTTTCGCTTTTATGCTTATTTATATGATTCAATTTATCCTTCAATGATATGTTGTCGCTTTCAAATAACTTTTTCCACACAAAAATTCCTCTATGTATTTTTTTTTCAATTTTGTTTTTTAATAACGCTGTACGGACAAAATGGCATACGAAGACAATGGGTATTATGACATACGTATGTCATTTTGTCCATAAAAGCTCAATCAAGAAGATTACCTAACTGTGGAAAATTTATTTAAGCTGTTCATTTCTTTACCGGTAGTAAAATGCCACGCAAGTATAAGCGCACGACTGATCGCCAAACTTGGAGTGAAGAGTCAATGCAGAAAGCTATAGAGGCAGTTCGAAATAAAAAAAGAGGCTGGTTAATGGCATCAAAAACATTTGGTTTTCCTCAAGAAACGATCCGTAGGCATGCATTGGGTAGTAATAAAAGTCTGAAGTCAAATTCTAAAGCTCTTGGACATTGAAAACCAACATTTCCACCAAATGTTGAAAAGGAATTAGTTCAGCATATAAATTTCCTTGGATCGCGTTTATTTGGATTAACGCGAGCTTCAGTGCAAGAACTAGCTTTTCAGTTGGTTGAAAAAAATGTTTTTGCTCATAAATTTAACAAAAAACGTAATACAGATATTTCTTTGCGCAAACCTGAAGTTACTTAAGCAGCCCGTGCTCAGGCTTTCAATCGGCTTCAATTCCAAAATTGTTTCCATCTTTATGAGACACTGTTGGCGTCTGTGAATCAAGAACTTATAGCAATTCCTCTTTCAAATCAAGAACAGCCATCATCGTCTACTCTTGTTGTCCCTATTGAGGAGATTTCTCCTGCACCAAAAGGTCATTTTATTAGTAGACAAGGAAAACGCAACCAAAGGCATGGCAGACCTCTTTAGATTTAACTTCCACTCCTAATATGACGGAAATTAAGTCGAAAAATAAGCCGACAGCTCCCCCGGCAAAGAGAAAACGAAACGTCACCAAAACGATGTTTGAAGACGACAGTGAAGAAGAAAAGGTTCCACAAGATGACGAGGAAGACTGTCCATGTATTTACTGCAATGATTTTTTTTCACGATCAAAGCCCAAAGAAAGCTGGTTGCGGTGCCTAATTTGTGCCCATTGGGCTCACGTTTCTTGCGCTGATGTTCATAAAAAATGTTCCTAATGATGTTAAAAAAATTATGTTCCTAAGCAGTTTATTTGTGAACTTTGTCAATAGGTGATTGTATAGTTTTTACGTATATGTCATTTTGTCCATAGTATATGGACAAAATGGATTTTAGCTAATCTCAGTTTAACTATTTATATATTTTATTTCTGTGTTTTTATTCCATAAATGTTGATAAGTTTCGATTAATAAAGAACCAAAGATGATTGGTGAAGAATATCACTGTTCTGTGAATTACTAATAAAGAATTATAACCCAAAAACAAAACCCTATGTCATTTTGTACGTACTTCCCCTACTTGCATGATATATTATATAAGTACCTATAGGTAGTATTCTTTAATAAACTCGACATGTCTGCAATCTCTTCAGTCCATTTAAAACAGATGCTTCCGCTAGTTTATATATATTTTGTTTGGTAAGCTGCGTCATTTGGAATATAAATAATGTATGGAGTTGTCACTCAATTGTTATTTATAAAATGTTAAAGACTATGGGTCGCCATAGAAAGTGCTTGAATCAGTCGGGGTTACCAGTTTCAAGCTGTCGCAGCACGGATGTTTGCAGTTCCAGTGCAAAATTCTTGTTTACAAAACACTAATCGCTTGAGTAGTCGTAGTCAAAACGAGCAGTCGGATTGCGATCGAATTCCGCCATGTAGCTGAATTCTTAGATTAGTCGGGACAGCAATAAACAACCGCTTCAATCTGTCCACTACAATTGCTAAACTTTCTTCAGGAAAAATACTTTTTCTCATAACGGTGTCCGTTTCCTTATTTTAATTTTATTTTTAATTTTATAAATAATATATTAAAAAAAGTACAAAATAAATAAAATGAAATATGAGTCAGTTCTTCATTGACATAAGTTAAAAAGATTTAGTTATATTTTTCTGTTATGGATACAAAAGTGTGAAATATTCCATATTTTCAATGTGCCCATGTAGGTCAGTTATTTAATAGTAGAATAAATAATGTTTCCTCCTCGAAATCCATATTGCAGCTGAATGAACGCTGCCAGCGATTGTGTTGCAGTTGAGCACTGCTTCAAGTAGTCCATGTATCGACTCTAAATCTCTCAATTGAATAACCACTCTTGAAGAATTTGCTCAATTTTTTTTTATTTAAATGATGGCAACATACTTTCTGAGTTAATCAAGTTAGACGGCAAAATTTCTTGCAGATATTTATTATTATTTTGATATGCATGAACTCAAGTTCATGTTTTTTTCTTTCATTTTAGTCATTTTAATTTAAAAAAAATATCACACTGGCTAACTTGAAAAAATACATTTCATTGATTTTCAAACATATTAATTTCGTTGTATTTGGAGCCTGCCACAGGAATGACATGTATTGTATATTGACAATGATAAAACGGTCCTAAAATTGTTTTTAAGAAAAAACCTCGGGAACGTAAAACTGTAGGTAGGTAATATAAAAATAGGATCTATATATCTAAATACCATATCTTGAATTAATACACTGAAAAATAAACAAATAATATGTTCATTCAATCCATAGAATTATAATATACTAGAATTCTCATTCCCATACAAATCTCGCTGTATACGAGAAGCCGGGTATTGTTAATGTAGGTATGTGTAATACTGTCGGTAAGCGTTGTAGGTACTTATATTACCACTCGTTATGACTGTGTGTGTAAATAATGTTGCAAACAGTTAAAAAATTCCCTATATAAATGGTGTTAATAATTTTTAATGTCATTATTTGAGCTAGTAATGAATATATTTTTTTACATACATACATACATACCATCACGCCATATCCCTTACGGGGTAAGCAGAGAAATTAGGATTTTAGTAAATTTTAAGGTTAGGTTCTATGTAGGTATTATTATAAAGTGAAACGTCAAATATTTACGTTTCGGTGGTTGATATTGGTGGAATGACCATATATAAAAATGGTATTTTGTTTTAATATCCACCTACTTATTTTCAAAACTAGTACAAAAAAAAAATTATTATTAGAAATAACTGTTTGTAATTGAAATATTACTTGATATTATTTTTGATTGTAAATAACTCAGAAATATTTTTTTCTAAAAAATAATATCAATAGGTGATTGTCCATATTTATTTATGGGAGCATTATTGCAGCAGTCTTGTTTATCCGTTAGATACTTCTATTTTATCTGTGGTTCATCCAAACAAACAGAAACAGACGCTATCCTTCATTTAAAAACAATCGTTGGAAGTGGTAGGAATCCGTTTTCTTTTATTTAAAAACAGACGCTATCTTTTGTTTAGGAAGTGGTTGGTATCCTTTTTTAAAAACGTTGCTCTGAGTGAATAACTAGAAGATAAATAAACAGACTAATATTGTTGGATAGAATTATGGCTGACGGAGAAGTTCGCGATCTGCTTGTGACGTGGAATCTTGGAGAATATGTAGAAATATTCAAATGTCAGTATTACCAAAATTTATTGTATTATTGTTAATTATTTAAGGCACCAACCCAATAAAAAGGATTATATTCTAAACACGAAAACTAACTTAAAACATAAAGCGGAACCATGTGCTACTTGTGACAGATTTTTTTACCCTGTATCTATTTGCTTACATCATAATATGTACATTATAGTCTTTTAGTTGAACCACATGCCAAATCATTGCGCTTACAATATTTTAAATAAAATGTAGATATGAATGGAGGCCTTCAATGTAACTGTCTGAATTCTTTCAACCAGTCATTTACATCAGACTATCTGAGTACATATCAAACTACAATATGTCCTTCATAAGTGAAAATGAGATAGGTACTTAATGAAAATTTTCATTTTTCGCGAAATGTGGATCGTATTATCTAATACATTATCTTGTTGGTTGATATATAGTAACATAAAATCACGATGAATTACAAATAAATACTATTAAAATCACTATGGACATCTTGGAATTTGAACTGTGTTGTGTTATTGTTTTCTTTGACATCCCTGACCTCTTCATTCCTATCTATATTTTCTTCATCAGGTGTTCCGCTTTAATTCTTCCCATGTGGCTAAATCATCTCATCATGTTAACTTTCATTCCATTTATAAAAAAATTAATTGTATTACATTATTCCTTGATTCCACATTTCATACCCTGTTTCACACCGTCCTATTAAAAATTCTCCTTACTATCTCATTCCAATAAACAAAATATATTAATTTTGCATTTATTCAACTTCTGCCTTGTCTGCATATGTTAAGGTTACCACTACGATTGTGTTGTGGATTACAACTTTAAGAAATATGAAATAAATATATGTTTTTGCTTCCTTTGATATGTTGCTACTATTTATTACTAGTTTGAGTGCTCCATTCACTCTTTACCTCCATAACTTTTCTTTGGATGACCTTATCTGACTGTCCATTATGTCGAAATTGGTTTCAAGGTCATTTAACAAAATATAATGAAATTGTAATTTTACAAACCGAATAATTTTGTTACAGAAAATGATATAACGTCCTTTTCTCTTCCATTGCTAGGGGAGTCGGATATTAATGATTTGATTCTCAAAATTAGACACAGGGCAATATTTTCCCGGAATATAGAAGATAACAAAACACGGTATACGGTAAATTGTCCCCACGGTCAACTCTCCATACGGTAAAAAGGGCGTACGGTCAATTGTCCGGGAATCCTTCACAACCTTTTTTTGTATATTTGCAGAACTATGGTAATTTAGATGCATCACTAGTGCAACTTCCACTTGAGACCCTAGACCAAAGTCTTCCGAGTACCTACATCTGTTACACTGAATACCAATATACCTGTTCCTGTCAGCATATATGTGAGACCCAGCTTCATATAGGTGTATGTATTTCTCCATTTATACCGAAGATAATGAGGGTTATAATGATGAGTTAGGTACAATGCTTGACTATTTCAAATAAAATGTTGATTTATTATTTTTCAGGACTTACCGGCTTTATTAAATAGTAGCTATGTAGTCTCGAGGGAAAAGGGCTCCTAAACCTAGATAATAACATCCCATTGAATAGCACCGCAAGACAACGTTTTGTAAAGGATAATTGGAACACATATTTTGCATGATAGTCCAGATATACCTAACTATAAGAGCTTCGGTGAACGTTGGTTGGGTACACAAGATTGTTAGAGTGTTTGCCCTGCAAGATTGTGGAGCCCACACGAGGAATTATAAATAGGTTGGCAAGAAAACTGCCAGACCAAATAGGTACACAATTTAAAAAGAAAATATCGTAAGTCTGGTGTAATAGAGAAACTATATCGGATCTCTAGATCTCCACAATGTACACCACTTTGCTCACCATCTCTCCACCTACCAGAAAGACTTTATAATGAGGATAAAGAATAGAACGATATCGTTCTATTAGATACATACATACCTACTCTTATTAGTGATCTCATAGAAAGAACAAAGAAGAGGAGAACGGGATCAGGTGTTTAGGAATAAATATTTCTTTGTATTGTGCATATTTATTTTACAAAATTACTTTAAAAATGAACACAAAACACCTAACAAATAAGACCAGACAAGTAACTTCCGGTAAATATAATATAGGTACCTAGAGTAAATAACTATTACGGTGAAAGAACACTGTAGTCTTCAATACCAACAATTTTAACAACTTGCCCTCAGACTTAATTGGATTAAATTCGTTTAATAAAATCAAAATATCGTGTGAAAAATTCATTTTTAACGAAAAATGTTCTTTCCCTTCCTTTTATTTTTGTTCTTACTCTATTGTATTTTTAGGTTTTTTCTGTTTTTTTTGTTTTTATTCTGATGTTGTTTTGGATCTCTCAAAACATTTTTATATTGCTAAACCAAATTCAATTTAATTTTTCATTGTTGGTTAGTTTAAGTAAGCATTTATATTGTATGGTGTAGAAACCCATTGATAACCATATATGGTTAGTGGGATCTTGTATAAATTAAAATAAATAAATAAAATGTTGAAAATAAAAAAAAAAAATAAATAAATATTTTTTTCTTAAAAAAATATAAAGTAGGTACCTAAGTTAGACGACACAATATCCGGGCTAAGATTATTCTATAGTCTTGCTGATTGTAGGTAAATTAAAAACTCATCTTTTCCGCAAGTCGTATCCAGATTGTCCTTCATCCGTTCAATAATATTATGTGTACTAAATATTATGCCAGTTTACTTTGAGTCGACTATTTTTTATAATTAATTTCATCTGGATTATGTAACAAGATTAATTTGTGATTTCTAGGTATTTTTTTAAGTTTTATATTTCACCATTTTCAATGTGTTAGCTATAGGACTAATTTTAAATTATTTTTTTGCAAACTGAAAGCGCCCTTGAGGTGACCACGGTTGTCACCAAACGGCGCTTTATAAATTGTCCTTATTATTATTATTATTCGAACGACGACCTGAAAAATTATGTGTTATGTTATGAACATTATGTCTTATTTGTTAGGTTATAAACATACCATACTTAAAGGTAAATCCTACAATGTGGGGTAACCAGCGACAGGTACGCGGGTGTGCATTACCTTATAAAAGAAAGAACGACACGTGCGGTTACGCCCACACCCTAGACTCATCTCACCTAAAAGAGTAACATCCACAGTGGGTAGTGAACCTCATCGCTGAACTTTGTGAGATGTTATTTTGCCTGTTGTATTTTCGATTAGGTACCCAATTTCGATTATTGTACCTAACTAGGTACACCCGAAGACTATGTTGGTAGAAAAGTCTGGTGCCTCACACTCATGATTTTAAAACTAGAATTCCGTTTTAAAGATCGTTAATTAATCATTAGGTATTTTATTTTGTATTAGATATTGTTTCTCGGGTACATAGGTACCTACCTACCTACCTACCTATTACTTATTTATTTATTTAATACTAATTTAACACCCACCAAATAACTAGTTGCCACATTTTGGAGACATGTCATTTACTAGTACTACAAGCTGTGTCTCCAACGGGGAATTATGATAACTTTAATTTCCATTTCTATAGAAATGATAGTTATTTCGTTGACTTTTTTTGAGCAAAGTAGATTTTTTGTATTCGAAATGATCATTAAATATCAATAAAAAAGCCATCACATATTTGAATATCTAATAAATAGATACATTTTAGTTAGAATGCATCCAAAATATTTAAGTTTAATAGCATTTTATTTTGAAATGATAATTTACAATTGACACCATAAATCATGACACCATAACACTAATGTAATTTCTTCGTCCTGGTAAATCTAATGTATATTTTAATGAGCTCTTAATGACTTGGGTTTATCACACTGAACATAATAGATAGGTAGGTATACATACAAAAGAAATCAAATATTACATTTAATGACAAAAGTAGTACCTAATTATTTATTTATTAATTAATTTATTTATGTATTTGGGAAGCCAACAGCTCATTTACATTTTTTATAATACAAATTTTTAACATAGAATTCAGAGCCAATAACAAGCATTAATTATTTGTGGAAAAAGTGATATCTCAATATAGACGAAATTAGAATATTATAGGAGTAGGTACCTACCTACCGATAAATCAAAGTACCAAATTAGTTATAATTATTACTAAATATCATATCAAATGCACTCATTAAAATCAATATATTTTATTGTTTGTTTTCAATCGAAAGTATTTTAGTACCTACCTAACAACTTATTTTTAAATTTCACCTATTTACCTAACTGTATAACAGATGGATGATGGCAGAGCGGTTAATAGCGCCCCAGGCTGTGTTCAAATTCAACACTCGACGTCAGGTGTCGAATGTACCTGAAGTTGCAGATTATGGCGTTTTTCACACCAATCTCACTGAACGCTTTCAAGCGGTGTTTCGATCTGAACGCAGCATCGAGCGTTTTAAATGTCAAATGTCATTTATCATGTAACTGTCTTTTTAGGTTATATTTTCATCGAAAGACAACAATTGGGCAGAGGAGTAAATAATGCTATTTGACCTTTTATTGGAATATTTGAATGATGTGTAGGTATTTTATAAATTAACCTCTTTGTAAATGCATATTGTCTTCATAGTGTCAAATGACAAATAGATAGGTACCTACCACAAAATAAATAGAAGTCAACAGATACTGTCAGAGTGTTTTTCACCCGACAATTATACCGAGTGTGTGGAGTATACAGTGAGGAATTACGCAGTCTGTGAAGCGTCTGTTTTCGGTCATTTTGAACGGCTTAGAGCGTCACTAAGTGCACTCGGCGTTCATTGTGAACGCAGCCTTGGATTAGAAATCCTAGATAACTTTATAAGGATATATTTATTCTTATAACGAGTAGGTTGTGGTCAACACTAAACTATCCGCACCTTAGTAAGCGTTCATTTTTTCTTCTTGAAAGGTTGATGAAAGGCAATCTCTATAAATGCATTTTTATGAAGTACATTTCTTAAAAAATTATAAGATTCCCAGAGGACAAAAGTTTACACACTACACCATACACACAAAAACATTGTCACTGAAATCATTGTATGCATTTTCTTCATGATACCTGTTGAGAAATTTTAAGTAAAATTGCATCACTAGCAATATGAGCATATGTGAGACAGTGTATCAATGTTGATTAGGCGATGTATGTGTCAAGATAGAAGAATGCGGTGTTCGGTTCTCACTGCCTACCCCTTGAGGAAGATAGAAGTGGAGAGTAAAAAATACACTTGTCTATAGAGACACATACAATATCAATATGAAGTTGATCACTCAATTTTCCCTTACAGAAGCTATTTTACTTCTGTTGCATACATTTTCCATAATACAAATATGAAATTTATTTCACATTGATATGGCAACCATCGATTTTTTCTTGAAATTTTGACAATCCTTGAATGCATTTTTGATGAGTGTATTTTTGCTGTATCTATCTAAATTTCAAACAGTATACAAAAACTCGATTATCCAGACCGTGAGAGCATTTTGAAAATTTGGACAGATGAAATCAGAGAAGAAATTAACGGATATCTATGAAAAACTAATCAGCTCTAGGTCTATACACTTTACACATATGATGTTAATATGAAGTCTATCGGACTTATAGTGTGGGCTGTAGAGACAACACAAAAAAAAACAACGTAAATGATGAAATCACAGAGAAGAAATTAAATGTTGTCCATGGAAAACTAATCAGCTCTAGGTCTATAAACTTTACACATATGATGTAAATATGAAGTCGATCGGACTTATAGTTTGGGCTGTAAGAGAGGACATAAAAAAAATAATTCCATACGCCGAACGCCGTACGCCATACATACAAACACATCACGACGAAACTCACAGTGTGCACTCTCTACATAATACCCGTTGAGATAATGATACGCTTAAAAATTGTGACTCTCCACTATTCCATAATGTGGAGAGTAAAAAGAATGAATATATCCTTGTAACAAGTATGTAACATATCTACACATCCTCATACATTACCTAAACTAAGAATAAATGCCTCCACCCATCAAAAATGGTATTCGGCACTGAGAAAAAAATTTTGTAGGTACAAGAATTCCCTTTTAAAAATAATTATTTATATTCTTGCAAAAGCAGTTTTTTTATTTATTTCTCAGTTTGATTTCGTACCTACATTCTCATCATTCAAAATTCTATATCTATGATCGCGCTAACTTCTTCTCGGCCGACACCTAGTCTCATTTCACTCTTTTCATCCTTGTATTGTTTTATCAGATGTTAATAATCAATTATTTCTGTCTCCGAACCGCTCTAGTATACTTATTTCAGAAATTCAGAACACTGATTTAATTATTTATACTTAGGTATATTTTTTACAAAAAAACTTTAATTTTATTAGATAAATAAATAATTAACACTACCTTGCACCCTGCACAAGTGAACATTTTATTGCCATACGACAATTTACCAATTAACCAGTCTTTATAGCTTAATTAATATATGTGTGAATAATTAATTTATATAAATTTTATGTAAAATAATTAAATGAACTTCATTGAACCATGTATATCTGGCAATTGTAAAGCTATTGGGTTTCATTTTGAAAGATTAAATAGATTGATTGATTGCTTCATTGAATTTCTATTCATTTCAAATTCACATAAGTGTTTACTGCTTAAATTTAAATACCAAACATAACTGCATTTAAGGGAAGCTCCACAAAGACATTAAAATTTTACAAAAGAAAGATAATAATAGTTTAACAGGTAGTTAAAAATTCAGTGGGAAATACCGTAATTATTAAAGGTATTGTCTATAGAAAACTTGTAAACAACATTACCCACTTCAGTGTATTGTGGACAAGGTGCTATAAAACCATTAAAATAATATTATAATGTTATCTTTTTGAAATAAATCTTTGTCACTATTACTAAGCTACACCTATTTAGTCAATATTTATTAAGAGTTTTTCTTGGAATTGTTATTATTTTCATAGTTGGTAATTTTACATTAGGTATATTATATTCCATTTTATGTAGTGAATTATACTTCACTTAAGTAACAATTTACAATAAACATAGTATCTACCTACCTACATATCGTGCCGTTTCCTTTCTTGGAGGAGATAGGTGCGGGGAATCGAATGCCACACTATTTTCTTGAGTTTCATTCGAGCATTTATTATTTAGGTACCTACCGACTTATATTTATTTAATTTTTATGTTTACGTTCATATATAATAATTATACATTATACTTACCAATCCTTCTCACTAGACTGTACGAAAGTAGAATGTTTTACAGCATACATATTAAATTTTACTAAAGAAGCACAATTAATAAAATTCAAGACATCATAATATTTCAGGAACAAGTGTGATTGAAAATGATATCCACTTATAATAATTCATTTGAGAGAACATATTATTTATACCAAGTTTCAAGCATACCTATGATGGAAAATATTTTATGTAATGGAACCCATCTATATCTTAATTTTCTTTGATATTGATAAAAAATCTTATTGATTAAGTACGATAGTTAAAAAAAATCCGAACTCCTTAGTGGGCTGCAATTTTATTTTTAATTTACAGCTGATAACACCATACAGTTCGGACTTTGCGCAAATTCATCGCCTCACTCACATTCATGAATCTTTTCTTCCGTGGTCGTCTGTTATTTACACTTTTGTAGTTTCCTTCTTTCAAAATATTGTTTGCATGGTCGTGTAAATATTTTCTTGGCCGGCTTCTATATCTGATTACTTATCTTTCAATTACCTACATAGGTATTGTTTTAATTAAATAGAACGAAATATAATATATTTTTTTCTTATTAATTTGTCTCTCTTTCTTCATTCATTCTTCGCATGTTACCAAAAAAAAATCATTTTCTTCTTCATTCTCTTATGCTAGTCCGTAAATCCTGTTGTTGGCAGATATGTTGTATACATCTCTTTGGTGGTCTGTCAGAAAGCAGTTCACTCTCATTGAGCAAAGAGTGAGGGAACATGACCAAATTTTTTTGTAATAAATTCCACTCTTCTAACAAAATAATTTCTTGCTTGTCTATTATGTCAATATACACATATATCTCGAGATAGCTGTGTCTCGGATACGAAAGCTGAAATACATTTTGAAGATGGTATAATGTAACGCATTTTTACAATCAGTGTTAAGTAATGGAATTGTCGCTTGGGGAGGAACGTATACGATTAATTTACAATCAATAAATATAACACAGAAATTGACAGTCGAAAAATACTAAAGAAATTAGGAACTTCCCAACACTACAACAATTGTTTTCAATGTTTAAAGTATCGTCTAAAAGCCTTGCTACAGATTTTCAAAGAAATTATAGATACGTGAAAACACGAGAGTTCGTAGCCAAAGATCAAATTAATGAGTGTAGTTAAGAAGAAAGCGGCCGGCCAACCCACAAGTACGTGGGTATAAAATGAATTATGATTTGCAACGAATAGAGAACTGTCTAATCAATGGTCTACAAACAACTCATCAGCCAAACATCAGCTTAACTTTTCATACAAAAAGATCCTTAAAAAGGCGTTCAAAAAACAGTAGATTGCCACTTGTATCAAAATATATTCTGCAGAAAACAGCCTTAGTGTTCTGACCTACTACACAATTGAATGTACCTAGTCCTGCAGAAAACAGACAGTCCACAATAACTGAGAGATGAGCACTTTTTTTAAGTGAATATTTAAATCCATTTAAATATATCCCAGGGTTTACTTTGCTTCATGTGTTGGATATGTGAAAAATAATTGGTATTGTACTAAAATAAAACTTTGATATATTATTTTCAAGACATTAGCGATTCTATAGCAAAACCTGTTTCTACAATAATAATATTTTGGCAATTTTTCACATATCCAATAGATGATACAGTGAAAATCATTGGATTCAATAAAATGGATTTATAAATTCACTTAGAAAGAAAAGTGGCTATATCTCAGTGTTTTTTGTGGGTTGGCAGATCTGTACATATAACTACACTCAAATGTAGTTGGATAAAATTCAATATACCAATAGACCGGCGGAATCAAAACCATCCATGTTTACCCATATCATGGTTTTAATTATCTTATGGAGTTTTATAATATCTTAAGATGTCAAGTCAAGTTTTTAAAAATATCGAAAAACCCGAAACACCCCTACTAGATAATTTAATTTTCTATAAAAAAATATGATCAATGTAGTAGGTACATCTCAAACTTTTTTAACAATTTTTATAAAAATTGAATTCAGTGACGACATCGTTTCATACAATTTGTAAGGCAGTAAACACAACACAATATCTCACTCAATAGTTTGATACCTACTTAATCTACAAACATACATTCTGGGTAGGCAAAACAATCTGACCTCCATATTATCCTACCCTGATAAACATACTCACATGTTTTATATAGAAAACAAAATATCTGAAAATATTTATTATTTTGTGTTTAAGTATCTACCTATTTATATTTTGGTAAGTATTTTTTTACTATACATACTATCGCAGTTGGATCTCATGTGTTACAAGCAACTAGTACAAAAGTTATTCTTCATATTTGTAGGTCGGTACGATAATATTTAACAGAAAAAACTAAATATATATACTTTTTAATTAAGACAAATGGCATGATAGATATTTTGCCTCTTATACCTACTATTTTGCTTCAAAAATTGGATAATATTTTCACCAGACGGATTTTTTTAGAATAAATATATTCTTGTAACAAGTTTATTATATCCTTATACATTTTTTATTCAATGAATATGTCCTTATTAAACAAGTACATATACATCTTCCTACGTTCCCTAAAATAAGCATAAATGCTTGTGCTATAGGTGAACGAAATCGGTCGAGGCAGGATTCGAACTCGCGACCACTGGATTAAGTACTAGCCCAATGCGCTAACCGCTCTGCCATCGACCCATCTGACATTCGCTTAATAGCATAAATGGTTGCGCTGTGGATGAACAAATTCGGTCGTGGCAGGATTCGATCTCACGACCACTAGTTTACTAACACAGTGCTCTAACCATCAGGCCACCACCCGTCTGTCCATGACATCGTATTTTATCTTAAACTTTCATGATTTTATTTTTAATTAAATTATTTCATCTTTAGTAGGTACCGACATTAATAAATATTAATAGATAGGTAATTACCTTTTTAAGCCACGAGTGAGATTAATTAATTATTATTTATAGCTTCTCGTGCAATTAACAGGTAGGTACCTACTATGTCAAATAATTGTTAATTTAACACGCATCACCCAATAACAAGTTACCAGATTCTGCAGATATTGATCGTCTCACAGATCCATACTAAAAACATAATTAAAACTGTGTCTCAAACGGGAATCGAACCCGGGACCTTTGGCTGAGGAATCAGATATCTAACCAACTGAGCCACGGAGGCCCATAAATTGATTAGTAGCTATGTTTCATTTCATTTTTTTCACAATATTTTACGACACAATCAAGTAGACTGTAGAGTACCTACTCCTGCCCAACTAGGAAGCCCTGTCCTAGGGCTAGCAGTTTACAAATTTAAAGTGACAATTTCGAACTGGGTGATGATAGTTTCCGTTCTACATTAGGTAGGCACACAATCAAGTTCGTTGTAATTATTACCTAATCTTATTAATTATTAGTTCCTACATTGATTATTATGTTCGTATTAATTAAGCCGAACTGGATCTTAGCGTTTTTTTATTCTTTTTCAATGGCGTTACAACCAAAATCAAGCCGTGCCCTCCTCCAACTTACCTAGTAAGTACTTTCGTCCAAATCAAGTTAACAGTAATAAATATAATTGTTTAAACATGTGTTATGTATAATGCGTTCACTATAATAACTCTTTTCTTGTTTTTGTGTTGGTTGCATATTTTGCGTTATTGTCAGATGAATGAAACTATACTTTGATAGATGTGACAACATATAAGTACCTACCTACTTATGTAGTATTCGTAACAAAATTAGAATAATTAAAGTTGTTTTTTGACATAGGTAGGTATCTCCAAAAACAATAATGAGCTTTAAATTTATTCACCAGAGTCTCAAAATGTTTAAATGAGCAACAGCGTAGAACTAATTCGCCAGGCAAAAATACGACAAGAGTTATTATAGTGAATGCACTATTGTATAATTTTCTATGAAAGTAATAAGAGCACCTTTTATGATTTAGTTTTTGTAAAACAAGGAGTATTGGAATAAAAATACTATATTATAAAATGTTGAGTTTTAATATCAATAAAAAGTGGCAAAAGCGTACATAGAAAATGGTCATATTACATAAAATGTGATTAATTACGTGGAGACAATAAGTGGTTTACATGTAAAATAAGTTGTTAACATAGAAATGAAAATGTTTACATATAAAATTTATAGTTAAAGTACTAAAAATAATAATAAAATACTATCTACAATCTACTACAACATGAGTATCTATTTATGCTTTATTGCGAGATCACAATGAATTCATTATCTTATATATTATTCAATGTATATATTATTTATTTTTTTATATCAATAAAACATTAAAATAAATTTTAGACAGTGCAAATAGATTCATTGCAATGCCGCTAAATTCACTTCAGTCAAAAAAATATTTTTTTATTATGAAAATAATAAAAAAATATTTTTTATTATTTTCATAATAAAAATAATAAAAAATATTTATATTATTTTTATAAAAAATAATAAAAATATTTTACTATGAAAATAATTTAATAAATTACATGATTTATACAAATCATATTGTCAAAAAGTTAATAAGAAGGTATTGTAAATTACTATTATAATAAAATTTAATA
The DNA here is from genome assembly GCA_963576475.1 of Molanna angustata. Taxonomy (NCBI): domain Eukaryota; kingdom Metazoa; phylum Arthropoda; class Insecta; order Trichoptera; family Molannidae; genus Molanna; species Molanna angustata. The sequence continues at coordinate 20,841,153 of OY754979.1, forward strand.
CAATATATTTTTTTTGTAAGTTCACTTATTCATTCAAGTTAAAATTAGTCTTTATATTTGCGAATTCATAGTTCCTCACTATATCCCATCCCCTTGGGTTAGTGAGGTGTAAAAGACAAATCGTGTCGTGTGAATCTATGATACCTAAAGACACTTCATAAATTTCGAATATTTAATTGGTACTCAACTAATATTAGGTACCTACCTACTATAGACGTGTAGGTATCTAAGTAAAAAATCTCTATTAGCCATTTTATCAACAACAATAAAATTTTAGAAAGGAATGCGTATCAAAACAAATAGGTACTTAAAATATAATATGAAAGTTAGAAAATACACTGAAAAAAAATATGACAACTGAATTGGCTATTTGTGAATGTGTGTGTAGCCTAACCTTTGTTATCAAAGGTTATAAAGGTTTTTCTATTTATAAGTGTACGGTTTGGCTGTGTGCACAAAACATTTAGTTCGATTAATTCAATGTTTCGTAGTCACTATAGTTCGATTAATTTTAACATGAAATTTTGTTACTAGGTACCTACCTAGGTGCTAATAACAAAAGTCAGTGTGAAATAGCGTAAAATAACGAATTTGACAAAATAATACAAAAGTGACAACTATTAACATAATCATTATAAGTAGGTATACTTAAATAATGAATTTATATAATAATTAAATAAACACTTTATTCATGCAAATAAGCATAAATTTCGTCACTTAAATCGAACCACTGATTAAATTTCTATCACTTAAAGTGTATTTATTAAGACTGATATCAACATGCTTCACAAGAACGTTGACAGAAGTGGATGGTTAATATTGTCAACAATTTAAAGCATTAAATTTGTCGTTCCGTTAACAAATCTATCCAACAAACGTTTTCCAAACGCTCTAATTTTCTTCTTCAACCTGGCCACCCTCTTTACTTCCGCCCAGCTCGGCCTCTTGAGGCATCTAGGCCTCCTCGTATAATGTAAATTGACCTCGAGCATCTTCCGATTCAGGCATTCAATTAAGTCATCTACTGGTGCTTCTTCGTCCGAAGCTTCATCATCGGCGTCCGAGATATACAAAATAAATGACGACGTCGTAACATCAATTTCATCTGATGTGGGTTCCACGGATATGTCTGACAAATTGGGGTCAATTTGAATTGCTGACATGGCTTTTTCTTTTTCGGCATCACACAACGATGCATCTGAAATATTCTCAGATTTGATCATCTGATCACCCACGACGGATATATCCATTTCTTCATTATTTGACAAGATCTCGGGGTTGTTTTTACTGATATCGACATCCATATCATTTGTTTCCACATCTGGTGTGTACGTATCGACGTAATGTTTTAAACATTCTCTCAACTTTTGCAAGTCGGCCTCAATTTCATCAGACGAGGATAAGCTTCCGTACTCAGATGGATTATCTTCCGTAGTGGATTTGCTCGACATACATTTACAATATTTTGGATAATTATCCACATATTTTTCTTCGCCACCATCAATTACCAATTCTTCGTCGGAGGAGGATTCTTTGATCTGATCATGTAAATTTAAACTATTTGGGACGTTAAGGTCCTCATACACTGCCGAATCGTTTTCGTGCGCTGTTCCTATGGAGCCGATTTCGCCAGCGTTTACTTCTAGACTTGTATCACCCTCGCCAGATGATGTGAATGGTTCGAAGTAATAATTTAGATAGCCTCTTTTCGAGATTCTTTTTTTCGATGGAAGCGCAGATGTGGACGTAACATACGAAACCATCACAAAATTGGTTTCTGTTTTCATATCAATCATGTTATAAGGATAGTAGTAATCACACTCTTGACCTACGTCAATTTCTTCTTCTGTCATTGAATGCATATGTTGATCAGCTTCAGAATGTTCTTGGTCAAATGCAACGTTTGGAACAACGATCTCATTGCTGGGTTCATTCTGCGTCGATTCCTCTTCACTAGAATAATTTCTATGGAAGTCCGCCATCGCTCACTTTTTTGCAGAAGTGAAGATACCCAAGTGTAGATATTTTGGTATAAACGTCACAAATCTTCAAAAAAATACTGGTGTAGGTACCTATCTGGCTTCTGATTCTGTAACAATAAATAAACGAAACATTTAGTGATAAGTTGGTTATACCTGCTTAATAATCTAAGGGTGGATAATGCAGTTAATACTGATACTTTATATATTTGATTATTATTAATTGGTACACCTAACTTATTTATTTTTAATTAAAAGACTGAAATACCCAACGCAACAGAAGATTACAAGAAAGAAGTAGGTATATTTGCAAGTATAACTTTTAACTTTTTATTGACATCATGTAAACACATTGAATAAGTTTTTTTATTTTTGACTTTTCTACGGACAATTCTTGGTAGAACTCCATTTCAAATTATAAATAAATTTGGTATGGTAATATAAAACCAAAGTTTTCAGTTCTACTAATTTAATGACACTGACTAGTTTCGGTCATCCAGTGACCATTTTCAAAGTGGTCACTGGATGACCGAAACTAGTCAGTGTCATTAAATTAGTAGAACTAAAACTTTGCCTTTATTTAACCATACCAAATTTATTTATTACATTGAATAAGTTTATCTATGAATCATATTTTTACGAAACTCTGTTTTTGTCTGATTTGGTTACAATGTCTGTATTTACCTAATAATAAAATCTACTTTCATTGCGCCTATGAAGTTTTCTTATATTTGTTGTATTTTTTTCTTTAGAATTCTTTTTTAAGAATTCTCACTTTTGAGTGAAAAACAATGTTTGTCCTAATCCAACTGTCGATTTGGTCAAGAGAACTTTGTTCTCTTAACATATCGACAATGTTTCAACCCAAGATACGATTGTATGCAGGGTCTATATTTTTCGATTTCCGAACAATTTACCGTTACAGCCGATTGACCGTACGCCCTTATTACCGTATGGACAATTTACCGCGGCGACAATAAACCGTATGGACAGTTGACCGTGGGGACAGTTGACCGTGGGGACAATTTACCGTACGGACAATTGACCGTGAGGACAATTGGCCGTGAGGACAATTGGCCGTGAGGACAATTGGCCGTGAGGACAGTTGACCGTACGGACAATTGACCGTGGGGATAGTTGACCGCACGGAAAATCGACCCTGAGGACAATTTATCGGATGGACAATTCACCGTGTGGAAACTATTTTAAATAACAAAAAACTTCCCTTTTTTGTATTAGTTAAATAAATTGCGTGAAAAAAAATCGTCGTTTATGGCGACGAACCGATTGCCTTCTTTTTATATTTCAAAATACAACAAGAAATCCAATATGTCGGCAGTGATTAATACGAAATTTTACAAAATAAAGGGGAATTATGTAGTTCTAATTCGCTACATTTTAAAAATTTAAGGTTTCAAAAGAAAACAAAGAAGTATAAATTATTTCGCAATCTACACCTTCTAATTAGTATAAATCGATATCCATTTTGAAAAATCAAAAAAGAACAAGAAGAAGTTTAATACAGAAGTCTTCTTAAATTTTTAAAATGTAGCAAATTTGAACATAGGTAGGAATTATCGCTAATATATCTAATTCTCAGGTCGTGAGAGCATTTTTTCAGTTTTAATAGATGAAATCATAAAGAAACATTGAGAAAAAATGAACCATTATTTATGGAAAACTAATCAGCTCTAAGTTTATGGACTTAACACATATATCAATATGAAGTCAATCGGACTTATAGTTTGGGCTGTAGAGAGGACACGAAAAGGATTTTCCGTACGCCATACATACAAACACATCATGACGAAACTCACAGTGTGCACTCTCTACATGATACCCGTTGAGAAATTGATGTATAAAATACGCTTAAAAATTGTGAAATCGTGACTCTCCCCTATTTCATAGTGTGGAAAGTAAATAACCCAGTAGTAAATGAATACCAAAAACACTAATAATTATATTCACAATAACGAGGAATACCACAAAACAAAACTTTAATGCAAATATAAAAAGACGTGAACATCGTTCATATTGCGAAATGCATCATGAAAATAGTTAGTTAAGTAACAGTAATTTATTAACAGTAGGTATGTAATGAAAAAATAAAATTTAGAAAAGGTTATTAGAAAAGGTATTTATTTATTTCTAACAATATTTTTTTTTCTACGAACGCGCTAATTTTACATTGTACCTACCTATTGTTCAAAACTTTATACCCGTTAGAGTAGGTACCTAGCTACCTACTTGTCTAACAATATTTAAGTCAAACTTATGAAAAAATAAAATTTAGAAATGGTAGTTTTATCAATAAGCTATATTTATATGTTTTTTTCTATGAACGTGCATATTTTAACGTAGGTACCTACTTAGATACAATAATAGAGATTGCGTTTAAATAGAGATTGCGTTTAAAATATAAAACAACGATGCCATTTAAAATACTGTAGGAAAATCATAGATTTTCATTATAATATAGGTAGGTACTACCTAGATGTCGTAGTTAGCAAATTTTGTATGAATCGAAGTGAGGCATTATTCCGGGGGATTTTCGACAACTTGGTTGGCAGACCACATCGTTTTTCTATAGAGAATAACTACTAATGTGAATTGTTTTCGGATTTTTCGAAAAAAAAAACACTTCGTTCATTAAGATTTAAAGAACAGTTATCTAGGAAGTATTGAAATGTAAGGAAAACTGCAATATGTTGCCGACCAAAACGTCAAACGCGCGATACCTATTACCATGACTCACTTATTACAAGAAGTAGGTAATACATCTAGTAAATAGGTGTATTATATAAAAATCTATAAGGAAAATAGAGATTACGTTAAAAATATGTACAGTATAAAGATGTCATTTCAAATATTGTACCTACCTAAATCGAAATTCCGTTTAAAATATAAAAACAACTACCTATGCCATTTAAAATACTGTAGGTTAATTTTATAAAATATAACTAAGATAAAAATGCCATTTAAAATATTATATTAAATAAATCTTTCATTTGAAATTATACGGAGGTACCTACCTAACGACCTACTGAATTATTAAATTGAGATATTTAAAAAAATCCATTCAAAAATTAAAAAAGTAATAAGTGCTTCACAAACTAAATAGCATCATTTGAAGTATAAAATAAAGATATCTTTTGAAATACAAAAAAGAGATTCCATTCTAATTTACCTAGCGGTAGGTAATAAAAAAACCTAAGTTAAAAGAAATCTTGAACAATTTCAAAGTTTTTTCGTTAAAAACGTGGATGTTAATAATAATAGGTACCTATATAAATAAAATAATTTATAAAAACAAATAAAAGAGACATAGTAGTAATGCACACACTAGTGTGAATTTAATGAGCCTATGCGCTTTGGCAGAACACAGCCGGCATCGTATTTTTGTCTGTAAGTAGGTATATAGGTTTCAAGAAGTAAAATAATTAGGTATATAGGTAACAAAAATAAACTTACCAAAACAAAATTTTGTATTGCACGACCAAACTTTTCACTTCACTTAACACACGATAAATTAAGAACACAAACTTCCAAATTGGTGTTTTGTCTAGCGAGGTTCACACTCTACTGATACGTAGCGTTCATATCGCCTGAGTATGGCATAGAGGGCGAGGCTTCGATAGTCCCGCCCTCTCATGAAGAAAGTCAAATCAGGTAGTGGGGGGAAGAGTCAGGGCTGCTACTTGCATGTACCTGCTTATTTAAAATATACAATTTTAAAAAAAAATTATCAACACTTAGCTAATTCAAAACTACTTAGGTAGGTTGGTATTAGTAAAAAAAAATATTTATAATGTAGGTACTTACAATAATTTATTGTACCTACATGTTAAAATAGTTAACCATTTCTTAGAGTAATCATTCAGGAAACTTTTATGTTTTAGTTTCAATCAATAAGGTACATCTAATGAATTTAAAAAAAAACATGTATGATTAGTGAAGCGATATACCTATGGATTTCAGGACAAGTACCTATGTGTGTCGATGGGTTCTCTCTGCCTACCCCATTAGAGAAAGGAAGACAAGAACTTCATGTCATTCCAAAAGAATAAATAGTTTTACGATAGGAAGTTTGGTAAAAATTTAAATGCATAGGTATTTACATGTAGGTACCTTCTACCTACCTTCTTTTTTTTCGTTGGTGTTACAGTCTAAAGCAAGCTTATGCCTCATTCAATTTTTGCTCTCAAATTGGTCTGTCCGCAGCTGCCGTTCTCCAGTTGGTTACTTGCAGAAAGTGTAGTGTATCTACTGACTCTCTTCTAATGATCTTCACATCTCATTCTGGGTCTCCCGATATTTCTATATATCCCGACAAACGCATTTTTTTAAGCATTCATGATTTTTTCTAAAAATATCTGTAGGTAAAACCATTTCTACTCTTTTTGTATAGATTCATCTTGCCCTGGGGGGCAAGTCTGGTTTATTGCAGATCATCTACTTATATCATACTGAGATTGTATTCTGAAAGTTTCATCATAATGTATCTGTGTGTGTGCTATGTGCTGTGTGCTATGTATGGCGTGTTTATTTTACTTTATCGATTATAGACTCGATTATATACCTACTATCGATCAGGGGCGTGCCAAGAACCTTCGGACTAGGCAAACCCGGAAATAAAATTGGGAAATGTCTAAAAATTTATGTTTTTTAGCATCGTTGTAAATTTGAATAGCCATGAAAATATTTTAAAATTAAATGCCTAAATAATATTTACATTTGTGGCTCTATTAAGCATCGTTTCTACATACGGTTCAATTTTGAATCTTGTAGTATAGTTTCAATAAAACAGACAAAAAAATATTAGGTTTAGAATTTCTTAATATAGGTACCTAATATTCATAGGCAAGCCAAGATTTTCGGCTTCTATAAGCAATTCCGCTACTGCTATCGATTATATACTAATTCGATTTTTTTTAAATTTTGCAAATATGTATAGGTATCTAATATTCGCTTAGACCCCATAAGATTTTAAACGATATATGAATAGTCAAATATTTCAAAGTAACCCCAAATTCAGAAAACTTAAAATTTGAAATTTTTATTTTCAAATTGGTAAAAAGACACATCACTTTCATAAAATGGCATTGAAGAATTATCAAGTTTTCATAATGAAATATTTAAATAAAAAAATAATTTAACAAACTCATTTCACGAAAATGCTGAATACCTATTTTCCATACAAAATTTTTATAATTTTTAGAATGACTTGTTAGTGAGGAGTTTAACGTTGGCCACAACCCACTCTTTTAGGTATAAGTTTCAGTCTTATAGAGCATTATTATGACGATATGACTTCGTGACTACGAGTACATAACACGTCTATAATGAAATTTAATTAATTGAATTTTTCAATTATATTTATTGAATAAAATAATATTATATTCGTAGGTATATATTATAGTGTGTAAGCACGAGTACCTACTTAGGTATCTATATATGTGCGAAATCGTCTGAAATTAAAAAAGGTATAATTTTTTATTTATTATTAATGCTCAAGAAAATATTAATTGATACCTATTTCAATTATTTTGCTTTCCCTGACATATTTTTAATGCACGTCAAACGCCGAGCTGTGATAGGATAGAATCATTTGTGGGCGGATATATTTTGTATGTGCCTACCTCCCATTGTTGTTAAAAGAAGTGGGGCGAGGGTATACCTACGTCTATATATATTCCCCCGGTCAAATGAAGTGTTCCTACGAAAAGGTCTTGAGTTATCCTAACATAAAGGACATAGTGCTAATGTGTTATAGTTCTAAAATATTAATTTCTATGTACCTATATTAATAATAGGTGTCAGTGTCTGGTTATATTTGGTAAGTTAATATCTAAATATTGTTTTTCTTAAAATACCCAAATTGGTAATTTATAGACCAAGTTAAAATTCTGCATTTAGATACCTACATATAAATTTCATATCCTTATCGTTTTACCTACAATTTTTATTATTATTTATATCATATAGGTACTTACTTACCAACCTAATGAGTTATAGTTATAACAAGTTAAAAATTGAATTGGTAGATTTGGCAGACGAACGTATTTTCCTCAACTTTTACATATAAATATAGGTATTGCTTCATGGTTTTGTAATGAATCAAACATGCACCCAATAACAAATTGTCACATTTTGGGGACTCGTTAATCCAGAATTAAAAACTGTTTCTCTATCGGGAATCGAACCCGATATCTATAAATCAGTTGAGAAATATGCGTCTAAAACTAACTGAGCCACAAAAACCAACAAAATTATATAAGCACCTACCTACTATATGTGTCAGTATCTACATACGGTTCAATTTTAAATATTGTACTAGGTATGGTTGCAATAAATCAAATTAAATATAACTATTAGTTCTTGAATATCTTAATATTGGTAATATTCATAGGCATGCCAAGATTTTCGGCTTCTATAAGCAATTCCGCAAATACAAAATCTCAAATTTATTTAATTAAAAAGTTCCAGAATTTCTCAGACATTTTTATTAAAATATGAACATTATAGAAGTAGGTACATCCCATTTTTTTAACAATTTTTATAAAAATTGAATTTAGTGACGACATCCTTTCATAGAATTTGTAAGGCAGTAAACACTACACAATAGGTATCTCACACGATATTTTGATACCTACATGTTTTATATAGAAAACAAAATACCTATCTTTAAATATTTATTAATTTGTGTTCAAGTGTTTATAGTTTGCTACGTATTCTTCAACTACACATACCTACTATCGCTATCGACAGTTGGATCTCATGTGTTAGGTACATGCGACTAGTTATATACAATTCCTATATTTACTATTGGGTATTGTATTGAATACCTATATTTACATTGATCATTTTATGGTTCACACTTCTACTTTCCCAATCACAATAATTTATGGCAATAGTTTAAAAAATGTAAATTCACGAATAGAAACTAAAAAAAACTTGATTTTGATATATTTATTTATTACTTATAATATTTGTCAATATAGGTAGGTAATTATTATATATCGGTTAAATACAAAAAAATACCTAATATTTTCAATAAACTGTCACTAGCCAAAAGATATATAGGTAGGTACCTATCTACTCACGTGTAGGTATCTATGTATTTTTTTACCAATTTTTCTATTAAGGTACCTACTTGTTTTATTTATTTATTTTTTAATTTAAAAAATATAATTCATTTCCTGTGAGGCATATCATCTTATTCGGGTGGTGAATAGCCGGGTAATAGAAAATACAACAAGCAAAATAAAATTTCATAAAGCTCAGCTACGAGGTTCACCGCCCATTCCGAATGTTGTATTTTAGGTTAAACGAGACTTTTTTTTTGCTTAAGGCAATTCACCCTTTAAAGAGTGCTATGTGCCAATTATTTCATGTCAGAGGAGAAAAGTTTATTATTATTATAAATTTATGTCATTCAATGAAAGGAATTTTGAAATAACGGACAGTACACGTGAATTATTAAGAGACAAAAGATGTTGGATATTAAGTGGAGATTGGTGAGTGATTTTAATTAATTGTTTGTATATATTTTTGAAGGCGGAATTATTTTTACAGCTAAAAAATACATGATCAATTGTCTCATCCTCATCACCACACTGGCAAAGTGGGCTATTTAGAACTCTAATTCTATACAGATAGGAGGCAATTGAACAATGGCCAATTCTCATTCTAGAAATACATGAGAATATTTAAATATTTAAATACATTATACAGAATATTTAAATACATTAAACGAGACTAGTGTGTAGTCATTCACGCATGTGTCGTGATTCCTTTTATAAGAAAATGCACACATGTAGCTGGTTATCCCACTCAGTGGGATATGTCATGATGGTATATTTGTATAAGTGTAAGAAAGTACCTAGGTACCTACCTACATTTATTAGTTGTTTGTTTATTCTTATTTTTTGATAGATGGAAATTATTGAGATAATAGCGATTGGGTAAAACCATAGATTTTCATATAATAAACTAGATGTAGTAGGTACTTACTCCGTTCAATAAGGCCTGAGCCAAGTTGAAAACGCTTAACGATATCGCCGGACGCTAATTTTTATTTGTATGGGATTTGACGTTTGTTGTAGAATTTTTTTCTACAATAACAAACAACATACGTCAAATCCACGGAACAATAAATGTATGGAAGGCTCAGGGCTGAAGCAAAATCCTGGTCAACACCGCTACCGAGATTCAGTCGTATTCAGCGTTCGTGGGGTAATAATCTCTTGTTTTTTGGCAAAAATTTGTTATTTTTTTACAAAAAAAGGTGCAGGACGCTGTGGCAACTTGTCAAGCTCATAGTAAAGTATATTTTAAGAAGAACTATCATTGGTAAGCGCAAATAATTTGATATATTTTGTTGATGAAACGTCAATAGTTCTCGTGTTTCTTGTTCCCGTGTCTAGTGTATGCACGGGACAAGACTAACTACGAGTGCCCAAGTAACAGAGGCGCATTGGGTATAATTAATTATACATTATTAAACTCTCTTATTATTTCTGTTGTTTTGAAAACAAATTTTAAAGTTTTATTTCACCTTTTTTATTCAATTTCATAATATCACAAATTAGTAAAAAATATATGATAGCTAATAGTAAAAGCAAAAACATTGTTCTAAAGAATATTCATTGTTTCAGCGATAACCTTGTGAGAATACATAATTATACTTAGTTAAAATATTTAAAATTGCTATACCCACTATTTTTTTAATATCCAACTATTAATGTTGTTCAAGAATTTTAACTTTCAACTGGGGAAAATATGTATAAAAAAAATCTCACTGTATCAAATCCATAAATATGTTCTTGTATATTATTTTCTATAAGCAGTAGAATAAATACACAAGGATATATAACCATTCCTATTTTATGCACAAGATTTTTATATGTATAAATGTGCTAAATGGTTTAATGAACTCCCGTTGAGTTAGGCTTAAAAATATAATATCTTTAAGAAAATAATTAAACAATATTGTACTGATCATGTATGTATATACATAATATACTTTCTTTTTCTTATCTTATTTGCAGTATGGTTATAAAAAATCAATTACTTTTTATAGATAAATATACACTAGCTAAATTGGCTTGTTACTAAAGTAATTTTAAAAATGGCTGAATACAAAAAAAAAATTTACATTTCTAGAAGAGTGATAACTTTGACATTTTAAAAATAGACCCTAGGAACAATATCCAACAATTTCCAAGAAGCACTTTTAAATATTATTAATATTATAATAACATAATATGCGGAAATTCCAATAATAACATTACACAAAGAAACGCCAGGCCGCTACAGCTGTATGGACTTTCCAAAATACACAAAGACAATATACTGAAAAGGCCGGTTGTATAATACATCTGTGCACCTAATAATGATCTATGTAAACTACTTTTAATATCTTGAACTTTCAAAATTAAATAACCAAATAGCTACGTATATTGCTGGGTATGTAGTAACGAGTGTCACAAAAAAACATAGATATACGGAATGTATCGACAGCTTTATCTCTACCGAGAAATTATTTAATAATGATTTAATAATAATTTCATTGAAAGCAAACGTTAACTTTTTAATAGAATGGTATTAATTCAAGGGCAATAATATAAATACATATATTATATAATAATTCTTATTTTACTTTGAACCACAAAATATTATTTAAATTATCATTTTTTATTTATTTACGGGCAATATAGGGTGAAACTCCATGACAACATATATTAAAAGACGTCGTCGGGTTAATTCAGACTGTCGGATAACATCATTTTTCACATTTTAATATAAAGACTATTACTGCTGGCCATTTTTTGTTTCAGATTCTTGAAAGTCCAAAGACTTTCCAACATAGGAGTGCACAAACAACGGTTGCTAACTAAATAATTTAATTTAATTCGTCCTAGTTATGTTAAAAATAATAATTGATTTTAAAAAGTGATAATGCGGCTCTGTCCAAGTGTCACCCGCCCGCGCCACTTCCGCGTCCTACTCCCCCCCCCTCGAGCTGCTTCCTAGTACCGTAGAATTTTGTACGAAATGAGCTCTCCTTATATTCCTTTCTCCATGGTCAAATCCCATACAAAAAATAGCGTTTGGCGATATCATTAAACGTTTTCGATTTGAGTCAGGGGCAAGGTATATCACTCGTTTGATGTTTTGGTTGGCAACACATTGCAGTTTTCCTTACATTTCAACACTTCCTAGATAACTGTTCTCTAAATTTTAACGAACAACGTATTTTTTTTGACAAATAAATCCGAAAATAATTCACATTAGTCGTTATTACCTATCTATGGAAAAACTATGTGGTCTGCCCACCTTGTTATAAAAAATCTCGCGAAAACAAGCCTCACTTCGATTCATACAATATTTGCTATCTTGACATCTATGTAGTATATTATTATTATGAAAATCTATGGGTAAAACACATTTGCAAAATAATATTGATTGATAAAAGTGATGATAATTTAGTGAATACATACATACATACCATCACGCCATGTTCCACACGGGGTAGGCAGAGAGAACCGAACGCCACTTGACATACATTCATTACCTCATCAACATATATTGTATTTAGTGAATAAAATAAATAATATACCTAGAGTTAACATCAACTGTCGTTTCTCTGTACCTAAATTTTTTACATTTATTTATTTATTTATTTGTCAACGATACATAATTACATTATACATACCTAATACAGCGTTAAGTGCCTATAACAACAAAATTATTTCAAGATTACAGTGATAATATATCCTAAATTTAATGCTAGGTTACTATTAAAGGTTTAAAGTAAATTGCTACAAGCAAAAATGCTCCAGGAGGATACATAATTAAAATATGAACATAAAATTCTGTATTATTTTTATAATGTTTCATTGGACCTCCAACTAGGTGATCCTGTTTTAAGACGTCCGATATGTAGATACGATTTGTAGGTATCAATAACTTAACCAATTTAAGATACTTGAAAACTTAGTAAATAAAAATTATGAACGAATAGCGAGCAAACTAGAATATGCCTATTTTGTTATTGGATTCATCTATGCCGATGAATATAAGCCAACTGTTTATATTTATTTCAAAGTTTCTATTTTCATATTTTTCCAAGCGTCAAGTAGTATATTGTACCTACATCTTGTGGGCGCGAGAAATTTAATATTGTGCGAATTGCGAATGTGGTGTTTGTTTTTTTCTTTACGATAATAGACCTTTGAGCATTGCGAGTAGAGTATGAATGGCTAGCTATCGGGTATTCTTGTCTATGTTTTTGAGTGTGTATTATTGCGATAAATCTTTATTTTTATTTCTGTATTATAAGATGAATAAAAATTATTTACTCTGTTTTTTCAAAAGAAACAAAATTGTGTTTACACTATTGCTTATTTCACGTCGATATGTTAATAGACATTATATATGTACCTATTTAAATTAAACATTGACAAATAGGTATTTGTCACCTATATTTCCAGGATAAGATTTCATAAAGATGTTTGCATTATAATTTATCTTTGTCTTTTTATTGTTTCAGAAACTTCTGGACCATTTATTGCCATGCATAACCACACGTTCTCAATCCATATCATGCCAGAAATCAGTGTGCCTGTATGTGGAGAAAAAAACAGACTCAACGAGCAATATCACATGGACAGGCCAATACATTGTTCGGGTCCGATCTGCACTTTGCATTGCTGTAGATATGTGGGATACCCTTACAACACAATAACATATTATAATGTTGATTATTTGGGAAGACCCTACGCTCCAAAACAAAATTACAATCAAGGAGTAGTCCATGACATGGGACAAGTAAGAATTCCGTACCCCGGAGGATATATTACTAGTTCATATTACAATATGCCTCCATATGGCATGAGTAGCTTCATTCCATCTCCTGCACAAACTACATTTCATCCAGGAGTGAACACTGGAACACAACATAACCCAGATGAAATGAACATAAACGGGAACAAGCGAGACGTATCTCAACAACTCGAACCTCTTGATTTAAAAACGGAACCTCTAGAAGAAGGTAAAAATATAATAATAGAAATAAAGAATGAAAATACAATACACCAGGATGACTCAGAAAGCGTGAACATTTACGACATGGATCCAAAAATTTTATCATATTACAACATAAAATTTTTCGACATTTAGTATGATCCGATAAAATTCTGCTGGGATAGTGATAAGAACTACCTTCTTACAATATGCATCCGTATGACATTCATTTCCACTCCTGCACAAGTTACATTTTATCCAGGAGTGATCGCTGGAACACAAGACAACCCAGATGAAATGAACATAAACTGGAACAAGCGAGACGTATCTCAACAACTCGAACCTCTTGATTTAAACACGGAACCTCTAGAAGAAGGTAAAGATATAATAAGAGAAATAAAGGATGAAAATACAATACACCAGGATGACTCAGAAAGCGTGAACATTTACGATACGGACCCAAAAATTTTATCATATTATAACATAAAATTATTCGACATTTAATATGACCCGATAAAATTCAGAGTAAAATATTTTGATTAACAGAATTTCAATTATCTCGATGATAAGAAAATGTGAAACCAGAACTTCAAAAAGAAGGCGAAGATAAAGAAACCTCGAGGAACTGAAAGAAAGCTAGGGCTTGATCAACTCAACCACCTTTTTATATGCGTAGAAAATTTTTATCATATTTCAATATAAAACATTTGACATATTATTATAATGTAATCTATTTTGTCATATTCTTGTCAGTATCTCAGACGTCTGTTAATTCACAAAATTAGTAAAGAATAAGTAAAAGTAGTTTCAAGATATTATGAGTGGTTCCTGATTTTTTCACGACAATCTTGGTGAATCTCTGGATGACGTCAGAACATGTAGAATAATGTAAAAATCTGGTAGCGACCATGAGGATGAACTTGAAGAAGACCAATAAGCAGCCAGCTTCATTTCTTGTGACATGGAGGCAGAAATTTCATCTCAGACCTGAAATGTGCAAACATTTCTTTATTGTTATCTGTTTTATTATTGTTTTTTTTTACATTTATTCTATTGTGTAATTTATTTTTTCAGTGGCTATTAAATGTTGTTTTATTCATAAGAAATGATTTTGATGATGAATTTTAATCAATATCTAATAAATTAATAATACATTGACGTTAATAATATAGTTTTTTATGTTAACGCCATCTTAAGAAGCGATAATTGAACACTTTGAATTAATTTAAAAAAGTTTATATTTTTTACGATTTGAAAATTCGTTTTTAATTTTGTTTTTCGTTTTTAATGCTGCATAAGGGAAAGAGAAATTTATTTAACATGAATTAGTTTTTTTTGTTGTTTGTGTAATCACTATTTTTTATTTGTATTTTTGATGAATCTTAACTTGAGTTAGATGACAAAACAAATCACTATTTTAAGGGTGGGTAATATTCTTCCAAAACAAAGTTATTTTTTTGTTTTAATTTTACAAATTTCTTTTCTTTTCTAATCCTGTATATTACTCACACATTCTCGGTTTGTAATGTGTTTTTTTGTTGTTAAAATATCTTTGACTAGTCAATAAACAAATATAGTTCAATGCCTATATATTTTAATGATATTAAAACGGTTTAAGTACAATAAGTTTAGATATACAATGTATACATACTTACAGTGAAGTAATAAAAAATTTAATTTTTCAAATACTAGTACCACAGTATATACTAGAGTTGCCACGAATAATGATTTGGCCGAATAACGGAATAACGAATATTCGACTTCCCCCTCGGGCGAATAGCCGAATATTCGGCCGCAGACCTATGCATAAAATTACGTTCCGACCCACGTTTTAAAACTATTTTCTTGGGATTAGTTCAAACGGAAAGAGCAAGACAGAAAATTCTTATAGAAGCTCTGAAAATGAGTTGTGATGAAGCAAACAGTACTGATGATGATGATGATTCTTCACCACTTCGTAAGAAAAGAAACATCAATGAAACTGAAAAAAATAATAAAAAATAAATACACGACAGATTTTGGGATTGTTTTGAAGAAGTCACTACAGATAAGCAAAACGATGAAGATGCAGAAAAAAGTTCTGTGCCAAATGAAATTGATTTTTGTTTGAAAACTGCTCGCCTAAATCGGACGACAGACCCATACGAATGGTGGTCAGCAAACGCAAAATCATACCCAGTCCTAACGAAATTCTCTAAGATTTATCTATCGTCTCCTGGCAGTAGTGTCTATAGTGAGAGACTTTTTTCAGAAGCGGGTATTATTTATAAAGAAAAGCGCTACCGTTTACTGTCAACAAATGCTGAAAAAATTGTTTTTATTCATCACAACTTACCATTGGTAGATTTTAAGTACATATTAATATAGTCATTTGTGATTAAAATATCGTATTTTTTAATAATATGTGGATTTTATTTTCCATGATTTATTATTCGGTATTCGACCGAATAGTATCCAGTATTCGGCCGAATATCGAATAATAATAAAAAAAGTGGCCGAATAGTCCGAATACCGAATAATGGCCGAATATTCGTGGCATCTCTAGTAAATACCCATTTGAATAATCTCAAGTTTCTATTTGTGATAAATATCTATTTGTATTATTTATTAATATAGTTATTTGAATCATTCCATAAATAAACAAATACATCGATTTCTTTTGTTTTATTTTAATTTTACCCTAAAACAAAAATATTGTGTCCCGCTCTCCTTAAAACCACGATCAAGAAATTATTCACTGTATGTAGAATTTTTCACGTTTTTTTTTCATAATTTGTCACGTAAATTTTGTTTTTCTGGACTGGAAGCTCTGGATAATCATACCTATGTGCCATTATTTACACATTAGTTTGAAGTTAAAATTTACATTCAACACCTAAAATATTTCCCAGAAATGTAACATGAGTATCATTTTTGTTTTTATAAATAGATATATCTACTTAAATGTTTAATTATCAGTTTGAGTAATTATTATATTGTCGTTATAGAAATAATGCAAATATTCCACTATAAGTTCTGCTCATATTCTGCTTTACAGAATATTTAAAAACTTTAATGACCATACCGACATTTTTATTGTATCTGAATCCATATTCAAAAGAGAAATTGTAAAAAAGATACAGCCTCTAAGGACCTGGGTATGCCTGGAATGCACTGTTGAGGAAGCGATGTTAGTTTTTTATATATCGATAATTTAAAAAACGCCATTTTTGTGAATTAAAATTATACTTCATAGTATGTTTTTTCAACATTTATAATTTTGTTTTCATCTGTATCTTAATCACTAACCACGTCTATTTTTTCTTTGTAACCTCTCTATGAGAAATAATGTGATTATAGATTATGATCAACTTTAAGTATAAAATAAAAATGTAAATGTGTGATGTGTAATTTGTGGCTCAGTAGGTATCTGACTGCAGCTGACCCAAAGGTCCCGGGTTCGATTCCCGGTGGAGACAGTTTTTAATTGTGTTTTCTGTCTGAATCTGTGAGACGATTGATATCGTAAGTAGGTACCCAGAATGTTGCAAATTATTATTGGGTGCTTGATAAATTAATATTTGACATAGAACCTTCGAGAACAGGCTGAGATGGTATGGCCACATTCTGAGACGACCGACGGACAATATGATAAATAAAGCCTTGGACATCGAGACTCCAGCGAGAAGACCAGGCAGACCACCAGCCACATGGCTGTCGAGCATCAAAAATCATCTGCGAGAGAGGGAGCTGAATCCTGATCTGGCACAGGACAGGCGGGTTTGGCGAAATAAAATAAGGAGAGCCGACCCCAAGTAAATGGGATAAAGGCTAGGGCGAAGAAGAAGAAGAAGAAACTTGTTATTGGGTGTATGTTAAATTAATATTTGACATAGTATCTGTTAGTTGCCCGAAAAGTAATTTAAAATCAAAATCAATTCAAATATACCTAAATCTGTTTAAATCGGTTACTCTGCCTATATAAAAGTATCTACATAAGTAGGTACATGTATACCTATCATAGGTATTTCCATGAAATAATTTTATATTTTTAAACAATAGCAATGCTATTGGAAAAAGCATAAGAAATAAGTAAGTAGATGCTATAAATTATAATTTTGTGGGGCCATTATTTTTATTCTCAATATATTAGTGTAATTAGGACTAATATTAAAAGGAAACGAGTAAATGATATATTTTTAGTCAATAAATCGATTTAAAAAAATGGCATTGAAATACGTATGATTCATCAATAAATGAAATAAAATAGGTATAGTTGTCGCCAAATAACTTGAAATTTTAAACGAGAAGGGACTTGCACGTAAACCCACGAAGCAAAAAAAAATTCTTGTGATGTGTACTGCGTAGAATTATGGAATACCAAAAGTCGTTCATACCATAATAAAGCACTTAGAACGGACGCATAGAGGGAAATAAGCAGTGAAATGCTATGGTCCGACAAAATGTCGAGTGATCTAGTGGCAATAGGTACTTTTTAAATGGAGCTGTTCACACTTGTCTTTATCGCGTAAGTGTGAAGAGCTCCATTTATAATGTATTGCCACTAGATCACTCGACATATTGTCGGACCTAACCACCTAACATTCGACAAGTGTGAACAGCTCCATTTAAAAAGTACCTATTTCCACTAGATCACACGACATTTTGTCGGACCTAACACACGACAAGTGCATGGGAACGGGGTTTTAATAGTTTACCATCGAATGTAAGTATAAAAAGCGAACCTTCTACCTTCAGGAAAGAGGTGAAAAAAATGGCTGCAAGCAGTGAGAACTTTCTAAATATCTGCTGTTGTAGAGGTAACTATTCCGTATTTTATTGACAAACCTTTTGAACATCTCAATAGAGACGAAGTTGGGATATTGTAGAAGAACCACAGGAACTCGAGACACCTACAGGGCTTACGACCTGTCATCGGCTGCTTTACGTGATCACTTTATGCGCTTGAGCAACATTCACCAATTATGCCTTCTTATTGAATTCCCTTATCAATTTAATTTTTGAAAGTTCTATATATTTGAATAGTGTGTAACATTGTAACAATTCACCTTAAAATAAGGAACTAGTTATATTATTGCCATCAGTACTATTGCCAACTATTGTAGAAATGTTGTTGATCTTTTGGGGATGGCTCATGAGAAAGAGAGGGATTAATTAATTATAGTATTGTGTACAGCTTGACAGTTATAGAATCATAATATTTGAAATTTCATCGATGAAAAATAATTCCGAAATTACCTTTGAAAATTGCGGGATACCCTCGTCAGGGCCAATAAATCAGGAACAAGAAGTCAGGACGGTAGTCTTAAAAAGGGCACTTAAAATACTAAAATGTTAATCATATAAATCAAAAATCACAGGTATGGCGCTCGGTTCTCTTTGCGTACCCGGATAGAGGCTCGGCATGATGGTGTAAATATGTAATATTATTATGAATCTCCAATTGTTGTGGCTATTTTTTTATAAACAACTATATACATAGGTAGGTTTAGGTAATATCATAGGTTTTCATATAATACGAGTAGGTACACTAGATGTCGTAGTTAGCAAATTTTGTATGAATCGAATTGAGTCATTTTTCCGGGGGATTTTTGACGTTTTGGTTCCAGACCACATTGTTTTTCTATAAAGAATAACGACTTATGTGAATTGTTTTCGGATTTATTTGTCTAAAAAAACATTTTAATTATTAATAATTAAGAGAACATTTATCTAGGATGTGTTTAAATGTAAGGAAAACTAAAATATGTTGCCAACCAAAATGTCAAACGCGCGATATTCCATGACTCACTTTTTGCACAGAGTACCTACTACATCTAGGTATATTACTTATAATAAAAATCTATCGGTAATATTAACAAACAAATTCGTCATTTTAGAGCCGATGTAATTTTACATAATTTTAAAGTGTTCTACATTAAAAATTACAAAAAATGGGGGGGGGGGGGGGCGGATTCAAATATATTACCTACTACGGGCGCACAAACAGGTTTATCCGGCCCTGACCCTCGTTATCCGTTTAAAGTAATATTGTATTTGAGACATTTGAGACTCCTATTAAAATGAGAAATATTAATTTTAAAACAAAATATGTATAGGATAATGGTACATATTTCATAGCAGTAAGTTATAAATACCTACCTTAAACATCTTGGAATTGGTTCATTAAAATATAATAATCTCCATTTTGTAATGCATCCATAAACTGACGTGTTTGCTGCTTAAAAATCATATATATGATATGGATCTAGTAAAAATATCATATTTCAATTGATATTTTAAATTTTAAAATCATCAAATACTCAACAAGTCAATTTTAATACAGTAAAACTGTTATTTTTATAATTGAAAGTTTAAAGGGGCGGCTATAAACTCGCGGTAATACTCGATTGTTGACAATTAAAACAACAAAAATGGCGGCAAACGATAATGCAACCCATGATAATGCAGATTACAGTTTTTTTTATGTTGATAAACGTGAAGTTGGTTAACTAGAATGTTGCCAAAACAGATTGTAAGAATATTTAAAACTTATATAAAGAAATTCAAATGCTTTCAATTCACGTTCCAATGCCTTTACAATTCAATAGAAATTTAAAAAAAATACTAGGTAGGTAGGTACCTAATAAATATGGAAAGGTTTATGAATTCAACGATCCATTTATTTTATTTTATCAAATTATTTTGTAAACTGATTTTTATTGGAATAATATAAATTTATAACTGAAATAAAAAAAAAAAGATATCGAAAGAAGAGTTATGGCAGGAAACAGAGTGAATGGAGCACTAAGACAAATTATGAATGATCGCAACATATCAAAGAATGCCAAAATTGCCATTCATAACGCCATCGTAGTGCCAACCTTGACGTACCTATGCAAAGTAAGTATAATAAATGCAGTTGAAATAAGATCGTTAAGAAGGATTTGTAATAGAACGATGTATGACCGGGTAAGAAATGAGGACATAATGAAAGAATGTAAGATGAAGAAAGATGTCATTACTAGAATGAAAGTGAACACATTGAGATAGTTTGGTCACATGGGGAGAATGAATGAGGAGCGCCTGATGAAGAAAATATACAGAGCGGAAAGGAATGGAATGAGAGGTCGGGGACGCCCAAGAAAGGGATGGCACGACCATGTGAACGAAATTTTGAAAGACGGAAATGTTAGAAGTGTGAGCAATAGACGAACATGTATGAGACGATACATGAATGTGGACGAGGCATTTATTCAAATTTTGTATGGAAAATTTCCAACATTTTCATGAAATGAGTTTGTTAAATTATTTTTTATTTAAATATTTTATTATGAAAACTTGATAACTCTTCAATACCATTTTATGAAAGTGATTGTGCCTTTTTACGAATTTGAAAATAAAAATTTCAAATTTTAAGTTTCCTGAGCTTGGGGTCACTTTGAAATATTTGACAGTTAAAAAAATTGAGAAGCACTATTCATATATCGTTCAAAATCTAATGGGATCTAATCGAGTATTAGATATACATATTTACAAAATTTGAATAGAATCGAATGAGTACTTTAGTCTATAATCGATAAAGTAAAATTAACACGCCGTACATAGCACATAGCACACACACACAGATACATTGTGATGAAACTTTCAGAATACAATCTCAGCATGATACTTGTTGATAATCTGCAAAAAAAATACCCTTAAAAATTGCGAAATCATAACTCCCCACTATATCCCCTTGGGTTAGTGAGGAGTAAAAAAACGGCTATAGTTGTCGTTAAATATCTTGAGTCATTTCAACGAGAAGGGGGACGATTTGCACTTATACCAACGAAGCAAAAATACACAAATTTGCACACTGCCCACCCGGAAGCCTTGTTTAAGATAATTGGCGGAAAGTATACCCTTATCTTCAATCGCATTTTTATTAAAAAAAATCCTGTCGCTGAGTCGTCTCTTGCTTCTTGCGGCTAACGAAAAATACGTAAAAAAACATTGCTTGACCATGTGAACCACATTCTAAAGACGGGAACAAAAAATTTAGATAGTAGTAGGCAGTAGCGAAATTGCTTATAGAAGCCGAAAATCTTGGCTTGCCAATGAAAATTATATAAAAAGAAATCAAGATCTACCGAATACTTTTTTGTCTGTTTTATTGAAACCATACCACAAGATTAAAAATGGAACCGTTTGTAGATACGATGCTTGACAGGGTCACAAATCTAAATATTATTTTGGAATGTGATTTTAAAATATTTTCATGGCTACTCAAATGATCAGCGATGCTAAAAAACATTGAATTTTTGACATTTCCCAATTTTCTTTCAGGGTTTGCCTAGTCGGAAGGTTCTAGGTACGCCCCTGGTAGTAGGTAGGTACCTACATAATATAAAAAAAATATTAAAAAACAAGCATTCTGTAAAAAAGTATAATCTAAAAATTATCGATTCTTCTGGGTGTATAAGACGATACATGCATGTAGATGAGACAAAATATAAAAATGTGACACCCAGGGGGGCAAATTCTGGTCAATCGGCGAAATCAAAACCCTCGTGACTATCCATATATGTAATGGATATAATTATCATATGTAGTTCTATGACATCTAAAGTTATTATAGAACTCCATATAATAATTATATATTATATCCATGATATGGGTAATCGTGAGGGTTTTGATTTCGCCGGTTGTCCAGACTTGCCCCCCAGTTCTCTCTGCCTACGCTACAGGGGAAACGGCATGATTGCAAGTAAGTACCTACAACCTCATTATCATCATTGGAGCTACAACCCACTGTGAGCCTTGACCTCCTACAGAATTTTCCGCCATTTAGGTATGTAGATCGGTCCATACCGTTCAAAGACCAACAGCGCTTTTTAATCCTTCCTATTAAACACTCAGAATTCAGCACCATATACAAGAACAGCCTCCCTAGACAACGTGTTATTTAGCTCAAGAAAAGAAACAAGAAAAGATAACTCAATGTATGGTGACACGTGACAACTGTCACTTCATACATTGAGTTATTTATTTATTTTATTTATTTAATATTGCTTCTCGGGCAAGTAATAGGTAGGTACTATGTCAAATATTAATTTAACACGCACCCAATATCAAGTTGCCATATTCTGGAGACTTACGTTATTAATCGTCTCACAGATCCAGACCGAAAGCACAATTATAAACTGTGTCTCCACTGGGAATCAAACCCGGGACCTTTGGATCAGCAGTAAGATACCTAACCAACTGATTCACGAAGGCCGCCGATCCATTGATTATCTTTTCTTGAGCTAATTGACACGTTGTCTAGGGGGGCTGGTCGCAGCAATGTTTTACCTACCTACCCACAATCTACCTACATATATTTAAATAATATTGATTAAGAATTGTTTAATTTTTTATTATTCTTAGCAACAAATAAACAAAACATAGGTATATTGTGTTTCATTCAATTTGCTTGTCAAGATAGAAGTTTGTGGACGTCGATTCTCTATTAGTACCTACCTATGCTGCGAGGGATACGGTATGTATGTAGGAATTTATAAATAAGTAAGCATTATTTCATATTTTATGTTGGAAAACACAATATGTCTCCACTTGAATACTGGTTTTTCCCAAGATGGCTTTATTTTAAACTCATTAGGGTATGTAATTAAGATAGTGGTATTTATACCTACATTGTGAAGTACTTATTATAATATTGTTTTTATTATACCAATATATTTAAGTGGATACCAATTCCTAAAAATTTATAATAATATAATACTTCAAAATTTATTAATAATTTATGACTATATACCTACCTGTAAGCTATGATATCCAATTCCATTATCTTTATTACCTACCCTTATGAGTTTAAAACAAAACCATTTTGGGAAAAAACACTATTCAAGTGGTAACATATTGTGTTTTCCAACATAAAATATAAAATAATGCTTACTAATTTATACATTCATATATACATACAATCATACCGTATCCCTCGCATCGTAGTAAAAGACAACCGAACGCCACAAATAATCAATCAGTATTATTTACATATAATATGTAGGTACTTACCTACTTGCAATCATGCCGTGCTCCCTGTGGAGAAGACAGAGAAAGGTGTCATTTTTTTATATTTTGACTCATCTACATTCATGCATCGTCTCATACACCGAGAATATACTTTCAGCCAGAAGAAAATAATTGTTTTTTTAGGTTTATTTAGTAAACCTGAAGCATTAATGCAACATCACATCATATTTTTCTAAATATTTTTGTCTTCTTTAATTTAAAAAAAATATGTTGAACTACGCCTTATATTTTATTAAAAATATAAGATAAACGTTGAAAATCGGGGTATGACATTATTTTTCTAGAAGAATTTATACAGAACATTATCAAAAAGTAAATTTATATTTTTCTTTATTAATACCCAAACTATCTTTCAAAACGATTTGATAAGAAATAATGATGGTATATCAAATTGAAAAATAGGTAGGCACGTTGGCAACAGTCTCCCCCTTAAGGAATGTAACATGTATTTGACCATTTTGTATGGCATACTCACTGATAGCCTTTAGGCTAGTGAGATCCCAATTATTACATTTGAAGAAATAAAACTGAATTACATATGTAATAGTTAATTATAATAGTAGGTACTAATAAACGATTCCTTGCACATTATGTAGGTATATAAATAAAATAATATTAATAAAATTAAACTTCAATATAAAAAAAGAATATTTGATTTTAACTGAAAGATGAATTGAATCTGTGATATAGTACCTTACCTATTACCTTACCAGTCGTCGTCCTCAATGCTGAGGGTCGTGGCCACCATATACTCTGCTGCGGACCATTGCTCTCCAGGTCGTCCTGTCCGTTGCCCTAAGTACGGCTCCATGGAGTTGTCGAGGCAGGGATATTTTGTTTTATTTGGTCGGACCAGCGCATCGGCGATCTACCTCTCGGTCTTGTTCCCGGCGCTTTTCCGACCATAATCAGCTTTTCAAGGCTGTCTTCCCCTCTACGAGCTATGTGACCAAAAAAACTCAAGTATTTGTTCTAGACATAGAGATGACAATCTCACAGTGATGCGCAGTTCTTGAAGAATGGAGATGTTTGTTCTTCTTGCTGTCCAGGGAATTTTCAGCATTCTTCTCCAGTACTTTTAATTTCGAACGCGTATATCCTGTCTCTATCTCTGGCCCGCAGAGTCCATGATTCTACTCCATAAAAGGAAATGGAGAACACGAGTGTGCGTACAATCTTAATCTTCAGGTTTCTGGATATGTTCCTGTCTTTCCATATTTTATTTAGACTGGTCATAGCACTTTTTGCCATTCCTAACCTTCTCCTGATCTCGGTTTCACACTCGCTTTGGCTGGTATTAGTGGATCCCAGATATAATACACATTATAAACATGTTTGAATTGTATTATATTATTTATATATGGATTTATGATCAATTTTAAAAATAAAAAAAGTGTTATATAATTTCCTTAAACCTTACACAATCGATCAACTTAGGTTCATCTGCTTTTTAATGTAAGCATAAAAAAATAATGCTCATGGCATGTTAAGCATTTACCTATTTATTAACTTGTTGAACAAATAAATAAACAGTAGGTATATTTATTTACATGATGGCAAACCGGATACAAATCCTTTTATTTGATCTTTAATCCTTTTTATTTGATCCGACTGATTTGATCAATATATAACTGCACTCCTCCTTTTTATGAATCCTGTTGATTTGGTTTTGAATGATTAAAAAATGATATATCTGCAATTGAAGCCTGCGTTTAACCTGAAAGATATAAAAAAAATATTTTATACCAATGTAACATTTAGTAGGAACATTTTTTTAAATTTTTATGTCGATAACTGCATTATAAGAGCCGTTAATTATGCAGATATGAATATGTTGTGCGATTTAAGCAAAGATTTTCATATAATATATTAGATGTCGTAGTTAGCAAATTTATGGTGACTTTCACCTACGTTACCTAAACTGTCACACAGCTGGGTATACCCTAAGCTTAGGTAGCCCCTAACATATCGTTTGTTTTTCACCAGTCTTATGGCCGTGTTCGCCAAGGAACATCAAATGGATCATCAACTATGTAACTACCTGCTCGGAGCTCAAATCCTTGAGTGCATCACTCAGTGAATTTGTATTTCACCAACTAAAAACTAACATTCTTAATTGAGCCCTAGGCTCAACTCTCCTTAAATTTCCGGTGTAAAGGTATACGAACTCAAGTTAAATTATAAAGAAATATTTAAAAATCAAGAACACATAATTTATCTTTTTTCCTTTATTAAAATAATCAAATGTTATTACAGTGTGTAGTTCACAATTTTAATAAGTTTTTGAAATCGTTTTAATAAAAGTATTACTTTGATCTCATCAGAAGGTATATTCGCAT
This sequence comes from Molanna angustata, assembly GCA_963576475.1. Taxonomy (NCBI): domain Eukaryota; kingdom Metazoa; phylum Arthropoda; class Insecta; order Trichoptera; family Molannidae; genus Molanna; species Molanna angustata. The sequence continues at coordinate 20,867,554 of OY754979.1, forward strand.
TAGTGTCGTAAATGGCCGCGAGCGCTGTATACCTGAAACCATGTTTACAAACATATCGCATACCTGTTATTCTACCCTTGCTAATACCTGTGTTACTGTGCATACCGCCATTATTGTTTTCGTTGACATCAATTATGCTGTTTTAAATGAAATTCAATTTTATTTAACAAATACAAAAAGCAATGTTTTGACATCATGAATTTTTCACAAACCCAGTCTTTCGTGATAATAATATATCTGGATAATATAGAAATCAAATATAATATAAAATATAACAACAAGTGCTAAAATGTAATAATTTTAGTTACAAAATACGTTGATGAATGACTTGATCCACAATAGACCGTCACTTAATAGTTGAGTCGCCGGCGTCACTTAACGGTAGTAAGATTGTTTGGTGAAACGAAATTTTACGCTAAGTGCATCAAAAAAATGATTTTAGCGATAAGGAACCTTGGTGAAAGTAGGGGTTAGCGTCTTAGGTAACACTTATGTAGGTGGTGAAACGAAAATTCACGTTAGGTACTACATAAGAATTCTTAGGTAGCACCTAAGAGTTAGGGGGCGTTGGTGAAAGTCACCATTAGTATGAATCGAAGTGAGGATTTTTTCCGCGGGACTTTTGACACAAAGGTGGGCAGAAAACATCGTTAATCTATGGAGAATAATGACTAATGTGAATTATTATTGGATTTATTTGTCGAAAAAAACACTTTAATCTTTAAGATTTAGGAAACAATTATCTAGGAAGTGTTGAATTGTATGGAAAACTGCAATATGTTGCCAACCAAGAAATCAAACGCATGTAGGTAAATAAATATGCATAAAATATTTTAACTAACTACCACAAAAAATATAACCATAACAGACTTTGTACCGTTACATATTTATTTGCTATCTGAATATGTAGATATTACCATCATAACAAGAGCGAGATGTATTCTTAGTGCAAATTTTTATAATGCTGAGTAATTTATTTGCCAACATTAACCAAAAAATCTATTTAAATTTTAAAATTATGTGTATTCTTTTCTTTTATAAATTTTTATTTTCTCTTATTTAATATTATGTTTACCTCGATTGCAGAATAAAACTTTTTCTGTTACAGAAAATTATTATGATGTTATATTTTTCATATTGCAACTGACGTTATGGCCTATCAGCGGAGACTACTAATTGGCTGTTGCATTATTTCATTACATGTAACACTGTCATGTATAGCTGTTAGTTTTCAAAAATATATATATATATATACATAAATAAATAAATATATATCGTACACTGAAGGTTCTATTGTCATTAGGCAATTTCATTCAACCATTCAAATAATTTGTAAGATAACTGCTGAAAGCTAATAAAATAAACCAATTAATTTACAGTAATGATATCTTAATTAAAATAACTCAATTTCATTTTCAAATCTATCTATTTTTGTATAAAAAAGTTTTGATTGGACATCTTATAAATTAAAATAAAAGGAGACTATACTCTTACCTTGAACACGAGATGTGATTTCAACTGAAGAATAAATAAAAATTCTTTAGATATTCACATAGGTATATGATAAATAACTACAGTAGTTTTTATATTTTTATGTATATACATTTAAATATTCCATAAAAAATCTTTAGCAATATTTTTAATATATCAGATAATTCTTAAAAACATCAAATTAATATCAAACGAAATTTGTAGAGATTTCACAAACAATAAAGTATTTCTACTATCCAATGATAATAATAAAAATTCTGAACACTGAAAAAATGTAACAAATGTCAAAGGTACAAATGTCATTATGTTTTATTTTGCATATTTCCGCTTCCGTTTTACGAACAGTATAATAGTATGTGTACTTAGATTGTCACATCAATGTTAAATATGTTTTACTAATAAAATTACAATTAATATCGTATGGATAATATTTAAAAGTTAACTTTGAAGAATTAACAGTGTCCTAAATAAAGTCTGTTTTTATATGCGAGTGAGTGTCACTTTGGATAAAACACAAATCAATTCACGTAAACAGCGTCTACCTACATTATTCATATCTGACATCAACAAAAAGGTACTTAAATCATTTTATAAATCATTATTATTTATAAACAATATATAACGTAATACAGAAAGCAAAGCAAAAATTAATACTCACTCTTAATTTGCCTATTTGCTGTCATCAAAAATGACTATTCATAGCACAAAGATTGTCACTGCGATTATAATAAAGATTAAAAAAATGATGAACGTCAAATACAAAATCTAACATCGTAATTGATTTAAATCATTTTAATTGTTGTAAACTTGGATTATTACATATGAATTCCCATCGAGCTGGCAATTTATGTAAATAGATATTATTGTGTACGAAGATATTGTTATCTTGCGTAAAGAAATAGTCAGGTATTATATAATACTTGACATCAAAACAACTACTGTCAATAATAAAAGTGAAACTTCTTATTCTCATAAAATAACATCTCGTCAAAGCACCGATATTGCCAGCTATGAAAATTATATTTTTATTAGAATATTTATGTGTTCACAAAGAAAAATATGACATTTTTAAATTAAACGATGAAAAATTCGTTGAACTAAATACCTATGTGTACGATTAAATCATTTTTAACAAAATAAAAATTAAAATGCTTTTACTACTTTATACAACTTGTAGAATTGGCAAGATTATTGTGAAATGTCGATTTCTTCTAATTAGCAAGTGTTTTATGTCCAGAGAAACAAGAATATTGTAAGAGATAATTGTAAATATATTTTTCATCTGTTAAGTAAAGTCACTCGTTTAATATAATATTGTATATAAACGAAGTTATTTTGCTATAATTTCACATAAGGTAGGTACGTATCAGGAATAAAACATTGATAACATCACACCATGTCCCTCGCGGGGTAGGCAGAGAGAACCGAACGCCACTTATTTCTATCTTGACACACATTCATAGCCTCGTTGACATTCATACATCGTCTTATACATGCTCGTCTGTTGTTCACGCTTCTGATATTTCCGTCTTTCAAATTTTAAATTTCGGGGCCGCCCAAGAAAGGATGGCACGTCCATGTGAACGGTATCATGAACTATTTTATTTTTAATATCTTGAATTTTATTTTATCGTTAAATGTATTCTTTTGTTGTTACAGGAGCAGTATTGGTTTATTAAAAGACAGACTGGAAAAGAAAATCTGTAGAACTTAAAGAAATCCGTCTTATGATACAGAAGACAATTCAATAATACAATCAATGGATGAAATTCAACGCCGGGATAGACGTCAAAATGAAGATATTGCGAGGATACGAAATAATGGAATTGGAAGAAACCCTCAATTTGTGCCCAATCAATTCCCAGTTCGTGAAGGCTATTTCAACGTAGAAGATGGTTGGATCAATCGAGTTGGAGTTATCGACCGTTTCGAAGGAAATATTGAAATGCAGATGAACGAAGGTCGGCCTAATGCCGAGGCTAACAATGCTCAACCATCCAGAAGACCAACCCACGAAAGACGACAATCAATGAACAACAGACGCCGTGTGATTGAACCAAACGACATGATACAAGGAGACTACATCAGAAGACCCTCGTTTCCTGTTATGGGGCAAAACGAAATGATGAATCCTAGACAACACAACATCATTGATCGAGCTGGTCATAATATGCAATTGTTCGGTATGCCGAATAATGCTGGACATCATGGAAACCTTAGTGGACACGCACCAAACCCCATGCAGAACAATTTCGTGGGAAGTCCAAACTATAACATGATGCCAAATTACGATATGCGACCAACCATGAGACAAGCTGGCGTGCCAAATTTCGGAGGATGCCATGTGCCAAGACCTGTCAATGTGTATTGTCACGAAGAATGCATGAACAGACTGAACCGTGGTATGGGTCCCGTTGGCATAGCCAATTGGCATGGAGGGCCCCGCCCTATGCATGAAATGAGACCGTACGGTGAAAATTTTATGGAGAATCCTATCGTTCCGGTACGAAGATACGCAGGAAACATTGGAGGTCCAATGTATAACATGGGTCAAGCTAGAATACCGAACCCTGGAGATTTTATTATGAACAGACCCATCGTGCGGCCAGGTGACGGGCAAAATGGTTTGCCAGTTCCTCCGCCAGCTGTTATGAATCCAAGAGTCATCATAGAAAGACAGATGAGACCCTATGAAAGACCCGCAATGGACATGAGACAAGGCAACGTGATAAATAACAGGGGAGGTTTGCAAATACCCCGAAATATGAGAATGCGTGATTATTTCAATGCAAGAGTTTTGGTACTCGAAGGACCTATGGATATGAGGGAAATACGAATCGTGGAAAATCCACGTCATATCAACCTCGCTGATGATACCGACGAAGAAGCAGAGGAATCAGCTAACAAAGTTATGGTTCCAGAAATTTCTTCTACAACTTGAAACGCAAAAATAAATTCCGTACAATAAAATGTATTAGGTATTGTAATTTTATCGATGTGTTGCAGAGTTCGACATGAGCAAGACGTTCAAATTTTGACATATAAGTATGTTAACAAAGTGTAAATAGTAAAAAAATATAATTATGTCAATCATTGTTATATTTTCAAATTCATTTAAAGTAATTTTATCAAGTTCATAATAATATTATGGAAATATACTTTAATCAATCAAATATTGAATATAATTTTATAGTTAGTAAAAACTTTTCAAGGAAACACCATAATCTAAAATTAAACCGTTCAAGTCTATTAATCTATTAAAAATATTTCATGTCTATTTGAAATATAGGTATCGTTTATAACAATTTTCGTACAATTTAATTACGTACCTATGTTTAATTGTTGTGTTTTTTTAATATACATAATTTGTTTGCATTTGCTGTCTTTTTAATCTTTTAGTCAATATTTTACTGCATTTCATTATTTATTGTTTAATTTTTATTTTAGTACCTACTTGTTAACTGCCGATATTGTTTTTAAAAATTAAGTTAACATTTTTTATAATAAACATGCACTAAACAAGTTGAGAATAAAAAGAGTTTGTGTTTAAAAATTTTGATTAGAATAAAAAAAATTAAATGTATATATAATAATTAATACCTAATGATGTCATTACATATTTTAAGGATTTTGATATTTGAAATTTCCATTAAATTGTGAACTAATTTTAGCTGCGATCACACTAGTACCTACCGAAGAAAACCTTGGCTTATTTTATTGAAGATCAATATTATCTTATTTTATAATTTTTTTACAATGTTTTAGTAATTAGTATTGAAATTACATGCATATAACTAAGTTGTATGAAATTTCATAAAATTTCTAATTCTTCTCTCTACTGCTCTAGATATAGGCTTCAACCGTTTTTCTTTCTGTCCCTGTTATCTATAATATAACCTTATATTCTTTTCGTTTATTCATAAAAAATAGCGTTTTATTTAAATTTGTTATAATTAATATTTCAAGAAATTGTTTTATTTATAATTTAAATAAAAATAGAATATTTTTCGTGACAAATTGTTTTTTTAATCAAGATTTATTTCTGTACATTGTTTTACGATTCAACTCGAAATGATATTTTAATTAGCAAATAGTAACAAAGAAACGCATGTTTGTTTCTGCATTGTTATCGAATAAAATATTTTTAGTCAAATTCCAGTGTTTTATTTATTATTTATATGCATAATACACGTACACAGACAGAATATCACTCGCTAGTCAGCCGTCTCCATAATATTAGGAATGAATACACTCATTTAGGTGACATGTTTATGCTGTCCAAACATAAATATAAACGGATGATATGCACATTTTTTTATGAGAGAAACAACTTGTGATATTTTCAGTGCGGATTTGTATATTTTCGATTGTAATTTTTTTAAGCTTTTTGTTTATAACGAGGTCTACTTTATTTATATACAGATTTACATGACACTGCTTCTACTGTTATTTTTTGTATTCATAATACTTTTTTTAATGTTTTGGTTTATGTTGAGTCCATTTGTACCAATATCTTTTTTTATGTTAACTTATATTAATTATTTTTTTATTTTTGAATTTATTGTTTAACTGTTTAGGTACATATATTTTTTTTTCTCTTTTTGCAAGTGTATTACTATTTTTTTTCTTATTCTGTATATTTTTATCAATACGTGTTTCTATGTATGTATGTATGTATGTATAAGGCAATTTATGCCGTTTATATAAATAATTAAATAAATGATCTGTAAAATAATATATTAATTTAGACTAATGATAGTATATAGATCAAAATTCGGCCGTTATTTATTATTTTTTTACTTCTTACTTCCACAAGGAGATAAACTTAGTGGGGAGTTTTGGATTGACAATTTTAAGGTTATTTTTTTAATCAACTATTAGGTATCAGGCTGAGGTTGTACTATGAAAGTTTCATAAAAATATATCTGCGTTTGTGTATTACTTATTCAAATATTTTTAAAATTTGCAAATTTGTATACCTAATATTCGCTTAGACCCCATTAGATTTTGAAAGATTTAAAATGTCATTGCTTCTCATTTTTTTCTCACAGTGCTTCTCACTTTTTTAAAATGTCTAATGTTTCAAAGTGCCCCTTAGCTCAGAAAAAATAGTATTTGTTATTTTTATTTTCAAATTGCTAAATTGCCCCGGCAATTTCATAAAATGGCATTGAAGGATTTTCATGTGTTCATAATAAAATATTTGATCAAAAATAAATAAACAAACACATTTCATGAAAATGCTGAAATTTTCCATACAAAATTTTAATACTCAGTGGAGTGGCAGTGAGGAAGGTAGCGTTGGCCAAAACCCACTTGTTTTGTGTCTATGGTTTGACGAAAAATATTTTTTTATTAAATTTAATGTATTTTGTATAAATTTAAGTTTCCTTCTGCATAAAATTTTTAACTATGCCAAATCTCAAACTCCTCCGTGGGCGCAGTTTGCTTAACTTAAATTCACAAAAAATTCTCTTAACTTAAATCCACAAAAATGTCAAATTATCACGTTTACAAAAAAAAAAGAATAAAATCTTCTTTACCTATACACTTAATAATTCCCCTATACCTAGAAAAGAATCGGTGAAAGACCTAGGAATTATTATGGATAGTAAACTGTCATTTGACGATCACATGAATAATATAAGTAAAAAAGCCAATAAAATGTTGGGCTTCATCATCAGGAACTGTAAACCTTTTTCAAATATTGAATGCCTCAAAATTCTATATACATCTATAGTAAGAAGTCATTTGGAGTACGGATCGCAAATTTGGAACCCGATGTATCTTAAGTACATAAATAGACTGGATAGTGTACAAAAACGCTTCCTCAAACACCTCATCTATAAATCTGGCTGTCGGGAATTAATGGGCCCGCATAATCATATAAATAACCTATACTTAGCTGAATCAAAATTTAATTTACCATCACTATCATCTAGACGAATAACTGCAGACTCACTAGTTTTGTTTAAACTATTTCATAACATTATTGATTGTCCAAATTTATTAGAAAATATCTCACTTCACATTCCAAACCGCAATGTCAGATCAAAACCTACTTTTTCTATTTCACACTCTAAAACTAATCTTAGGAAAAATTTCTTTACTAACCGGGCCACCTCCAATTTTAACAACCTGCTCAATAACATTGACTTTTTTCATACCCAATCTCTACACTCGTTCAAAATTGCGATAAAGCGCCAACTTTGCACTGATAACATAACTCAAAATTCCACTCTCTAGTATATACATGAGTATATGTATGTGTCACCATAATGGTTGCTACACCTTCCTCGTTGATCCTTAAGTTAGTAAGAATCCCATGTTATGATTCTAGAATATTATAATCCTCTCTGTACTATTCCCTGTATGTTTCAGGTGTGTTCCTATAATTTTGTTTTTTCTCATTTTTCGTAAATTGTATGTTAAGCTTTTAAAATTATCTGATATGATGTCCTATTATTATGTACTGTAGTCTACATTGACTTGTTTTTTTTCATTGTCTTTTAATATCATTATGCTCTACTGTACTGTTGGATATCCAAAAAAATAAATAAATAAATAAATAAAAATGGGTACAAAGTGTTTGCTTCACTTTTTAATTTATAGATTATTAAGCAATTGCAATTGCAATAAATTACTTTTTTATAAAATAGCAATTAATTTAATTATTTCCAGAGACCTTGGTCTGATTGATCGCCGAACAAAGTATGAAGATTAACAATTCAGTTAAGTAACTTTGTTTTTCAGCAACACGACGTGATAGAACGTCATTATTTTTTTATTACTTCCCAAGAATACTAATTTAACTTGTCCAAAATAAATAAAAAAATATATTATCATCTAGCAGTAGCAGATTAAAAGACACTTTATTCAAACTGACAGGAATTAAACAACTATAAGTGTACCTAATGGAGTGAGTGAATAGCCTAGAGTTGTGTCGTATCCTGAATTCACTACAAAATCAATGAAAAGTTGTTAAATTCTGGAGACGTTTCCTCTCCGAGTATCGCACCGGGGACCATTACCTCAATAGTTATTTAACCAACCGACATCCTAAAGTCAGATAATTTTCTTTAATTTAAATCTGATAATTCTGCATTTTTACACATACAAATTGATACTTGTCGAATGCCGAAACACATAAATTCTGTTTGAAAAACACAGGTCATAATTAATTTCATGGTATGGGTATCAGTAAGTATCTTTAAAATATTTGGAGCATGGATAAGGGAAGTGAAAAACCCAAAATATGTCTTTCTATTCTGCGTATCAACGCCATTATTGAAGACGATTGCCGGTAACTCAACTAACCCTTAAAAACAATTATTTGTTTTTAAAGGTTTATAACAGGTATAATGACTGTCTAATGTGGAAATATTAATGGTAGTGTTTTCCACTTTATTTAATTTATAATGACCTGTAAATAATGGCAATGTAAACGGTTAAAAGTGTCTATTGAAGTATTTCCAAGAAACTATTGTTCAAAATAAGCACCACCTTGATGTTTAAAGCTAGTGCCAATAGTAAAATATTTTCAAATTATTGTTTTTACATAATTTTAGGCGCCTCAGGTAAATTAAAAAGAAATAAGTACTTATTGGTGTCAAGTATAATAAGATTATAACTTAAGTACTTGTGGATAATTTACGTAGTAGAATTCCATTTTAAATTATATTAAAATAAAACAATTTGTTTTAGATTCTACGTGTATTTATAAGTTCGTCGATAGCTATTTCGCCTTGCTAGGGCATCTTCAAGACTATGACGGCGTGGAGTTTCTGTCGGGTTATATAGGTAGAGGGTTGAGCTTACAATTTTTTTGATTGGTCAGTATCTATAAACAGAGTATTAAACAATGGCAGTGGGTGGAGACTATAGTTAGACTTGACAAGGCGAAATAGCTATCGACGAACTTATAAATACACGTAGAATCTAAAACAAATTGTTTTATTTTAATATAATTTAAGATTATAACTGTTAACAATATATTATTCCGTTTTATTTTATCATTTAATTTATTATACCTAGGTGCAATTCGTTTTTCTTTTATTTATTTTATTTTATTCAGAAAACATACAGCATACATTATAATAACAAAAATGATACATACAGTTTCATGCCTATATACATGTTTTCACTTATATAAAAAAGTAATACCTAAACATATTTTTTATTTATTTTATTTATTAGTTATTTCTTTTTTTTCATCATCATAGGGCGGGTACATTCGAAACACGATGAGAAAAGGAACATCAAATATTAACCCGGCTAAAAATTTGCAATTTGCATAGCAGAAGTAAAGGGAACAAGTAAGCAGTAAAAAAAACATATTTTTAAATTATTCTGGTTATTATTAAAATGCACAAACTAATTGAAAATTTAAAAATTGAAAATTTAAGAGATAAATTCAACATCAAATTATTGATACTAGACTTGGTGGTGACTCAGGTAGAAATTTTCTAATATATACTTACATAAATACCTCTTGATGTCAAGATGTATAATAATCAATAATATACAAACCATCACGCCATATCCCTGTAATATCTGTAGGCAGAGATAATCGAGCACCACAAACTTTTTAATTAGCATTCAAACCGTCATTGGAATGTATTTGTTAAATCTTTTGTTTACGTAAATCGTTGATACCATAAAGTTTATTGGGGTATGCATAGAGAACAGAGTTTTTTTCAATAAATTCATCGCCACATTCACATATATTTTCATATTGTTCGTCTTTAATCATCCATTGTTGGATATAACCCCCTCCCTTAATCTTACAAAATTCTCTGTCCATGCCACTTGTTTCGTCCGATAAGTAGCCGCTCCGGGGATGCAACAAGCTCTGAATCCTTCCCAATGGAGTGGGGTAGGAGCACAGTGTAGGTATGTGAAATTCTATCCACGTATCTGACCAGGCCACATTCCATCCATCTCCCTCCGTTAACATATTAATTTATTTTTATTTATTCATATCAAAATCCTTTTTGTATTGTGTATTAATTTCCAGTGCAAAGTTTGTTTTGAAACGTTTATTTCCTAAATCATAATTATACTTTATTTTACAAAGTACCTATGTATCTATAGCTTTTACTTACACATAATACCCCCTATTCAGTAACTATTGTAACTAAAATAGGAACGTTCTAAAATTGTAGATTTTAGATTAACGGTCTTATTTCAGCGTTATAAAATATCAAATTGGACTAAATGGGATAGGAACGTACCTATTTGGGCCGGAACGTTCTTAAAAAGTTACTGAATCAGACGTATTATGAATAATTATGAAAATTATGAAATTTTCATCATTTTTATAATTATTCAAAATACGTCTAATTCAGTAACTTTTTAAGAACGTTCCGGCCAATATAGGTACGTTCCTATTTCATTTAGTCCAAGTTTATATTTTATATCGCTGAAATAACACCGTAATTCTAAAATCTACAATTTTAGTATGTTCCTATTTTAGTTACTGAATAGGGGGTAATATGTCAGTATTTTTTTTTAATTGTGGCTACTCTATTCGGCCATGCCTGTCCCAGAGTATAAGCGTTATGTAAATCAGTCATATTTTTTTTAAATTCATCATAGTGTCTATTTTTATAAGATACCTACATAATATCTACCTATATATAGATGGGTGGTGGCAGAGCGGTTAGCGCGCTGGGTTAGTACCTAATCCAGTGGTCACGAGTTCGAATCCTGCCACGACCGTTTTCGTTCACCTAAATTGAAAATTCTATAGCACATGCATTAATGCTTAATTTAGGGAATGTATTTGTACCTAATAGTTAGGACATATTCATTATTAAAAAAAATCTAATTAACAAGGTCTATTTATAACACTATCATACACCCTGCACAAGTTGCTCTGTTTATCACTCAAACTCACCCAGATAAGCAATACTTTCATGAGAAATAATTATATATAAATTACTCCCCTACTAGGAATCGAACCTCGGATTCCAGCATAAAATAGAAAACCAGAATACAATGACAGCTGAAGGCTTACTCTTCCTTTAAATGACACAATAAAATAAAGCAACATAAAATCCATTTGAAGGTATTTTTTGAATGAAAAACATAAATTTATTAGCAATTTCAAATTTATTTTTAATACAAAAATACAAACATAAAAATGTATTACAATATTAGATAATTAGTAAAAAATATAAAAAATCGTATTAATCCTAGGTACAATTAATTTACCCGTAAAAATTGAAAATTTAAAAGAACAACCAGGGGGGCAAGTCTTGTCAACCGGCGGAATCAAAACCATCCATGTTATTGTAAACATATCATGGATATAATTATTTGATGGAGTTCTATAACATTGATTGGGTAAACATGGATGGTTTTGATGTCGCCGGTGGACCAGACTTGCCCCCCAGATTTGTCAGACGAAATACAATAGGTTAGCTATATCAAGAGACATCGAGTGGAACGACAAAAAATTAATTAGTGAAAATACAATGGGTACAATTTTTATCTATGATTTACAACATTCACTGCCTTCTGTATTTTTCATAACACTCAAAGTTGATTTGGTTTCAAAAACTAAGCATATTTAAAATATATCTAACATATTTAAAAATTAAGTATATTTAAAATATATCTAAAAATAATTCTTATTTCTAATAGGTACAAATATTTTGTAAAATGTCAAATAATATAAAAATATTCAATTAAAAACTTCATAATATAATAGTTACAAATTTTAGACGTAATGAGAAGACACAAATAAAATACACATATTATGTAGATACAATTCACTAACCTATATGATTTCTAAAAAAATATCACATTGTCAACTCACGAATAATAAATAATTCAATGATTATCTTAAATATCTTTAGTGTGACATGATTTCTAATGCTGATTGTTTCTTAGATATCATATAACAATTTATATAAAATTCGGTTACATCCTGAATACAAAATTTAAAATAAAAAGATTCCTCGAGTTTAAAATATGTAATATTGATTCTACTCAAATGAAATTTCAATTATTAGGTACTACATGTTTTTGGAAAAACAATTCATTTGATAAAATCATTAAAAATTACATAGAAAATGTAATACTTTACAAGTATAGTTAATAACTAATTAAAATATATAAATATGTTAGCAAATGGTATAAAAATACAAAGAATATCCACAAATTATGTAATATCATTCAGTTAAATTGAAGAATTTTAATCTGTCTACTCTATATAAGATTCATTTTTTTAGATTCTAAAATAAAAGCTTTTCTAATTGTTCTACAAAAAAATTATGTTTTTTTTTAAACAAATACTAACGAAACATTTATTAATTCTCAAAATAAGTAATATAGGTATTATTTGATAAAAAATATTTTTTACTGAATACGATAACATTTTCAATAAAAATTTCTGAAACGCCATTAGTAAAAATAATATTAATACCCTCATGAATACCTATTGATAAAATTTTAGGAGTTGTTTATTATTTTTTGCAACTACAACTGATAATTATAAAATTTCTATTAGTATTATTTATAAAATAATAATATCTATCTTGTACCATGCACTGTTAAATCAATAATAGACAAAACTATGTTTCATTTAGAATATTTGGTGTTTAAAAACTAATTGAATAATTCGTATTCGTATTTATTCGTAATGAAATATATCTATATATAATACTAAATATATTTGAATAAAAACGAAGAAAAAACAAAATATATTTATAAAATAATAATATCTATCTTGTACCATGCACTGTTAAATCAATAATAGACATAACTATGTTTCATTGAGAATATTTGGTGTTTAAAAACTAATTGCATAATTCGTATTCGTATTTATTCGTAATGAAATATATCTATATGTAATACTATATATATTTTTAAAAACGAAGAAAAAACAAAATATATTTATAAAATAATAATATCTATCTTGTACTTACCATGCCCTGTTAAATCAATAATAGACATAACTATGTTTCATTTAGAATATTTGGTGTTTAAAAACTAATTGAATAATTCGTATTCGTATTTATTCGTAATGAAATATGTAATACTAAGTATATATTAATAAAAACGAAGTAAAAACAATATATATTTATAAAATAATAATATCTATCTTGTACCATGCACTGTTAAATCAATAATAGACATAACTATGTTTCATTTAGAATATTTGGTGTTTAAAAACTAATTGCATAATTCGTATTCGTATTTATTCGTAATGAAATATATCTATATGTAATACTATATATATTTTTAAAAACGAAGAAAAAACAAAATATATTTATAAAATAATAATATCTATCTTGTACTTACCATGCCCTGTTAAATCAATAATAGACATAACTATGTTTCATTTAGAATATTTGGTGTTTAAAAACTAATTGAATAATTCGTATTCGTATTTATTCGTAATGAAATATGTAATACTAAGTATATATTAATAAAAACGAAGTAAAAACAATATATATTTATAAAATAATAATATCTATCTTGTACCATGCACTGTTAAATCAATAATAGACATAACTATGTTTCATTTAGAATATTTGGTGTTTAAAAACTAATTGAATAATTCGCATTCGTATTTATTCATAATGAAATATATCTATATGTAATACTAAACATATTTTAATAAAAACGAAGAAAAAACAAAATATATTTATAAAATAATAATATCTATCTTGTACCATGCACTGTTAAATCAATAATAGACATAACTATGTTTCATTTAGAATATTTGGTGTTTAAAAACTAATTGAATAATTCGCATTCGTATTTATTCATAATGAAATATATCTATATGTAATACTAAACATATTTTAATAAAAACGAAGAAAAAACAAAATATATTTATAAAATAATAATATCTATCTTGTACCATGCACTGTTAAATCAATAATAGACATAACTATGTTTCATTTAGAATATTTGGTGTTTAAAAACTAATTGAATAATTCGTATTCGTAGTTATTCGTAATGAAATATATCTACATGTAATACTATATTTTAATAAAAACGATATATTTTATATATATTTTAATAAAAACGAAGTAAAAACAAAATATATTTATAAAACAATAATATCTATCTTGTACCATGCGCTGTTAAATCAATAATAGACATAACTATGTTTCATTTAGATTATAAAACAAAAACTATTAATATTTTTGCATAAAAATAATAAAAAACCAAATACGTTTAAGTACCTATGTATCATTGGGATAAATCAGTACTTACGTTCTCTAATCATTCGTAAAAAGATTAAGTATCTACCTACAATTATAATTCAACACACTGAAATATTTTCATTAGTAGATAACCGTGAAAAATCATTTCAAATATTCTATTTGCTAACAATAAATGAAGTTTTCTATTTCTATAAAATAATGCGACATGATCTATAGAATTCTAAATATTAAACACTTTGAGGTCACTTGTACCTAGGTAATATTAAGTTTCTGTAAATATTTAGAAGTCTATACATGGTACCTATGCGCACGAAGTCTTAAAAATAATTATCCTGGTAAAAAAAACAATTGGATTTATTGTAATATCAAAAAAAAAATATTATACAAAGCACGATCGTTTCTTCTGGTAAGGGCAATTGATAAATAACAGTATAAATTCATTCCTCATACTAAAAATATTATACAAAGCACGATCGTTTCTCCTGGTAAGGGCAATTGATAAATAACAGTATAAATTCATTCCTCATACTAAAAATATTATACAAAGCACGATCGTTTCTCCTGGTAAGGGCAATTGATAAATAACAGTATAAATTCATTCCTCATACTAAAAATATTATACAAAGCACGATCGTTTCTCCTGGTAAGGGCAATTGATAAATAACAGTATAAATTCATTCCTCATACTAAAAATATTATACAAAGCACGATCGTTTCTCCTGGTAAGGGCAATTGATAAATAACAGTATAAATTCATTCCTCATACTAAAAATATTATACAAAGCACGATCGTTTCTCCTGGTAAGGGCAATTGATAAATAACAGTATAAATTCATTCCTCATACTAAAAAAAATATATTCACAAAAATTGAAAAGTTTAAATAGTCTCGAGTACAAGTAGATAAAAAAATATTACGTATTGTTTTATCAGATTAAATCTTCCTAAAATTAAAACTTCCTAGCACCGTATGTAAGTGGTGAGTTTATTGCCATATGGCAATTTCTTCCAACTAACCAGTGTTTCCAACCCAGAGGAGCAATATTTGCATGAGAAATGAATTTAAATAAATTTCTCCTCTGCTGGGGATCGAACCCAGGACGCCCGCACAGAAGCCAAACGGCTTATGAATAATTTTCCGAAGAACCATAAAATCAAATTTTGTATTTCAATCAGTATCAGTATATTATGTAGTTCTTCAACTTAAATATCGCGCACCGTCTTAATTCAATCAAAAAGGTTGTCAATACATATAAACATACCATCACGCCATGTTCCTCGCGGAGTAAGCAGAGAGAACCAAACATCACATTTTTCTATCCTGGCACGCTTCCGTCGCCTCGTCAACATTCATGCATCGTCTAATACATGTTCGTTCACGCTTCTTACATTTCCTTCATTCAGAATATCTTTCTTGGGCGGACCTCTCATTCCATTCCTGTCAGCACTGTATTTTTTCTTATAAGGTTGCCAATGGAACTTAATACCTAATATAAATATCGTTAGCAAATATGTCTTTAAAAAAACTGGTACAAAATATATCTACGTAAGTTATCTGTCTTCAATTAATTATTACATCGCTTTAACACTCTAGTACACTTTTTTCATCATTTTTCGATTAATTACTTTTCACTCCACACAGAATTTGGAAATATTTCCGACGGTGATACCCACATCAGATATCGCGCATTTTTATTCGAATCGTATGTTTCTCTTTGTTGTTGGCGCTTGAATAGGTTCATATCCATCTTGATCTTTTGAATGAAACTCTTGGTTTCCGAATAGCTCCTTTTTCCCGCCACTCGCAAATCCCTGTTGCGACGCCTACGTTTCTTTTCTTTCCTAAGCCTCCGTTTGACCAGCTTTGCTTCAATAGCCATCGCGTCTCGGGATCCACCGTATCTTTCAGGATACAAACAAATCAATTTCTGCGATTTTATCTTAGATATCCTCTGTGCGTCCTGTTGAGGTTCAGTTTCGATTTCCACTTCAAACACTTGCTCGTCGTCGTCAAATATATGGTAAACGACTTCGTCTGGGGACGTCTTCTTTTCATCAGCTTCCGGGAGAAAATCTGTATCTATCTTCATTCCTTCATAATCTACTTCATCATCTTCCCTGTCTTTTTTTAGGAAACTTGTCAGAAAACTGACAGCCTCTTCAAGTTCGGGACCTCGCACTCTCATTCTTGGATGTAACCTTTTATATTTCGCGGGAATGTAGCTTGGTGACTTTGTATCGGAAGAGATGTTAATTTTCTCTGGAACTTTGAAAGTATTTCGTGTCGTCTTAATGACAGAATAAGGTATGATTTCTGACAAAACTTTATCTTGAAATACAGCAGTTGCAGAAGTGCTATAGTTTTCAGCAAGTATAGTCGATTCCGTATCGATAACGAGACTCGGCATTCGATCTTCTAGTTCCATATATTGTGACTCTGTATCTGCGAGGCTCTGAGGTGAGTCCGGGAAGAATTCGTCTATTTCTGGAAGACTTTTAAGTGGAAATGTGTTGCTGACCGTCTCTTCGATGACTTCCTCAGCAGCGACATCCTCAAATAATTCCATGTTCATAAACTGACTGAAGTACTCATTGCTCTCATTGACAGGCTCTCTTCTAATGGTGTAGGGTGCCATTTTTCTGTGAAAAAAAAAGAAAAATATAAATACTAAAATTATTTTTCGTACATATCATTCTGTGGTATGTGATGTAAATACTAATGTAGCAAAGGTCAGGCGAGATTGTGATTGGTCAATTGCGAAAAAGAAGATTCATATCAGTACCATATTTATTTATTTATTTTTATCCTCACCATAATATTTTGGAAAGTTATATGTATAAGTATGAATATTTATTTATATGTATGTATGAGGGTTTTTTTTTGTTAGTGAGCGCATCAATCAACAACTAGAAAACTTTAAATGTCAAATATTCCTTTGCGACCAGTGAGTAACTTAGGCAAATTAAAAATCGACTTTTTAATGTTTTATTATATTATTTTTCATTTTTTAATAAATTTTCCAACAAAATTACGTCAAAATATGTACTTTTTCGTAAGCAAATATTTGTTTATTTCAATATCAGAAGTGCGTCTTTACACGAATAACATATATTTTCTAGTATAACTCAGCGTTTGAGTGAAAAACATTGAGATTATTTTATATCATTTAAATGTTTTTTTGTATTTATAAAATGTAAGGAAATTTGTCGTTTTATATAGAACTAGTTGCATGTTACATATTAGATCCAACTGTCGATAGTGATAGTATGTATAGTAGAAGAATAAGTACCAAACTATAAACTCATAAATCCAAATTATTGAATATTTTAGGATATTTTATTTTCTATAGGTACAAAACATGTAGGTATGTATGTCAAGATAGGACAGTATGGAGGTCAGTCCTTTTTTCTACCCAGAATATGGAAACAGCATGATGGTATGTATGTATGTTTGGGGATTTAAGTATCAAACTATTAAATCTTCTTACATATTGTGTATAGGCGACTGCCATACAAATTGTATGAAGTGAAGTCGTCACTAAATTCAATTTTTATAAAAATTGTTTGAAAAAAATGAGATTTACTTCTACAATATTATTATTTTTTATAGAAAATTAAATTATCTAGTTGGGGTGTATCGGCTTTTTTGATATTTTTAAAATATTTGGAAATATGGGCAGTTAAACTCATAAATTTATCATAAAAAATATTTTTCTTAATACAAAATGTTTGAGAAACTCCGGATTTTTTTGAAAAAATCAATTTGAGATTTTGTATTTTTCTATGTTTATACCAATTTTCAGTGTTCTAGCTTTTATGGTTTCTGAGATATATGGAAAAATAAAGTAAAAATTCAAAAGTTCATAACCCCTCACTGAAACAAATATTCAAAATTCTGAGTATAAAAGTTTTGTAGGCCTATAACTGTTTATATATTCTGAAATTTTTGGCTCTGAAAATTGAGCGAATCAAAAGTTATAAGGGACGGACACACACACACACACACACACACACACACACACACACACCCTCACACACACACACGAAATGTTCTACTCCGAATTCTGAGTAAATCCGTACATGTAACATATATGCTGCGAAGCCTCTAAATTGGAGTTTTTTGAGTTCAAAGTTGGAAAAGCCGTGAAAAAAGTAAACCCTGCATACAATTCCTTCATACACGCATCTTGGATTTAAACTGCCTCTTCCTTCAATAGAATTTCACTCTCTTGAACGAATCGACTGTTGGACTAGCACAATCTACCAGGAACAAAACGTACTAAAATATTCGACGTACCTATTATTATATTTAGTTTAGAGAGGAGCGCAAAAGATCCTAAGGGTCGCAGTGCACAAGAACACCCTCTAATATTAATCATAACGCCGGGTATAAAAAAGTTGTAAAATAAAAGAGTAAAACCTATACATGTACATACACAACGAAATACTCGTACCCAGTATAGACAATATCAAACATAAAATTAACCTCAAGTCTTGACATTTTTGTAGACTAAGTGATCTTCACATATTTCATTTGAAATAATTTTTTTACTAGCATACATTAAATTACTCAATAAATTATTCTTAATTTTAATTTAATTGACAGTTATATTATGTTTATAAATGTATATTATTATGATTTTAACTGTTTTTAGGTACTCTGAAAACTGGTTAAATATGATTGTTTCTTCAAATTTTACTAACGCTCAGCCGAAAGCGAATAGCTTTGTTTACTTTGTATGAAATACGCAATTGTTCGATTGTGTCAAAATAACAAATAAATCATGCTAAAAACGAAGACAGTGATAGGACTTGAAAAGATTTCCCAACAAACGTTTTCTTTTCGTTTACATTCAAATATCATAGTTATAATGTTTCAGAGGTCACTGAAAACACTGCTTAGTTGGAAGGAATAAGGAAGAAGTGTTTATTATTATTAGGTCTAACTGGTCGGGAAGTTAGTTAAAAACATATTGTAAATTCCAATACGTACAGACATCTGAAGTTTGAAATACAAATTTGTTCAATTTTATTTAATATCAAATTATTCACGCTGGAAACGCCAGCAGATATCCTTTTTTTAACGTGCATTGTCATAGGGAATACACAAATTCAGAGGTTTAACTGTTCGGAAAGTTGTGTTCGGAAACTGTTCGAAATGTGTGAAATAAAACTGTTCCTACAAGTTCGTGTACATTTACAACACAATCAATCTTAAGAGGACATATAACGCTAAATGTAGTGACCGAAAACATGATATAATAAAACCGCCTAATACACTTTGAAGTTACGCTTTAGTAAGGGTGAGTTTAGTTTAGATGGGTCGATGGCAGAGCGGTTAGCGCGCTGAGCCAATAATCCAGTGGTCGCGAGTTCGAATCCTGCCTCGACCGATTTCGTTCACCTATAGCACAAGAATTTGCTTATTAAAGGGAACGTAAGCCACATAGGAAGATGTATATGTACTTGTTAAACAAGGACATATTCATTAAAAAAACTACCGCGTGCGTTAAAAAAGTTTTTCCGTGATTTAAATTATCGGAAACCCAACATTTGTTGTATTCCTTTGCATTTTAATAACAAACCTTAGTTGAAATGAAAAAAAACTTTTTCTGTAATTAAATTTGATTGTATGCACTCTTTAAGCATATAAAAGATTTATTTCTCTACGACACATAGTTATGGAGTAATTTAAAAAAAATGCTGTAAATTTTTTTTATATATTTTTAGAGGAATTTAGGCTGAATCTTTAAAATGTGTGTCGAACATTCACTAGAGAAATGTTGAAAACTCTTATTTTTTTTCTAGAAACACACCATTTAACATATTTAAGGAATATGATTTGAAATTGGGATATTTAGGTTATAAGCCCCCTTAAAAATGCATTCATCATACATGAAATTGTGCATCCATCGTAAACAAAAACATTTAAAGGTAATCCTTTATTTTTTTATCATTTAAATAAAAGATCAGTCAATATTGTTTTTAATTTGCACACACGATAAATAATATATGTGGTGTATTTTAAGTAAATATGAAAATATCATACCTTTAATATATTCTGCTTTTCGGCGAATGATCTGAGACCACAAATAATATTTTAACTACACTCGGGATTACTTATACGAAAAATCAAATGTTTTTTTTTTTCACTGTATAATAACTGTATACAACATCACGAATATTTTTCACTGTAAAATAAATTTTAAACTTTGCGACTGTTTTTCACTATACAAATGAAACAAATAGTACGCACTGTGTATTTATGTGTGCAGCACTGGTAAATAAAAACAACGGATTAATTAAGGGTGAGCAACCCCGCAGTATATAAGGCAATCCAAAACAATGGGACTACCCCTTCCATAACCTGTTGCCCATGTCAATCAGGGGTTGTAAACCCTAACAACGCGGTCTTACTTTTGTTTTATTGAAATTTTAGAAAAAAATAAAACAGCCGCTTTTACAATATTTATGTCGTTTTAATGTAAGTTTATAAAATAAATAGCAGATTAAATAATAAATTAAAATAAACAGCCTTCGTGTTTTTTAAAAAAAATTTAATTATCTCAATAGAGACGAAGTTGGAATATTTACTGTAGGAGAACCGTGAAATCAAGGCACCTACAGGGCTTACGACCTGTCATCGGCTGGTTTACGTGATCACTTTATGCGCTTGCGCAACGTTCACCAATTATGCCTTTTTATGGTGAACGTTGCGCAAGCGGATAAAGTGATCACGTAAACCAGCCGATGACAGGTCGTAAGCCCTGTAGGTGCCTTGATTTCAAGGTTCTCCTACAGTAAATATTCCAACTTCGTCTCTATTGAAATAATTAAAAATCTGTTAAAAAATACCTTTGACTCCCGACAGGGAAAAAAAACTCCAATGTTTGCGCATATGCAATAATAAAAATATTCGAAGCCTTCGTGTTTTTTATCAAACAATTAAATATGAAATTAATAATATATTATGGTATAGTTTGTATTGGTGATCTTTTGGAATATTTGGAATATTATATCTCTCAAAATTTATATTTAAATTTATGTAAAATTTAAGGATTTTTAAAATTTATTTTCTTTTTTTTTCATTCATAATTTCAATGAAATATCATAATGCAAGTGCTATGAACCTACTTACGGCATTTTTTAAATATAGTTTCTAAATTATTTTTAAATTTCATCATTTTTATTAGTAGATAAAATAAAATTGTTTTGCACCCCTGTTGCAGCATAATATTTAACGGCAAAAGTGCGATTTTTTTATTTATTAATGTAGGTACCTACCACTACACTATTAATGGCCTCACGTTGCTTTGGTTGATTAGAAGAAATATGGTAATAAACCCTTCATGGTACACACAATATTGTAGGTACATGATGTAATAATAAATCAATTTTATAATTCGACAAGATACTATTTTTTGTTAAATATATAATAACTATTATTTTATAAAAAACTATAGTTAGGTACCTACATTTAATAACAATTATTAAAAAATAGACTTTCTGTAGACTCAAATAATTTATTGTATTGAAAAAAACACAAATGTTATAACTCAGTCTCACCAACACAAATGTTCTAAATATTATAATAAGTCTCCAAGATGTGTCAACTTGTTAAAGAGCGTGCTTTAAATAAATACTTGACATAGTACCTACCCGGTTTTTGCGTGCTCAAGAAGAGAGTTTATACCTTATTCAAATTATCGGAAATCCTATTTTTTTTTTAAATTAAAAACCATCTCGAACCTTCATTTTGATTTTATGCACTATGACCGAAGTACATCTATATATGGAGTATTTTTTAAAAAAATACTATAAATAAGGATAGTTTTAATATTTTTTTAGGGAATTTTAGGTAAATTTTAAAATTGTAGGTATATCGCTTATTCAGCAAAGAAAATAATTTCTATAGTATTTTTTTAGAAACCCTCTATTTAAATTATTTTTCCAAAAGTCCTTGTATCGAGTAGGTACATATATAAATAATCATCATACATTCTAAACCAAGTACAAAATTTTGTGAAATAGGTGAACGAAATTGGTCGGGGTAGGATTCGAAATTGCGACCACTGGATTACTAACGCAGCGCACCAACCGCTCAGCCACCACGCATGTTTTTTTTTTCAAAATATTTGAGTTTAAATAGCAATCTGCTTAAGAAAATATTTAAATTTGGATCTTAGAAAGACCCGGGTTATAAGAGGGTTAAAAATTGGTGAGATTTTCTCTCAAAAGCGAAATTCGCTAAAATTTAAAACCTAATTAAGTCGTATAATTCATTGACCAATCACTATTATGTCATGGCGGGCGGTTGGAAATGAAACTATAATATAAATAAAGAGAATAAAGTGTGGCTCTCAGTTCCCACACCTACTTCATATAAGGGAACGGCATGATGGTTATTCATACAAGTTGCTATCATAGTCACCTACAAATGTGGAGTTTTTTTTTTATTTTTATGGCAATTCACCCTGTAAAGAGTGCTATGTGAAATTTGTTGCAAAATAATCATCAATGAAAATCTCCACCATGATATTTTAGAAAGTTATAGGTGTTATGTATAATATATTTATATGTATGTGGGTATTTTTTAAAGGGGGGACTGCTGCCAAGGTACCTATTTTTCAATTTGATATACCATCATAATTTCTTATGAAATCGATTTGAAAAAAATAATTAAGATAGTTTGAAGTAATAATAAAGAAAAATATATCTTTACTTTTTGATAATGTTCTGTATAAATTATTGTATTGTAATTTCTTATGAAATCGATTTGAAAAAAATAATTAAGATAGTTTGAGTATTAATAAAGAAAAATATATCTTTACTTTTTGATAATGTTCTGTATAAATTATTGTAGTAAATAATGGCATACCCCGAATTTCAACGTTTATCTTATAGTTTTAATAAAATATAAGGCGCAGTTCAACATATTTTTTTTTAATTAAAGAAGACAAAAATATCTAAAAAAATGTTATGTGCCGTTGCATTAATGCTTCAGGTTTAGTAAATAAACCTAAAAAACATTTACATATATTCCATTCAGCGCCATTGCGAAATAAAAGTTTTTTTTTGTTTATTTACTTAACCTGATGCATTAATGCAACGTTACATCGTATTTTTCCAGATATTTTGATCTTCTTTAATTTATAAAAAAATATAATGCTTTATACCTTATAGTTTTTTTTTTAAATATAAGATAAATGTCAAAAATCGGGGTATGCTTGTTATTTTCCTACAATAATATAATTATACAGAACATAATTAAAAAATTAAGGTATATTTTTTTATTTTTGCGCTGTGAGACACCGGCTTAGAATAGTGCTTCCACTATTTTCTATTATTGTTTTCGAGTGTCCCGTAAGAGCCGGGTAATCGAAAATACATCAGGAAACAATAACATCTGACATAGTTCAGCAATGAGGTTCACCACCCATTCTGAATGTAGTGCCTTTTTAGGTGAGACGAGACTGGTGTGTGGGCATACACAGATGTGTTGTGCTCCCTTTTATAAGGCAATGCACACCCCCACACCTTTCGCTGGTTACCCTACATTGTGGGATATGCCGTGATGGTATGAATGAATGAATGAATGAATATCCAAACTAACTAGGTGTTTTTTTTTCAATATGATTCGTTTTGTAGTAATGATGCAAATTAAAATTGAATAAATCTGTACGTTGGCAGCAGTCACCCTCTTAAAACAGAGCATCAATTAAAAACTTTGAAGGTTAAGTATTATGCATATCGCTTCCTTTAAAACCAGTGAGTAACTTAGGCAATTTAAAAGGTCGTATTCATATCTTTTTTTATTACAAAATCCAGCAGCATATAAAACGAGTGGGTTGTGGCCAACGCTAAACTCCTCATTAAAGTCATTCTATAAAGTATTAAAATTTTGTATGGAAAGTATTCAACATTTACATGAAATGAGTTTGTTAAATTATTTTTTATTTAAATATTTTATTATGAAAATTTGATAACTCTTCAATGCCATTTTATGAGAGTTATGTACATATTTACCAATTTGAAAATAAATATTTCAATTTTTTTAACTTTACTGAGCTTGGGGTCACTTTGAAATATTTTACAGTTATAGGTGATAGGTGTGCTTTACCTTATAAAAGTGAGGAAGACAGTGCGTTTATTCCCACACACTAGTCTCGTATCATGGAAAAATGCATCATTGTGAATGGCTGGTGAACCTCATTGCTGAACTTCAGGGCTACTCATGAAGTTTATCAACATAAGTTTAAGATCAGCTTCAGACTTTAGAAATCTTTGAGCTTCAAATTAATTAAATACTTGTATAAATTTATACAAAAATTAATAACCATTTCATACTAAACGTTGATATTAACAATTTTTTATGATTAAATGTAGAGAAAGATCAAAATAAAATTATGATCGAGTACTGATTTATACATTTTTAAGATTAAGACAAGATAAGCATATATAAAGAATGTGTCATGAGTAGCCCCCCTTGTTCGCTGTTAGATGTTATTGTTGCCTGTTGTATTTTCGATTACCCGGCTCTTACGGGACATCCGAAAACCATGATAAATTAAAATAATGGAAACACTATTCATAGCCGGTATCTAACAGCAAAAGAAAACAAAGGTTTCAACCTCTGGCCTCTCATGGACTCCCGCTTCGATCTAGAGAAGAGAGAACCCTCGCCATCCCATCACATGCCACGGCTTTCTATTCATCATCCTTTACTGTCCATGCTGCCCGGTTATGGAACAACTTCGCCCTTGACATTAGAACAGCACCAACGTTAGCAACCTTCAAAACTATATTGAAGCACGCGCTCCTACTTTCTATTTCTTAACCAACATACTTCCCATTTATTTCCCAATTCCTGTACCTAGTTAGACAAATCTCCTCTCCTTTTTTTCCCTTCCCTCCCATAATGTTGTAACAGGTTTCATCTAAGATTTGCTTAATTGCCATTGGTGTACATATTTTTATTCTTCTAACATTTTTTGTGTTTAAATGTAATATGTTTATAGTTTTTTGTAAGTTTTCTTTTTTTGTACATGTACAATTTTCACCAATAATTGTTACAGATGGTTGTCTAGAAGAAATTTCCACTAGGTAAAAATTCCGCCATTTGTACTAGCAAATAAGTTATGTAGGTACAATAAAGTGCTAAAATAAATAAATAAATAAAACACCGTCATTTTTTATAATGGCTTTACAACACCAGATCAAGTGGGTAAAGTTGTTTACAAGTTATCTACAAACAATAGGTGCCTACCTGTAATAATTATAATGGTTATTTCCCACTGAATTGTTACAAATGGTTTTCATCCTAACTGTACTAATATTACTTTTGACTAATTTCAATAATAAATAGGCAGATAATATTGAAAACTATATAATCCAATGACTTATTTTTAAAGATAACACTATAATATTCTTTTAATGATTTTATAGCACTTTGCGGTAATTCCCTCAAGTGCAGTAAGTTTGTTTATGAGTTTCTTTTGTTAGCGGTTATTTCCCACTTACATGTTATAATTTATTGTATCCTTCTTTCGTATTATTTAATGGCTTTAAGCATATTTCATTAAAAACAAATTATATTTTGTACCTATTTAACTTCAGTAAACACTCTAATTTGAAATGAACAGAGTTTAATACATCATTTATATCTTTATAATTAGATAAATTTTTTTTATTTTTTTTATTTATTTCTTTATCACACCATTTATATTAATAATCTTCATCAAAAATACATGACTGTTGCCCAACTAGGAATATCTGTTCTAGGGCTAGCAGTGCACATATTATTATATTTCACAGGAGACATATAGGTTGTACCTATTTGCTATTTAAAAAGTATCTAAACGATATAAACTTAACTATTGTACACAGATTAAGGGTCGTATTACGAGAAAAATTAAGAAAAATGAAAGATGAGAATACCTACTGCTTACAAAACCTCAACATTTTCTTATATTTTCCTCAAATCACTCCCATAATACGACCCTTAAGATGGATTTGGAGTCATCATGATATTCATATACATATTGTGTGTGTATATTATACTTATAATTTATATTTGTAAATTGCACACATAATCTAAAAAAGTATCTCTTGGGAATACTGAACTGACAGACCATAGATGTGATCCGCCAGTCATATATTTATTTTATCGAGTCTCAGATCAAATCAAGACAGCACAAAATTTATAAAACAATCAGTATTTTTTGCGAAAGAGGAAAGAAAAATAGATGAAAAAAAATAAATTAGATAAAAAAAAAATTATATTATTATTAATTATTATTATTTATTTTATAATTCTCTATTGAAAACCTTTGAATATATGTAGTTAATTAATATTATTTAATGCAGATTTGTTTTTCTCAATTACAACACTGAAAAATACCAGAATTATGTTAAGAAAACTTAATTAGAAATGATGTTTTAGTTTTCAAATCGTTATTTTTTTATTCATTTTTCTCTCATTTTTAAAGAGTGATTTTTAAAGAGTGGATTGTGACCAACGCTATACTAATCACTTACATATCACTCCACAAAATATTCAAATATTATATCGAAAACTTCAGAATTTTCTTGATATGAATTAGTTAAATTATCATAGTTAAGTTTAAATATTTTATTATGAAAACTTGACAATTCATCAATGCCATTTATGAAAATATGTGCCTTTTTAGGGTGACAGGAAAATTATTCGAAAAACAATTATTCGAATGCTCAATTTTACGAAAATCAATTTTACGAATGGCAATTATTCGAATCACATTTTTTCGAAAAACAATTTTCCGAACACACAATTATCAGAAATTACAATTGTTCGAATTTTTATGACGTCATATTGGTTGCATTGTGAGAGGAAGAAATCATAGATTTTTATTATAATATACTAGATGTCGTAGTTAGCAAATATTGTATGAATCGAAGTGAGGCATTTTTCCGAGGGATTTTTGACGTTTTAGTACATCGTTTTTCTATAGAGAAAAACGACTAATGTGAATTGTTTTCGGATTTATTTGTCGTAAAAAACACTTTGTTTATTTAGATTTAGAGAACAGTTATTAAGGGTGTGTTGAAATGTAAGGAAAACTGAAATATGTTGCCAAGCAAAACGTCAAACGCGCGATATTCCATGAGTCACTTTTTGCACGGAGTACTACATCTACATAGTATATTATTATGTATAATAAAAATCTATGGAATAAACAACATGGCGACGCACCGCGCTGTCAAACATCAGTTATTAAAAATGTGCAAACATACGTACCTACCCAACAATAATACAAGTAATAATAGTCTTCATCGAATATATTTTACTGGCAACAAATATGTCAAAGGAGGCAACATAACGACACAAAAATATATTAAATTCGGTCAAATGGTTTTCCAACAAATGTTAGTTCGAATAATTTGCTTTTGGACAATTGTCATTCTGATAACTGTTTTTCGAAAAATTGTTATTCGTACAATTGTGCATTCGAACAATTGTGTTTCGAAGAATTTTCATGTAATCCCTTTTTAGCAACTTGAAAATGAAAATATCAAATATAAGTTTCCTGAGCTTGGGGTTACTTTGAAATATTTTGTAAGTTAAAAAAATAAGAAGCACTGATACAAATCTTCAATATCTTACGGGATCGAAGCGAGAATAAAATTTGAAAAGAATCGAATGTGTACTTAAGTCTATAATCAATAAAGTGGAAAAAAACGCCGTACATAGTAGTTATAGGTACCTACAGCACCCACACAATATTGTAGTGAGGTAGTGAGGACTAAGAACTCCTATTTTAGGAATAGAAATAGACTTGGCTGAATATTTAGTGAATTTTACGATGAACTTATGAATTATGACGTCAATTGTTATTGTTATGAAAACAATTAAAAAATATATAAACAAATCCCTATTCATTTTACTTTAAAGTGATATCTTATTTTTTTATATTATTATTAATTATTGATCTCTTGGAAATATTGTTACAAACATCCTAATTATGTTGGTTAGCGGACATTAATAATAATGGGTATCTACATAGGAATTTCCTTCTTCACTATCTACCTACATTATATTATAACAATAGGTACATAGAAATTTTCAAGTTCTTTTCATTGTGTCTAGAGCATAATGAGCTTTTTAATGATGCAGCTGACTAACTGTTATTAATAATTCAAAAAATATATTATTTTCTTTTATCAACATAATTACTCACAAGTACCTACCAAATGTTTATTTAAACCTATATATAAGATTATGCGTAGACAATGAAAAAAATGCTATTTCAATTTTTAATCGATTTTATTTATTTACTTGAAGCAAACTGAAAAATTATATTACTATATAGACAGCATACGATATAATGCAAACGATACCATACCATCACGTTATTTTCCTTTTTGGGGTAGGTAGAGGAACCGAACGCCAGACTTTCTTGACATGCATTTCTTGTTTCATGCACGTTTACGTGTCATCTCATACACGTCCTTGTTTTATTACTATTACTTTTCCATCCATCATGATTTGTGCGATCGTTCCAAATTTTTCTTGACCAACCTCTAATTCCCGTTCTCTGTTATGTTCTTCTATGTCTAGCAGAATTTTATGTGAGTACTTATTTATATATATTTCATTGTCTTCGGAAACATAACATTATATTTAAAAAATACAGTTACATGATTAATAAAGAAATTTGACAATTAATTATGATGCTACACTAAATTATATTAATATTTTTCATATTGTTCCACGAAGATAACATTGATCAGGTAAATGAAATTTTTATGTATCTATTTTAATAGCGCTTTCATCATCGTTTTCGTGTGTCAAAATACAACAGGGTAAATAACATCTCACATAGTTCGGCAATGAATTTCACCACCCATTCTGAATGTACATATGTGCCTTTTTAAGTGAGATGCCTGTCGCTGGTTACCGCACAATGTAGGATATGCCGTGATGGTATTTTTTACATACATACATTAACATACCTAAATTCCTACATACCTTCACGCCATATCCCTTAAGGGGTACGCAGAGAGAACCGAGCTTCCTTTACATCCATGCATCGTTCATACATGCTCGTCGATTTTTCAAACTTCTTATATTTCCTTCTTTTTATAATATCAAAATGTCCAAACCACCTAATGGAATTCACTTTAATTTTACTTATAAATCTCTTCTTTATCTTGCATTGAGGCAGGATTCGAACTCGCGACCACTGGATTACCTACTAGCTCAGCGCGCTAATCGCTCTGCCATCGACCCATCTATATATTACTATATTTTTTAAATGTGTATTTCCTCGAAACAAGAACATATCTACATATATCTACCATCATTAAACATTCCCTATTTAAGCATTATTGCTTGTGCTATAGGGTGAATGAAATCGCTCGTGGCAGGATTCGAACATGCCACCACTGGATTACTAATCCAGCGGGCTAACTGCTGTACCACCACCCATTTAATATAATATGTAGGTATGTATGTGTATTTCTCATCTAATAACATAAGAAATACTTATTATGATTTCAAATATTGAAGCTTATTTTATACATCATAGTTACATGTTTTCAAAATATTACTAAACGTTGAATGTTATAATTTTACAACCTACATATGTAAATTTGAAGAAAATTTTAAAAGAAGGAAATAAAGTTTCGTGCGTCCAATGCATTCATATTTTTCTCCAGTATTTCATTTGTTAATAAATTGATGTTTTTCGTTTTGTGATAATTATTTTTTTTTATTTTCGTGGCTCAAATTGCTAGAATGTGACTCAAGGATCAAGTTTCAAGTACCTACGATTCCCGTACCTAGAATACACTTTTCAATAGAATTGCAGGTTTATTTTTCTTATATGGAGTTAATAAGAATAAATAAGTGAACGTCTACCGATATTTTCATACTTGCAAATTTTGTTCACGTTCATGCACTCGTTGGTTATCTACATAGAGCCTTTTTATTTACTATGTTTTTCATTATATGTATTTAATATACACGAATCTATAAAATATATGTTTTTTGTTTACCTTCATACAACAAGAAAATAGTTAATTTTATATATTTCTATACCATAACGCCGTGTCCTTATACAAGTATGGAACAAAATATATTTTAAATGCCTACCACGCATTACTTACTTGACATTAATCACTTCTCAAGACCATTCCTGTCAGTCTTCATGGCTCAGTTGGTTACATATGCTGATCCAAAGGTCCCGGGTTCGTTTTCCGGTTTTAATTGAGTTATCAGTCTGGATCTGTGAGGCAATTAATATCGTAAGTCTCCAGAATGTGGCAACGTGTTATTGGTTGCTTGCTAAGCTTAGGTACATATATTTGATATACCTACCTAGTACCTGTTACTTGCCCAAGAAGTTATATTACATAAATAAAATAAAATACCTATATAATACCTAAATAGGTACCCATAGGTAAATCTTCTCAGTATTTTTTTTTTTTTTATATATTTACGTTTCCCTCTATAAACATCTAATTTCAATGCTTTCATGTTTTTTTTTAAATCGACCTCCTGTAATTTTTATGCGCTTTGACTGTACCTAATTATTTCAACAGTGTAGATTGAATCATTGCAATTCAAATAATTTTTTATTCGTTAATTCTTTTTCATATCATCACGACATATCCCATAATATGGGGCAAATAGCGGCAGGTATGCGTAACCTTACAAAAGTGTGCACGACATTGCGTTTTTCCCCACAAATCAGTCTCGCATCACCTAAATAGGCATCCTTCATAATAATAATAATAAAATCATATATTGTGGTGAACTTCTTGCCATTACAATGAGAAAGAAAAAAAAATACATAATGGGTATTTGACCTCATTGCCAAAATATGTGAGATGTCATTTTGCTTTTAGAATCTTCGATTATTCTGGTCTTACTCCAGAAAATGATAGAAAATACTGGAAGCACTTTTCCAAGCCGGTGCCTCTCAGCATATATATTTACCTTCCATTTTGTAATGTTTCAATAAATAATTAAATTAATCAAAAAAATAATTACCAACTTTATAAGTTCTTTTGAGACGAGACTGGTGTATGGGTATACACAGATGTGTTGTGCTCCCTTTTATAAGGCAATGCACACCCGCACACCTTTCGCTGGTTACCCCACATTGTGGGATATGCCGTGATGGTATGAATGAATGAATGAATAAGTTTTTGCGTAAAAAAAATATTTTTATCAGAACATAAAAATATTTTTGCAATTTTATTTACTACGTAGGTACTGTAATTCATCATATAGGGCGTAAAATAAATATACCTAATAAATATATAGCTCCACCCACTGGCTTCTCCCAATGGTTAATTTTTCATATAGGGCTGTCTCGGCACCCCCACTCCTACCTCCGTAATTAGCAGGTGACATAAGTCAGGTAAGGGCTGATTATTCACATTCCTGTTCAGTTACGTTACTATATCGCAAACGTGAAGGTCATTAGAACAATACTTACCTTTGCAATTGTTTCGAATAAACTGTAGGTACTATCAACTTTACCAGTTACCTACTTTGCAATTGAAAAGTGTTTATTTTTGTTATAATAATGGACAGGTACACGTTGAAGTTTATAATATTTATGCTAAAAGTTTTAATTTTATTGTTGAAAGTGTTCGGAATTTTCTTATACATAATTTTAGAAATCGACTTTCCGTATTTTCTGACGAAATATCTTATGTAGTTTGTGACTTTATTTTGAATAAGAACATTATTTTGTGCATTGTGGATATTTATATTTTGAAGACTCACACATAAAACAAGATGGCTGCTACTAATGTAAGTACCTACCTATTTATTTTTTTGATCTCTATTAAGGGGGCGACTGCTGCCAACGTACCTATTTTTCAATTTGATATACCATCATTATTTCTTATCAAATCGTTTTGAAAAAAATAATTTAGATAGTTTGGGTATCAATAAAGAAAAATATATCTTCACTTTTTGATAATGTTCTGTATAAATACTTGAAAAAAAATAATGGCATATCCCGATTATCAACGCTTATCTTATATTTTTAATAAAACATAAGGCGTAATTCAACATTTTTTTTTTTAATTAAAGAAGACAAAAATATCTAGAAAAATATGACGTAAGTTGCATTAATGCTTCAGGTTTAGTAAATAAACCTAAAAAACATTTATTTTCCATTCAGCACCATTGCGAAATAAAAGTTTTTTTGGCTTATTAACTTAACCTGATGCATTAATGCAACGTTACATCGTATTTTTCCAGATATTTTGATCTTCTTTGATTTATTAAAAAATATAATGCTCTATACCTTATAGTTTTTTATAAATTTAAGATAAATGTCAAAAATCGGGGTATGCTTATTATTTTCCTATAAGAGTATATACCTACAGAACATAATTAAAAAGTTAAGGTATATTTTTTTTGTATTAATATCCAAACTAATTAGGTTATATTTTTTAAATTGATTCATTTTGTAGTAATGATGCTAATTCAAATTGAAAAAATAGGTACGTTGGCGGCAGTCACCCTCTTAAAACAGATAAAAATTAGAATTATGTATGTACCAGCTCATGTTGTATTTTTATAGAAAATGAAGTGGAATTTATTGTTGTTGAGCGTTTTTTTCTGTCAAACTAGCTTTATAATAAGTATGGCGTTATAATAATATCTACCTATCTAAAAATAATTAATAAAATTATATACCAGCTTATGTTGTATCTTTATAGAAAATGAAGTGAATGGAAGTGTTTTTTTGTAACTAGCTTTTTAATAAGTATGCATTAATAATATGTTTTCACAAACGCAGATGTGAATAAAAACAAATAAATTTAATCGATTACTATATATTTACTATACAAAAAAATAAAATAAAAAAATATGAATAGTAATAATAATTTTTATAAGACATCGAGACATCTACAGCAATTACTTTTATCTAGGTCCATAATATTCATGATAGAAATTTAACATTAATACTTGTTTTTATTTGCGAGAGTTATTATTCATAATTTTAAAAAATTTCAATATATCCGTTATATGGGTAATATTAAAAAATTTATACCTTTAACTTCGAGATATTGTTTAGTTTCTAGAATATCATTGTGTGGGGTTCCATTAATTTAACATTAATGTTTATTTAAGTTCTTTCTCTATAGGTATATATCAATTTGTAATATTCGATAGTAAATTACGGGTTAAAAAGCGATTGATATAGGTTTCTGTCTTCCTATAATACTGTTTTGTTTTGTTTCGGAAGAAAAAACCATAAAAAAAGCACTTGGCCAATTTTATTTTAAATATAAATAAATAAATGTTGTTTTTACATATAAATAATTATAACATGAATATAAAATATAGCTTAAATATTAATTTGATTTATTTATTATTATTTATAATTTATTTAAGCATATACATTTAAATTAAGCGAAATATTGCAAATCAAAATAATGCGTTGATTTCTCTTTACTATTTTTTTTTGTAGAAAAATACATCGTTATTTTAAAAATGTCACCCTTGAAAAAACAATGCTTTTTATAAAAAAATACCGCTTTTCATAAAAAGTGAAACCCCTTTTCCAAAAATATAACGCGAATAATTCAGGGGGGCACGTCTGGTCAATCGTAGAAATCAAAACCCTCGTGATTACCCATATCATGGATATAATTACTATCATATATTTTTTTATTTAAAAAAGTGTATATGTCCTTGTTAAACAAGTACATAACATACAACTTCCTACATTCCCTAAATTAAGCATTAATCCTTGCGCTATAGGTGAGCGAAATCGGCCGAGGCATGACCACTAGATCACTAGCACAGCGCGCTAACCGCTCTGCCATCGACCCATCTTAGATATCCATATACATAGAGTTCTATAACATCTTAAGATATTATAGGTCTCCATTTAATAATTATATCTGTGATATGTGTAATCGAGAGGGTATACCAATTAAAAATAATATATAAAAAAAAAATAGTCAAAATTATTTTGTTCATAACATTAATTACCTATTTATAAAAAATAAAATAGTGCAAAGTGCTATGGCGGGAAACAAGTGCAAAAAATATAAAGAATTCTACTTAGATATAAAAACATACATAAACAAACATATATGATTGAAATAAAAAAATAGCACCTAATTCGCTTTTTTTTAAATATCAGCCGTTTCCCAAAAAAATATTGCGAAAATTGCACAGATTAATTATACTCAGGCATTAATAATAACTATGTTTTTTAGGGTTAAATAATATCGCATTAAAATGCGTCTTTCTGAAAAAAAAAATATTTACAACCAATTCGTGCATAAATCACGCATACAAGAATGAGAG
Organism: Molanna angustata; assembly: GCA_963576475.1. Lineage (NCBI taxonomy): Eukaryota > Metazoa > Arthropoda > Insecta > Trichoptera > Molannidae > Molanna > Molanna angustata. The sequence goes on from OY754979.1 coordinate 20,902,553, forward strand.
GTGGGATTCCATAGTTTTTTTTTATTTTTTTTTTCATTTATTTATTTTTTGTTTATAATGGTGTCGTTGTGTATTAATCGCTTGTCCGTTTTTTTCTGTGGGTGGCACTATTTGTTTCTTAATTTATTGTTGTAATCATCGATGTTTGAAATAATTGGGGTGTGTGTGGCAATCGGTTCTCTTTATCCACTCCAATACGGATATGGCGTGATTGTTGGCTTATATTATTTTTATTTGAAAATATACAAAACTCGTAAGATAAGTTTTTTTATATTCCATTATAGTAATTATGTCTCGTTTTTTTAAAGAAATCTCCTGATAGTATGCAATAGTTATAACTTTTTAAATTTATATTTATATACGTCTATACATTGAATACAATTCTAGTTGCATGTAACACATGAGATCCAACTGTCAATGTCGATAGTATGTATATTTGAAGAATACTTACCAAACTATAAACACAAATTTATAAACATCTAAAATATTTTGATTTCTATATAAAACATGCAATTATGTACGTCAGGATAGGATAGTATGGGGGTCATTCTGTTTTTCCTACCCAGAATACAGCATGATAGTATGTATGTATGTTTGGAGATTAAGTGAGGTATCAAACTATTGAGTGAGATAATGTGTAAAAGTTTTGTAGGCCTATAACTATCTATATATTCGAAAATTTTGGGCCATGTTAATTGAGCAGACCTAAAGTTATAACGGGGGGAGGACACACACACAGACACAAAAAACACACAAAATGTTCTACTTTAAATTCTGAATTCATCCATATATATAGAACATATATGCTACGAAGCCTCTCAAAAACCATAAAAAGTAGAATGCTGAATATTTATAAAAATATAGACAAATACAAATACTCACACGTATTTTATTTAAAAAGTTTCAGAGTTTCTCAAACATTTTTAATTGAGAAAAACATTTTTTTTTCTGATAAATTTGTGTTTAACTTCCTATATTTCAGAAGTTTTTGAAAATATTGAAAAAATCCGAACCCCCCCCCCCCCCAACTAGATAATTTGACTTTCTATAAAATATCGAAGAAATCCGAAACCTCTCCCCAACTAGATAATTTAATGTTCTTTAAAATATATGAACATTTTTGTTATACGTCTCATTTTTTTTAACTATTTAAAAAAAAAGAATTTAGTTACAACATCGTTTCATACAATTTATCAAGGCAGTATACACTACACAATATCTTCGAGGAATGAATATTTTGATACTTAGTCTCCAAACACACGTACATACCATCATGCTGTTTTCACATTCTGGGTAGGAAAAATTGACTGTCTTCCATACAATCCTATCTTGACTTACATGTGTTGTATAGAAAACATAATAACTTAAAACCATCAATAATTTGGATTTAAAGGTTTATAGTTTGGTGCGTATTCTTCTACTTGACATACAATCGCCATCGGCAGTTGAATCTCATGAGTTACATGGAACTAGTTTATTATGAAAATATTGCTTGTGAGGCCTGGAAACATTGGTTAATTGGCAGAAAGTGTCAAATGGCAATAAACTTGCCACTTGCGCTGGGTGCAAGGAAGTAACTTCCTATTTATTATTTCCTATTATCATTGCAAGCACTCGATGCTTCCTTAACATTCATGCCCCACCAATAATTTTCTAAAATTGAGCTTTCTTTTTTAAAACTTTATTTTTTGGATAGTATAATAACAAGATATAAAAAAAAATATATAACAAGGCATATCATAAATATGAAAAAGATGAATAAAAACGAAAAAGCAATAAGAAAATTAAAGAATATGTAGGAACACAAAAAAATATGTTAAAATCCAGATATCACATAAAACAGGGGGGCAAGTCTGGTACAAACGGCGAAATCAAAACCCTCACGATTACCCATATCATGGATATAATTATTACCTATATGGAGTTCTATAATATCCTTTGATGTCATAGAACTCCACATAAGAATCCACATATAATTATATCTTATGGAGGTTTAAACCCAGCCACTGCAATATGTTGCGACAACCATCGCCCTGCCATTCGCCACAATCAGGTTTCCATCCTTCTACCATCAGTGGGCATATCAGAAGGTAACTCTCATCCTGGGTTGCGCCGCAGTCACATAGGATGTCATCTCTAGATAGTTATCCCCATTTTACGAGGTTCACTCTACATCGTGTGACACCGACCCTCACATCTGTTGACTTTTCTCCATATTCAATTGGGTATTTCTTCTCCTATTGGGATATCCTTACGTGGGTGCATCCATAACCGTGCTCCAAGATCCTGTGTCCATTGTTCTGAAAAATAATTATTATTCTTATACTGTTCTTACATTTTCCTCATCATCCTAAGCGTCAAGACCCTTGATTAGTCCTAGCTGCCTCCAAGAATCTTCTTTATAGGTACTGCTCTATCGTTGGCTGCCACCTTCCAGTTCTGCTGCCCCATAGCCCGACAATCCGCGACAACGCCGTCCAACAATCATTATTAAGATCTCCCTACGCTTCTTCTACCGGTTGGATCATTAGACAACACCCTATTTGATGTAAATGTCCCAACCAGGGTTGTCTGTAAATCTTAGTGAACTTGACTTTCATAGAGCTCGGTGTTATATCCTTAATAGGTCCATATATTATGCGTAATGTTTTTCTTTCAAAGGCGTCCAGTCTGTTTTCATTGTGTTTTGTTAATGTCCAGGTTTCCGAGGCATATTATGTTAAGATTGGTCTAGTTTCATACCTTTTCCTACGCTCAACAATGAAATGAAAATCATAAAACATAAACTTATTATTTTTTTCCTTTTCAGTTGCAGAATGGCATCATGCTGAGAGGATCATTCTCCTATTGGCAGCCTAGTTATTGGTCATCAGTCGCGCTTGTGGAAAATTCGAAAGACCAACCCGTCAAATGCATAAGTAAAAAACAGCGGATTTTCGACCAATTAAAAGAAGATGAGAAAGAACGAAGATTAATGCAAAAGGTAGACGACAAACCATCATACAATTACAGTCATCCAAAGAAATTTATTCTCAATAGATACATGAGGGAAACATTAATGCACCCTAAAAAATACTTCTTGAACCGTTACTTGAATGATGATAACTGCTTTCCAAATAATGATTCGATAGATAAACTAGAAGCTGATGGCACATTGCAACCAGAATTTATACAACCTAGTAATAGTGGTGTGATGAGAAAACGTACAAGGGAAGAGTGGCCGGAATCCTCTGAATATAGTGTGAAATTAATAAAAACGGAATAGAGTAAGCTTTTGAAGAATTAATTCGTGTATTTGTGAATATACAGCCATGGGGAATATGTTTTCATTCATACTTTGCATATTAAATCCTCGTTCAACAACACTTACATTCTTTCGAAAAATTTCTAATTTTTGGTACCTACACTCATCATAATTAGTAGGTATACTTATGGTTGTTTCGTTTGCAGAGAATTACAATGGATTCACAAAAGGATATTACTAATTATTGATCTTAGTTTTATCTTAATCTTAAATTTCTTATGTATGGTTCTATCACAGAGAATTGTATTTAATTTATTACAGATCTTATTAAGTTATAAATGTTCTCAGTTATTAATCTTGGTGTTCTTATGTGTTTTTCTATTACATATATTAATAGTTAGGATTGATTGCGAATAACTGTATTTTTAAGAGGACATATAACGCTAAACCTAGTGACTGAAAACATGATATATTAAAACCGCCAAATTCATTATGAAGTTCGCGTTAGAAAGGGTACCTGTCGCGTGCGATAAAAATGGTTTATAGTGATTCTAAATATCGGTAACCCTAAATTTGTTTATTTTTTTTTCATTTTAAAAACAAAACTGTCATGAATTGAAAAATAAATATCTGTCATTCACTTCGTATTTATGCACTCTCTAAGCATATAATATATTTATTTCTCTACCATAGTTATTGGATAAATTAAAAAAGTTATGGAGTAATGTAAAAAATGATATTTTCACTTATTATTTTAGGAGAATTTATGCCGAATTTTAAAATTGTGTGATTAACATTCACTAGAGAAATGTTGAAAATACTTATGGTATTTTTTTAGAAAAAAAAACTGTTACACATATTTGAGAAATTTGATTTAAAAGTGTTTAGGATTATATGCCCCCTTAATACAATACCGGAGATATTTAATATATTTATTCTTTGTTCTCAGTGTTATATGTAAGTACGTACCTACTGATAATATGTACTCAGGCATATTTATGGTAATTATCGAATATAGGGATTTGTATTTGATTCGATACTGATATTAAATACATATTTTCATTAATTGATCTCAGTATTGTAAAGTACTGAATAATATATTTGTAATAAGGCAGGTATTTCATCGTGCTGGTAATAGATATTAAAAATTGGTACTTAAAAACGACTTTACAAAGTTTGTCTTGATAATAATTATTTCAATATAGACAATACGACCTTTCAAGGACGATTTATGTCATTTGACGAAATGAGAATTTTATTTTAATAATTTAATTAGTTTTGACAGCAGCTACAATAATATCCTATTTAACTCAATATAAGATTAAGTTATTATTTTCTCAAAACATTAAATCGCGATAATAATTAACACTATCTTAATATTTAAATTACACATTTATTTAGATGGGTCGATGGCAGAGCGTTTATGCTTATTTTAGGGAATGTAGGAAGATGTATGTGTACTTGTTTGACAAGGACATATTCATTTATATTTAAAAAAATTGAAAATTGCACAAATGATTTGATGTGATATATTTGTAGGTACACTTCATTATTTATTTCATTTCAATAACCTACATATAATATCAAATTTCAAGTACAAATTGATCGATGTTAATAAACTTAATTTGAAATATGTATGATATAATCGATTGCAGACTAAAATTGATAATTTTAAGATGTAGGTATGGAAATCCTGTTTATTATAACGTACGAAAAAATATATCAAATGTATCTATAAATATTACTATAATTTTTAAATAAATAATAAGTATACTACAAGAGACTTAAAGTGAGACTGAATTAATTTAAAAAAAACTACCTACTTCAAAAAATGAATTACAGAAATATTTATAAAGATTATTTGTAACAGATTTTTATATGCATAAATTTTACGAAAATTATCCACAAGTACTTTGAATGAAATCAAGTTTAAATACATGTTGTACTATGTGTTGTAATTTATTGTTGTTATTCATAATAAATTTATATTATTTAACATATTTCTTAGAATTAATTGCAATAAATAAATCATAGATAATTCGTTCAAATTATATTAAACAAATTTATTCGTCATATTTGAGTAAAAAAATATAAGAATTGCCTGTAGACAATTATCAACACATTCTTATTCATAGACAAACGTAAGAATTGAGGACTAGGTACTGTGGCCTCGGGCACATACGCGCACCTGTCGCTGGTTACCTCACATTGTGTTATGTACCGCGATGGTATGAATGAACGATTCAATTTTATTTTTATTATACCTATTTTTTTCACAATCAGCATTGATGTGTTTTCAATATTCAATTTTGAGAAGTTACCTTATATCATTTTATTTATATAAAAACGAATACATCAATATCATATTATTGATTGTATTTTATATATTCAGCCTGTGTAATTGTTTTTTTTTTAAATTAGCATTTCGTATATTTTTACTAATAAAAATAAGCTAAAAGATGTCAAGAATTAGAGTGTGTTAATCAGTAAATTAATAATGTTAAATTACATTTGGTAAATTTTATGTGTATGCAGGAATTATACTTTTTAATTAATTGTTATTAAGTATTCGTAGTTATGTTTTCTATTTCACCTACCTATTTTATGTGTTTTTTACTGTTACTTTGTTACCTATTTCTTTTTATCATATTAAAATTATTCAATTGATTTATTCTGATATCAAACAAATTTATATAAAATGTTAAAAAATAATTTATAATACCAATGCTTGTACAATTTGAAACAATTAAATACAAAATTAATTATTATACATATATTAAACTGTTTGTTGGACTGAAATTAGATTATTCTTGAATATACTACTTATATAACATTTTCTGATTATACATTTTTAAATTTGTTTAATTTTGTAACTGTTTTACATGAGAATGTATTCCTTTCACACTATACTGTAAAAACAACTTGTCAGTGCGAGTTTTTCGTACAATGCAATTAGAACAAAAAATATACAAGATTATTTTTACCATTATACAATGAAAATAGAGTCAATCAAAAACAAAGTTAAGTGTAAAATTACATTACATTCTTAACATTTCTGGATTAACGTTTAAATAAATTGAAACATTTATTTAAACGTTGATTTTAATATCGATTAATTGTCATTAGGTATAAAAATTGTTTATTCATAATTATAATATATGTACTTAGGTTATAAAGTGCTATTCAAAATATGACTGAAAATTTTTAACATGTGCAATTAAAGACTGAAAAAATGAACTTATTTTAAGTTTTCATTTGTCTTAAATATGTGTAAGTGTTACTATAGGATAAAGGATGTAAATTGATAATGTAAAACGTAATTATTGTTAATTTTATCTTATAATTTTACATGTATTTCATTACAATTACCTAATTTAAATGTGAATTTTGTATACTTAACTAGTATCTAATGAGTAATTATTATTTTTGTATTAATTTGTGTGAATATATTTGCTCAATAAAAACTCATACATTAAAAACTTTTTTTACCTTAAAAATATCCATAATTTCCAATATTTATAATTTTATATTAATTTACGATTTTTTTTCAAATAAAATGCTATGAGGATTTCAAAGGGTGGTGTGAGATAATTGGGCTCACGTGTTTCTTTTTAAATTTAGTTAATTCATGAATTATAATGGAATATGTAAATCAATAATTTATTTAATAATATTTTCTTGATTGAATATAAAAATTCATTTCTTTATTTTATAACATACCTATGTACTTACCTATGTAGAGTAAACATTTTGATCAGGAGAAAAAACATTGCAATGAAAGAAAAACAAAATGATGAGACCAAACGTCAAGTAGTGAGTCGTCTGACTTTTGTGCTGGTATCTTTGGCTCGATTCCCACCAGGTAGAAATATATCATCAATTATTGCTCATGCAAGTATCGCTCCTCTGACCTGGAAACTCCTGTAAGTTGGAAGAAATTTGGTAAACCCGTAACTTGCGCAGGGCGCAAGGAAGTATTCGTCAATAATTAAGTAGTGGAAAGAGGAACCAGTTATTTTGATTCATTTGTTGATTTTTAATGAGTCGGTGGCAGAGCATTTGTATGTAGGTATATTGGTCCAGTGATCCAGATAACCCAGGTTCGAATCCTGCCTCGGCTAATTTTGGTAGCTGTAACAAAAACATTAATTTATTTTTGGTAATGTATAGTTAGGTTAAAAATATGCTTTGAAGACGAAAAAATAATAATCTTCGTAAGTATTTTTAAAAATATGTAAATCGAGATAGGCGTTAAAATTTATTGACAAGAAAGAGAATTCGGGTGATAGTTTTATGCAGCATAGTTGCAAGGTCACTACAAAAGTGACAGGCAACACGCTACACAATGTCGAACGTCGTCTCATTTTATTGACATATTAATATCTTGATACAGACGAGTTTGTAATATTATAGGATAACCGGGAAATCAAGTCACCTACAGGGCATACGACCTGTCATCGGGTGATTTACGTGAAGCGCTTCATTGTATATGTGATCACCAATTATCATTTTTTATTCAGTTCCCTTCCGTCTCGATTGAAATATTAATTTGTCATAAAATATCATATTCTCTCAACAAGGAGAAAAATCCAATTTACCTATCATAAAATCTTTAATAAAATATTTGATTTAGTTGGTTGATTCGAATTAGAGTAAGTTAATATCTGTACTAAAATTAGTATGTGCAGGTATTGGTGAAGTCACCAGCATTATTTTGCTTAGCGAGCTCTACCCTATCACTAAGGCCTAGAACACACGACGCAACTCAAAAATATGAAACTGCAACTCGAATTAGTGAATATAATGTCTCAGCACATAATATAAACAAATATACTGTAAATTGGCGGGCAAATTGCCATTAGGCAATTTCTTACAACCAGATTACAGTATAACAAAAAAAATTATGTAGGTACATCAACAAAATAATGAAACGAATATTTTTATTATTGCATATGCGCAAACATTGGATTTTTTTCCCTGTCGGGAGTCAAAGATATTTTTTAACAGATTTTTAATTATCTCAATAGAGACGAAGTTGGAATATTTACTGTAGGAGAACCGGGAAATCAAGGCACCTACAGGGCTTACGACTTGTCATCGGCTGGTTTACGTGATGACTTTATGCGCTTGCGCAACGTTCACCAATTATGCCTCTTTATATAGAACTTTCAAAAATTGAATTGATAGGGATCTCATTAAAGAGGCATAATTGGTGAACGTTGCGCAAGCGCATAAAGTGATCACGTAAACCAGCCGATGGCAGGTCGTAAGCCCTGTAGGTGCCTTGATTTCCCGGTTCTCTTACAGTAAATATTTCAACTTCGTCTCTATTGAGATAAATAAAAATCTGTTAATAAATACTGAAAGAAAAAAAATCGTTTCATGACGATATTGTCTTATATGAAACTACACATGACTTAACATTACTAACCGATCTCCTCAACTCGATCAGTTGCATTGAAACCGAATTGCGGAAAAAACGTGTTACGTGTTTCGAAATTCCAAGACTAAGTCCCTGACTAACTCATTTCTTACGAAAAAATGCATTTTCAATGAAAATCAAAAAATACTGTTAGTATGCGGAATTTAAAATGATGAATTTGATTAGGTCAAACGTTTGGCAACCGCTGCTTTAGTGCACAAATCTTAACAGATATAAAAGTAATGAAATCACAATAAAAAAATGACAAATACATTAATATCATTTAAATATATCAGTTTGTATGAAAATTACTTCGTTATATGTAATGATATTTGATAACCTCAGCGATAAAATGAACCGGCATATTTATATCGGATAACGAAAAAAAAATTTGACTCATATTTTTGTAAGTAATATAAATTAATTGAATATATTCTATTTTGTTAATAAGTATAATTTAATTTTAATTATAAGATATCAATTGTTTACTGAAGGCATGGCGAAGTGTTCAACAACTGTATGAGGAAGTATATGAGGAAGTCATATCACAGAATGACAAGGCAGCGGTCGTTGCTTGCTGTCTGAGAGCAACCGTTTGAAATAATAAACACATGCAAAACTCGAGTATATAAGACATGTGTAAGACTCATCATGACCTAAAAATGAGTGAATGAACGAACGAGTAAATAAATAAATAAATAAATATATAACAGATAATAAATAAATTAATACATAAATAGAAATAAATGAATTATTACATAATAAAATAAGAGTAGAGAATGAATGACTCGAGCAAATCGACGAGTATGTATATCTGGGAAGCATGTTTCAACGGAATGGACGACCTGATAAGGATATCGAAAGAAGAGTTATGGCAGGAAACAGAATGAATGGAGCACTGAGACCAGTTATGAATGATCGCAACATATCAAAGGTTGCCAAAGTTGCCATTCATAACGCTATCTTAGTGCCAACGTTGACGTATGCAAGTGAAACCTGAACATGAAAGAAGTCGCACGAAAGCAGAATAAATGCTGTTGAAATGAGATCGCTAAGAAGAATCTGCAATAGAACGATGTATGACAGGGTAAGAAATGAGAACATAAGGAAAGAATGTAAGATGAAGAAAGATATCTGCATATAAATAAAGTAGACCTGGTAAGATTGTCGTTCTGGATTTGCGAATGTTTGTGCACGACTATATTCATGTCAGTCTGCCCAAGGCTGCCTGTTCTTACATTCGTTTGAAATCTTTCTATGTGGATATCGGCAATTTTACAGTAGAGTAAAAAACTTACAATATTACATTTTTATAATATTACATTTGAAACAGTATAAAAACACAAAGCCTCACAAGCTGATATGTTTTTTTTATTATTTTCAAAAGAAAGTTAGTTTAAATGTTATATAATAAGAATTTAAGAATGCTTTTATGCTTTACTCGCCGAGTCGCCAAAATTGATATATGTGAATTTACCCTGAAGATGACAATAATACCAACATTCTGATATATGCGTCCCTATCGTAATTAGACCTCAAATGGCACTAAGTAATAAAATCCGACACAGGGAGAGTGAGCAATTCACGTTGAACAAATGGTCCCTTTTGCATTGTGGGTCAGATTTGCTTTCCTCGCGTTGTTCCACCATTCTTTCAGCTGTCAAATATTCGAAAGATACTTTATATTTTTATCGTAATTAGTATGTATCGATTTACTTTATTTTCCAATATTTAATAACTCTTTATATTTTATTTTCTTTCAGAATCCAATTTTAGCCTAATATAATTAAAAAAAATGTAAGTTGAAATTTCAATTCTCGATGAATTTAGGTAAATTTTAAATCAACATTCATATATGGGAAGAACGTATTTGTTTTAAAATATTTTCATAAATGAGTTGGTGATTATTGTATTTAGGTGTACAGGTCATCTTAACAGCGACAAACTACATCTTCTCAGTCTGCATGTATAGAATATCAGAGAAACACATAGCACAACATGTCATTCTTCAAGTAATCAGGTGAAAGAGTAGGAACGGCACAATAACAAGTTGCATATGGTTACTAGAATAAAATATTATATTTTCTGAAATGTTTCATTCCAATTTTATGTTCAAAGTCAGTACAAAGCAAACGATAAAATCAGAAATGGGAGAACCCACCAACTAAATGGCAGAAAAAAGCGAGGCAATATCATAGTTTGAATATTCCAAGTAAAAACAAGTACATAGGAATCAAATTATAAATTTAGCATTTACACCTTTACACAAAGGTTATAATATTCATTACACATAATAGAAGTAAACAAAAACCAAAAAATAAAATATATATATGATCTTAGATATAACATGTAACAGAATAAAGATTATGTAGGTATTTACTATCCACAACGTAGAACAATAAACAAATATAACACAAAGAATCAACAATAATATCAATTTACATAATACTAAAGTCTTATTTTGAATCATATTATGAAGTATGAATGGTGCGAAAAAAGATTTTATATAACTATCCATAACGTTGCATATTTTTTTTTTTTTTTTTTTTTTTTTTTTTTTTTTTTTTTTTTTTTTTTTTTTTTTTTTTTTTTTTTTTTTTTTTTTCTCGCACGACAGCTTTACGCCAGTTACAGTGCGACACCTGTTCGTTATTTTATTTAATATATTTTTTAAATCGCTGAACGCCCCAGAAGAAGACGTCAGCTTCAACAGGTAAATCATTTAATAGAACAGACATTCGTACGAGAGTGTTACGAGCAACCACGTCTGTTCGAGCGGCAGGTAAATTAAATAAGTGGTGTCCTCTACCTCTCATGTAGTTCGGGGGAGCGTAAAGGCCTAGGTGCTCAAGCAAAATTGGGCAGTCAATGATATTATTTACAACCTTGTAACCCACCAGAAGTAACGAATTATCTCGCCTTTTTTCGAGACTCTGATAGGCACAGGCCTCAAGGAGATCAGGGTGATGCATGTAAGTTGGGTACACTCCGTGCGTACGCATGTAAAGGTACCTTAAAAACTTTTTCTGGATCTGTTCCAGCATTTCGGAGTATTTCTTCCGGCATGGTGCCCAAACAACACTACCAAATTCCAGCTTGGTACGCACCATACAGTTGAATATACTCTTTAGCGCCTCCGGATTTGTAAAATATTTTCCCAGGCGAAAAGTCAGGCCTAGCAACTGTCCACATTTGGATGTCAGGTTGGTGATGTGGTCAGCGAAGGTCAACTTAGCATCATACATCACCCCCAAGTCCTTAAATGTGACTTTTCGTGCTAGCGTGGTACCGTCCATCAAATAGTTGAATAATATAGGGTTTGTCGAGCGACTGTAGCTCATGACGACACATTTTTTAATATTGAACAACAATTTATTAGTGATTGACCACTTTGACAAGTTATCAATATCACACTGGAGCTTCAAACAATCCTCCATAGCTCTGATAGACAAGAAAATCTTTAAGTCGTCAGCATAGAGTAAACAAAGACAGTGTTCAATGACATCCTGTATGTCGTCAATAAATAATAAAAACAAGAGCGGGCCCAGATTAGATCCCTGAGGAATCCCAGAGTAAGATTGGAATTCCTGGGAACAGAACTGACCCACCGTTACGTATTGTTTCCGATTTTCAAGGTAGGAAGCGAAAAATGATAGGAGGCAGTTATCGAATCCAAAGTCATGCAGTTTTTGTAACAAAACGTCGTGATCTACACTGTCAAAGGCCTTGGCAAAATCAGTATAGACCACATCTGTCTGTACAGTCGCATCAAGATTAATGGAAACGTATCCAGAAAACGTTAACAGGTTCGACACTATTGATCTTTTTGGTAGAAAACCGTGTTGGTTGCCTCTAAGATACGGTTGTATTTGAGGGAAAATATTTTTATAAATACACATTTCGAAAATTTTGGGGATGACAGATAGGATTGATATCGGCCTGTAATTTTTAACGTCCATCTTATCATCTGTCTTATGAATTGGGGTAATTTTTGTCGTCTTCCAGCAAGTAGGAAAAACTTCGGACGATAAACTTAGGTTGAATAAATAATGAAGCGGAATTATAAAGGATTCAGCATGGGGTTTAACCATGCTCGCTGGGATACCATCAGGGCCGATCGATTTCTTGGAAGCCAATTCCTTTATACACAGTTCAATAGTGGTTGGAGATATTTCACACAAACTTACTGCTCCTGCGTTGCGCGACACATTATTGTTAATTTTGTTAACATCAAGGTTAGGTGGCGTTTGTTTGTATACAGAACTAAAGTACTGTGCAAATGTATTCGCCACCTCATTTTCATCTGAGATCACTTCATCATCAATTCTCAAACTAAGGTACCCTTTGTCACCTGATTTTTGAATTTTCACAAAATTCCAAAGAACGTTAAAATTTGATTTCATGTCGGAGTCTATTTTTCGTAAATAGTCGTCGTAGGTATTACGAATTAGGTTTTTAACCTCCTTACGAATACTTGTGAAAGCTAAATAGTCCTCGTTCCGGGAGAATTTTTTATATCGTAAACGATACCTTTCCTTCTCTTTAATTTTGTCTATTATATTTTTAGTGAACCAAGTTGGATAGTTCCTACGGGTATTTCGTTTCTTGATTGGGACGCAAACATCTAAAATGCCATACAGGACGAAATAAAAATATTCAACAGCTAGGTTTATTTCATTAATGCTAAGCAAAGTCTCCCATGTAAAATTAGTTAGTACATCGTTAAGTAAATTAAAGTCGGTTTTATTAAAATTATAATGTCTTTGACGAGGAGTCGATGGCGCGAGCGGAGGCGACGGTTGCGGGCGAGCAGGACCCTGCCGCCGTCCCCTCCTACCACCACCCCTCCCCGCACCACACAATTTCAGTTGTATATCTAGTGTAGGATGATGTTTGTCAGGTTTCACAAGATCTATTCCCGAAGCGGTAACATTGCACTGTTTAACATTAGTTAAAACTAAGTCAAGCGTTCTATGATTAATATTGTTTACATTATTATATTGGGTTAGGCCTTGCGAAGTTATAAAACATTTGTACTCGTTTATTACGCTTGTGGTCTGATTATGAAGGTTAAAATCACCTATAATCAGTACATTGTGATCCTTAAGTATTGATGATTTAGAGTTAATGAATTCGTAATACACATCTCTATGCTCTTGACTGTCGTTCGAGCACAAAAAGTACACGACAAATACATATATACGAATGTTGTCTACAGTAACACGCACACATAGATTCTCACCTTCTGTTTCTAAATTTTGCATTCGGCATGACTCGTGAGAAAGGGATACAGCTAGCCCCACCCCTCCCCCGCGTGTAGGGCGATCGCGTCTATACATACGGTAGTCATTCGTCGGTAAGAATTCACTGTCATAAACAGGGGGGCTCAACCATGTTTCAGTGAGTGCGATAATATCACTTTTTTGTGCTAGAGTATTCTGAAAAAATTCTTTACACTTTGAATTAAGTCCTCTTACGTTTTGATAAATAATATTTAAATACGGCATTGTAAAAATAAATTTGTATTTCTAGAGTTAAGATGTAATGAGAAATAGATTACTGTGGTTTCACTGTAGTCTTAGATTTAAAAAACGAGAATTCTCCTATTGCTATTCCCTCTGGCCACTGGCTGGGATTAATAAATGTATCCCAGGTACTTTCAATAACTCCAATTTTAAATGAGGAGTAATTTCCTTTGGGCTTTAGTTGCACTATATCGAATTGTTGCGTGTCGATCGACTCAAGATATTTTCGCAAATCGTCAATTGACGTGCTTGAGTCGAATCTCCACGCGTGCAGATATTTACGCTTTATAGCAGCGCGTAGGTTGGTATCAACTTTAGACCCAGTTAGGTAATTGGCTTTAGTCGTACGCTTTCTCTTCCTCTGCACTTGCCAGTCATCAGACAGCTCCTCACGCACCTGCAACTCAGTATGTGGTTCAACACTTACCTTAATTGTAGACCTTACCGGTTCTACAACTGTTGACGCCGATGATGTTGAGGGCTCTGAAACCGTCAAGATTTGAGATGTTGATGGCTTTAATTGAGATGCTGACCCTGATGGTTGACCCTTTCCTGCCTTAGACTTTTTTGGTTTTCCACCAGCGGTATTTCCATTAGCATTAGTTGTTACACTCGCGACAGTCTCTTGTACTGATACGACAGGGTCAGGAACCGTGACCGCGGTAGCTGCGGTTTGCGATCCCTGACGCTCCCGTCGCTCAAGCAACAACGTTGCCTCGAGCGAAACGATCTTAGACACTAATTTGGCAATAGTGCTATTTTGGCGTTCAACCACTTCCTCCAATTCACGCACTTTGCCGTTACAAGTATTAACACTGTCAAGTATTAACTTAACATTACTACCGAGTTCCTCAAGAATACTCGCGGATGCTCGGGTCATAATCAAATCTTTCGAAAATTGCACTGCGCTGTTGGACACGTCCACACGGTAGCAAGACAAAAACGAACTGTATATGAACTATGGATCTATAAACAAATTAAATAAAATACAAATAATCCACAATGATATCAATTTCAATATTACAAAAGTCTTATTTTGTATCATATTATGAAGTATGAATGGTGCGAACAAAGATTTTATATAACTATCCATAACGTTGCATATGGATCTATAAACAAATTAAATAAAATACAAATAATCCACAATGATATCAATTTCAATATTACAAAAGTCTTATTTTGTATCATATTATGAAGTATGAATGGTGCGAACAAAGATTTTATATAACTATCCATAACGTTGCATATGGATCTATAAACAAATTAAATAAAATACAAATAATCCACAATGATATCAATTTCAATATTACAAAAGTCTTATTTTGTATCATATTATGAAGTATGAATGGTGCGAACAAAGATTGTATATAACTATCCATAACGTTGCATATGGATCTAAAAACAAATTAAATAAAATACAAATAATCCATAATGATATCAATTTATATACTACAAAAGTCTTATTTTGAATCATATTATGTAGTATGAATGGTGCGAACAAAGATTTTATATAACTATCCATAACGTTGCATATGGATCTATAAACAAATTAAATAAAATACAAATAATCCACAATGATATCAATTTCAATATTACAAAAGTCTTATTTTGTATCATATTATGAAGTATGAATGGTGCGGACAAAGATTTTATATAACTATCCATAACGTTGCATATGGATCTAAAAACAAATTAAATAAAATACAAATAATCCATAATGATATCAATTTATATACTACAAAAGTCTTATTTTGAATCATATTATGTAGTATGAATGGTGCGAACAAAGATTTTATATAACTATCCATAACGTTGCATATGGATCTATAAACAAATTAAATAAAATACAAATAATCCATAATGATATCAATTTATATACTACAAAAGTCTTATTTTGAATCATATTATGTAGTATGAATGGTGCGAACAAAGATTTTATATAACTATCCATAACGTTGCATATGGATCTATAAACAAATTAAATAAAATACAAATAATCCACAATGATATCAATTTCAATATTACAAAAGTCTTATTTTGTATCATATTATGAAGTATGAATGGTGCGGACAAAGATTTTATATAACTATCCATAACGTTGCATATGGATCTAAAAACAAATTAAATAAAATACAAATAATCCACAATGATATCAATTTCAATATTACAAAAGTCTTATTTTGTATCATATTATGAAGTATGAATGGTGCGAACAAAGATTGTATATAACTATCCATAACGTTGCATATGGATCTAAAAACAAATTAAATAAAATACAAATAATCCATAATGATATCAATTTATATACTACAAAAGTCTTATTTTGAATCATATTATGTAGTATGAATGGTGCGAACAAAGATTTTATATAACTATCCATAACGTTGCATATGGATCTAAAAACAAATTAAATAAAATACAAATAATCCACAATGATATCAATTTCAATATTACAAAAGTCTTATTTTGTATCATATTATGAAGTATGAATGGTGCGGACAAAGATTTTATATAACTATCCATAACGTTGCATATGGATCTATAAACAAATTAAATTTAAAACCATTTATCAACAATAATATCAATTTACTTTCTACAAAAGTCTTATTTTGAATCAAATATTTATTACATGCTTATTTACAAGGAGTTTAAAATATCATTCTTTCTAAAATTAAACAACAATTTATTATTTTGTAAATTAATATTTTATAAGAATAATGTTTTTGTGCGAAGGCGACAAACACAGCAGCGAAAAATAAAGCTTGCTAAATGTCATAGTTTGTGAAACGCAAATTAAGAAACTAAAAGAGAATCTTCGTTTGACTTCTACAATAGGGTTTGCAACCTTTTTTACCACTTTGCGGATTATAGGCGTTTGATATAGATTAAACTCGGCAATCTTCGTATTGCCTGTATAATTAAAAATGGTCCCTCAGTGTCTCCCGTCCCTTCGGTGCCTCCCGTCCTTTCAATGCCTCCTGTACCTCAGTGCCACCCGTCTCTTCAGTGTCTCCCGTCCCTTCAGGTCCTTCTGAACCTCCCGTTCCTTCAATGCCTCCTACCCCCCTTCAGTTTCTCCCGTATCTTTCATCCCTTCAGACATTTTAGTAACTTCAGACCCTTCAGTACCTTCAGATCTTTCAGTATCTTCAGATCGTTCAGTACCTTTAGACCGTTCAGTACCTTCAGACCCGCCAGTGCCATGGACCGCCGGAGGCGGTCATTTACCGCGCAGCGGTAAAAGCTGGCTGCAAGCCCTAGCATAGAAGCTGAGCGAAGCGAAGCTTCTCAGCTAGTCATTAATAGAATGAAAGTTAACACACTGAGATGGTTTGGCCACATGGGTAGAATGAATGAAGAACGCCTGACGAAGAAAATATACAATGCGGATAGGATTGGATTGAGAGGCCGGGGCCGCCCAAGAAAGGGATGGCACGACCATGTGAATGATATTTTGAAAGACGGAAATGTTAGAAGCGTGAACAACAGACGAACATGTATAAGACGATGTATTGTCGAGGCGATGGATGTATGTCAAGATAGAAGTAAGTGGCGTTCGGTTCTCTCTGCCTACCCCGTAAGGGACATGGCGTGATGGTATGTATGTATGTATGTATATCTTCTTCTTCCTGGCCTCTTCCCAACTTATCGTCGATGAAGACTGTTGGGGTCAGCTCTCCTCGTCCTCAGCCTGTACACTTTTCGGTTCTGGGCCGCCTCCGATATTAATTCTTGTTTCATCAATTGTGAACTCTTTTGCGCCATCCATGTATTTTTTGGTCTTCCCCTATTCGTTGATCGGGGGATATCTACGGCCATAGCCTGGTTCACAATGTGATCCTCAGGTCTTCTTAATATGTGACCATACCATCTCAATTGTCGTTCTTCTAATTTAACGTTAATGCGTTAATTATTACATAAATATATAAATAAATAAACGAATGAATGAAAGAACGAGTAAATAAATAAATATAAAACATTAAATAATTAAAGAAATACATAAATATAAATAAATTAATTATTACATAAATAAATAAAATAAATAATAGTTCAATCTGCATATAAATAAAGTAGACCTGGTAAGATTGTCGTTCTGGATTTGCGAATGTTTGTGCACGACTATATTCATGTCAGTCTGCCCAAGGCTGCCTGTTCTTACATTCGTTTGAAATCTTTCTATGTGGATATCGGCAATTTTACAGTAGAGTAAAAAACTTACAATATTACATTTTTATAATATTACATTTGAAACAGTATAAAAACACAAAGCCTCACAAGCTGATATGTTTTTTTTATTATTTTCAAAAGAAAGTTAGTTTAAATGTTATATAATAAGAATTTAAGAATGCTTTTATGCTTTACTCGCCGAGTCGCCAAAATTGATATATGTGAATTTACCCTGAAGATGACAATAATACCAACATTCTGATATATGCGTCCCTATCGTAATTAGACCTCAAATGGCACGAAGTAATAAAATCCGACACAGGGAGAGTGAGCAATTCACGTTGAACAAATGGTCCCTTTTGCATTGTGGGTCAGATTTGCTTTCCTCGCGTTGTTCCACCATTCTTTCAGCTGTCAAATATTCGAAAGATACTTTATATTTTTATCGTAATTAGTATGTATCGATTTACTTTATTTTCCAATATTTAATAACTCTTTATATTTTATTTTCTTTCAGAATCCAATTTTAGCCTAATATAATTAAAAAAAATGTAAGTTGAAATTTCAATTCTCGATGAATTTAGGTAAATTTTAAATCAACATTCATATATGGGAAGAACGTATTTGTTTTAAAATATTTTCATAAATGAGTTGGTGATTATTGTATTTAGGTGTACAGGTCATCTTAACAGCGACAAACTACATCTTCTCAGTCTGCATGTATAGAATATCAGAGAAACACATAGCACAACATGTCATTCTTCAAGTAATCAGGTGAAAGAGTAGGAACGGCACAATAACAAGTTGCATATGGTTACTAGAATAAAATATTATATTTTCTGAAATGTTTCATTCCAATTTTATGTTCAAAGTCAGTACAAAGCAAACGATAAAATCAGAAATGGGAGAACCCACCAACTAAATGGCAGAAAAAAGCGAGGCAATATCATAGTTTGAATATTCCAAGTAAAAACAAGTACATAGGAATCAAATTATAAATTTAGCATTTACACCTTTACACAAAGGTTATAATATTCATTACACATAATAGAAGTAAACAAAAACCAAAAAATAAAATATATATATGATCTTAGATATAACATGTAACAGAATAAAGATTATGTAGGTATTTACTATCCACAACGTAGAACAATAAACAAATATAACACAAAGAATCAACAATAATATCAATTTACATAATACTAAAGTCTTATTTTGAATCATATTATGAAGTATGAATGGTGCGAAAAAAGATTTTATATAACTATCCATAACGTTGCATATGGATCTATAAACAAATTAAATAAAATACAAATAATCCACAATGATATCAATTTCAATATTACAAAAGTCTTATTTTGTATCATATTATGAAGTATGAATGGTGCGAACAAAGATTTTATATAACTATCCATAACGTTGCATATGGATCTATAAACAAATTAAATAAAATACAAATAATCCACAATGATATCAATTTCAATATTACAAAAGTCTTATTTTGTATCATATTATGAAGTATGAATGGTGCGGACAAAGATTTTATTTAACTATCCATAACGTTGCATATGGATCTAAAAACAAATTAAATAAAATACAAATAATCCATAATGATATCAATTTATATACTACAAAAGTCTTATTTTGAATCATATTATGTAGTATGAATGGTGCGAACAAAGATTTTATATAACTATCCATAACGTTGCATATGGATCTATAAACAAATTAAATAAAATACAAATAATCCACAATGATATCAATTTCAATATTACAAAAGTCTTATTTTGTATCATATTATGAAGTATGAATGGTGCGAACAAAGATTGTATATAACTATCCATAACGTTGCATATGGATCTAAAAACAAATTAAATAAAATACAAATAATCCATAATGATATCAATTTATATACTACAAAAGTCTTATTTTGAATCATATTATGTAGTATGAATGGTGCGAACAAAGATTTTATATAACTATCCATAACGTTGCATATGGATCTATAAACAAATTAAATAAAATACAAATAATCCACAATGATATCAATTTCAATATTACAAAAGTCTTATTTTGTATCATATTATGAAGTATGAATGGTGCGAACAAAGATTGTATATAACTATCCATAACGTTGCATATGGATCTAAAAACAAATTAAATAAAATACAAATAATCCATAATGATATCAATTTATATACTACAAAAGTCTTATTTTGAATCATATTATGTAGTATGAATGGTGCGAACAAAGATTTTATATAACTATCCATAACGTTGCATATGGATCTAAAAACAAATTAAATAAAATACAAATAATCCACAATGATATCAATTTCAATATTACAAAAGTCTTATTTTGTATCATATTATGAAGTATGAATGGTGCGGACAAAGATTTTATATAACTATCCATAACGTTGCATATGGATCTATAAACAAATTAAATTTAAAACCATTTATCAACAATAATATCAATTTACTTTCTACAAAAGTCTTATTTTGAATCAAATATTTATTACATGCTTATTTACAAGGAGTTTAAAATATCATTCTTTCTAAAATTAAACAACAATTTATTATTTTGTAAATTAATATTTTATAAGAATAATGTTTTTGTGCGAAGGCGACAAACACAGCAGCGAAAAATAAAGCTTGCTAAATGTCATAGTTTGTGAAACGCAAATTAAGAAACTAAAAGAGAATCTTCGTTTGACTTCTACAATAGGGTTTGCAACCTTTTTTACCACTTTGCGGATTATAGGCGTTTGATATAGATTAAACTCGGCAATCTTCGTATTGCCTGTATAATTAAAAATGGTCCCTCAGTGTCTCCCGTCCCTTCGGTGCCTCCCGTCCTTTCAATGCCTCCTGTACCTCAGTGCCACCCGTCTCTTCAGTGTCTCCCGTCCCTTCAGGTCCTTCTGAACCTCCCGTTCCTTCAATGCCTCCTACCCCCCTTCAGTTTCTCCCGTATCTTTCATCCCTTCAGACATTTTAGTAACTTCAGACCCTTCAGTACCTTCAGATCTTTCAGTATCTTCAGATCGTTCAGTACCTTTAGACCGTTCAGTACCTTCAGACCCGCCAGTGCCATGGACCGCCGGAGGCGGTCATTTACCGCGCAGCGGTAAAAGCTGGCTGCAAGCCCTAGCATAGAAGCTGAGCGAAGCGAAGCTTCTCAGCTAGTCATTAATAGAATGAAAGTTAACACACTGAGATGGTTTGGCCACATGGGTAGAATGAATGAAGAACGCCTGACGAAGAAAATATACAATGCGGATAGGATTGGATTGAGAGGCCGGGGCCGCCCAAGAAAGGGATGGCACGACCATGTGAATGATATTTTGAAAGACGGAAATGTTAGAAGCGTGAACAACAGACGAACATGTATAAGACGATGTATTGTCGAGGCGATGGATGTATGTCAAGATAGAAGTAAGTGGCGTTCGGTTCTCTCTGCCTACCCCGTAAGGGACATGGCGTGATGGTATGTATGTATGTATGTATATCTTCTTCTTCCTGGCCTCTTCCCAACTTATCGTCGATGAAGACTGTTGGGGTCAGCTCTCCTCGTCCTCAGCCTGTACACTTTTCGGTTCTGGGCCGCCTCCGATATTAATTCTTGTTTCATCAATTGTGAACTCTTTTGCGCCATCCATGTATTTTTTGGTCTTCCCCTATTCGTTGATCGGGGGATATCTACGGCCATAGCCTGGTTCACAATGTGATCCTCAGGTCTTCTTAATATGTGACCATACCATCTCAATTGTCGTTCTTCTAATTTAACGTTAATGCGTTAATTATTACATAAATATATAAATAAATAAACGAATGAATGAAAGAACGAGTAAATAAATAAATATAAAACATTAAATAATTAAAGAAATACATAAATATAAATAAATTAATTATTACATAAATAAATAAAATAAATAATAGTTCAATCTGCATATAAATAAAGTAGACCTGGTAAGATTGTCGTTCTGGATTTGCGAATGTTTGTGCACGACTATATTCATGTCAGTCTGCCCAAGGCTGCCTGTTCTTACATTCGTTTGAAATCTTTCTATGTGGATATCGGCAATTTTACAGTAGAGTAAAAAACTTACAATATTACATTTTTATAATATTACATTTGAAACAGTATAAAAACACAAAGCCTCACAAGCTGATATGTTTTTTTTATTATTTTCAAAAGAAAGTTAGTTTAAATGTTATATAATAAGAATTTAAGAATGCTTTTATGCTTTACTCGCCGAGTCGCCAAAATTGATATATGTGAATTTACCCTGAAGATGACAATAATACCAACATTCTGATATATGCGTCCCTATCGTAATTAGACCTCAAATGGCACGAAGTAATAAAATCCGACACAGGGAGAGTGAGCAATTCACGTTGAACAAATGGTCCCTTTTGCATTGTGGGTCAGATTTGCTTTCCTCGCGTTGTTCCACCATTCTTTCAGCTGTCAAATATTCGAAAGATACTTTATATTTTTATCGTAATTAGTATGTATCGATTTACTTTATTTTCCAATATTTAATAACTCTTTATATTTTATTTTCTTTCAGAATCCAATTTTAGCCTAATATAATTAAAAAAAATGTAAGTTGAAATTTCAATTCTCGATGAATTTAGGTAAATTTTAAATCAACATTCATATATGGGAAGAACGTATTTGTTTTAAAATATTTTCATAAATGAGTTGGTGATTATTGTATTTAGGTGTACAGGTCATCTTAACAGCGACAAACTACATCTTCTCAGTCTGCATGTATAGAATATCAGAGAAACACATAGCACAACATGTCATTCTTCAAGTAATCAGGTGAAAGAGTAGGAACGGCACAATAACAAGTTGCATATGGTTACTAGAATAAAATATTATATTTTCTGAAATGTTTCATTCCAATTTTATGTTCAAAGTCAGTACAAAGCAAACGATAAAATCAGAAATGGGAGAACCCACCAACTAATCTGCATATAAATAAAGTAGACCTGGTAAGATTGTCGTTCTGGATTTGCGAATGTTTGTGCACGACTATATTCATGTCAGTCTGCCCAAGGCTGCCTGTTCTTACATTCGTTTGAAATCTTTCTATGTGGATATCGGCAATTTTACAGTAGAGTAAAAAACTTACAATATTACATTTTTATAAAATTACATTTGAAACAGTATAAAAACACAAAGCCTCACAAGCTGATATGTTTTTTTTATTATTTTCAAAAGAAAGTTAGTTTAAATGTTATATAATAAGAATTTAAGAATGCTTTTATGCTTTACTCGCCGAGTCGCCAAAATTGATATATGTGAATTTACCCTGAAGATGACAATAATACCAACATTCTGATATATGCGTCCCTATCGTAATTAGACCTCAAATGGCACGAAGTAATAAAATCCGACACAGGGAGAGTGAGCAATTCACGTTGAACAAATGGTCCCTTTTGCATTGTGGGTCAGATTTGCTTTCCTCGCGTTGTTCCACCATTCTTTCAGCTGTCAAATATTCGAAAGATACTTTATATTTTTATCGTAATTAGTATGTATCGATTTACTTTATTTTCCAATATTTAATAACTCTTTATATTTTATTTTCTTTCAGAATCCAATTTTAGCCTAATATAATTAAAAAAAATGTAAGTTGAAATTTCAATTCTCGATGAATTTAGGTAAATTTTAAATCAACATTCATATATGGGAAGAACGTATTTGTTTTAAAATATTTTCATAAATGAGTTGGTGATTATTGTATTTAGGTGTACAGGTCATCTTAACAGCGACAAACTACATCTTCTCAGTCTGCATGTATAGAATATCAGAGAAACACATAGCACAACATGTCATTCTTCAAGTAATCAGGTGAAAGAGTAGGAACGGCACAATAACAAGTTGCATATGGTTACTAGAATAAAATATTATATTTTCTGAAATGTTTCATTCCAATTTTATGTTCAAAGTCAGTACAAAGCAAACGATAAAATCAGAAATGGGAGAACCCACCAACTAAATGGCAGAAAAAAGCGAGGCAATATCATAGTTTGAATATTCCAAGTAAAAACAAGTACATAGGAATCAAATTATAAATTTAGCATTTACACCTTTACACAAAGGTTATAATATTCATTACACATAATAGAAGTAAACAAAAACCAAAAAATAAAATATATATATGATCTTAGATATAACATGTAACAGAATAAAGATTATGTAGGTATTTACTATCCACAACGTAGAACAATAAACAAATATAACACAAAGAATCAACAATAATATCAATTTACATAATACTAAAGTCTTATTTTGAATCATATTATGAAGAATGAATGGTGCGAAAAAAGATTTTATATAACTATCCATAACGTTGCATATGGATCTATAAACAAATTAAATAAAATACAAATAATCCACAATGATATCAATTTCAATATTACAAAAGTCTTATTTTGTATCATATTATGAAGTATGAATGGTGCGAACAAAGATTTTATATAACTATCCATAACGTTGCATATGGATCTATAAACAAATTAAATAAAATACAAATAATCCACAATGATATCAATTTCAATATTACAAAAGTCTTATTTTGTATCATATTATGAAGTATGAATGGTGCGAACAAAGATTTTATATAACTATCCATAACGTTGCATATGGATCTATAAACAAATTAAATAAAATACAAATAATCCACAATGATATCAATTTCAATATTACAAAAGTCTTATTTTGTATCATATTATGAAGTATGAATGGTGCGAACAAAGATTGTATATAACTATCCATAACGTTGCATATGGATCTAAAAACAAATTAAATAAAATACAAATAATCCATAATGATATCAATTTATATACTACAAAAGTCTTATTTTGAATCATATTATGTAGTATGAATGGTGCGAACAAAGATTTTATATAACTATCCATAACGTTGCATATAGATCTATAAACAAATTAAATAAAATACAAATAATCCACAATGATATCAATTTCAATATTACAAAAGTCTTATTTTGTATCATATTATGAAGTATGAATGGTGCGGACAAAGATTTTATATAACTATCCATAACGTTGCATATGGATCTAAAAACAAATTAAATAAAATACAAATAATCCATAATGATATCAATTTATATACTACAAAAGTCTTATTTTGAATCATATTATGTAGTATGAATGGTGCGAACAAAGATTTTATATAACTATCCATAACGTTGCATATGGATCTATAAACAAATTAAATAAAATACAAATAATCCACAATGATATCAATTTCAATATTACAAAAGTCTTATTTTGTATCATATTATGAAGTATGAATGGTGCGAACAAAGATTGTATATAACTATCCATAACGTTGCATATGGATCTAAAAACAAATTAAATAAAATACAAATAATCCATAATGATATCAATTTATATACTACAAAAGTCTTATTTTGAATCATATTATGTAGTATGAATGGTGCGAACAAAGATTTTATATAACTATCCATAACGTTGCATATGGATCTATAAACAAATTAAATAAAATACAAATAATCCACAATGATATCAATTTCAATATTACAAAAGTCTTATTTTGTATCATATTATGAAGTATGAATGGTGCGAACAAAGATTGTATATAACTATCCATAACGTTGCATATGGATCTAAAAACAAATTAAATAAAATACAAATAATCCATAATGATATCAATTTATATACTACAAAAGTCTTATTTTGAATCATATTATGTAGTATGAATGGTGCGAACAAAGATTTTATATAACTATCCATAACGTTGCATATGGATCTAAAAACAAATTAAATAAAATACAAATAATCCACAATGATATCAATTTCAATATTACAAAAGTCTTATTTTGTATCATATTATGAAGTATGAATGGTGCGGACAAAGATTTTATATAACTATCCATAACGTTGCATATGGATCTATAAACAAATTAAATTTAAAACCATTTATCAACAATAATATCAATTTACTTTCTACAAAAGTCTTATTTTGAATCAAATATTTATTACATGCTTATTTACAAGGAGTTTAAAATATCATTCTTTCTAAAATTAAACAACAATTTATTATTTTGTAAATTAATATTTTATAAGAATAATGTTTTTGTGCGAAGGCGACAAACACAGCAGCGAAAAATAAAGCTTGCTAAATGTCATAGTTTGTGAAACGCAAATTAAGAAACTAAAAGAGAATCTTCGTTTGACTTCTACAATAGGGTTTGCAACCTTTTTTACCACTTTGCGGATTATAGGCGTTTGATATAGATTAAACTCGGCAATCTTCGTATTGCCTGTATAATTAAAAATGGTCCCTCAGTGTCTCCCGTCCCTTCGGTGCCTCCCGTCCTTTCAATGCCTCCTGTACCTCAGTGCCACCCGTCTCTTCAGTGTCTCCCGTCCCTTCAGGTCCTTCTGAACCTCCCGTTCCTTCAATGCCTCCTACCCCCCTTCAGTTTCTCCCGTATCTTTCATCCCTTCAGACATTTTAGTAACTTCAGACCCTTCAGTACCTTCAGATCTTTCAGTATCTTCAGATCGTTCAGTACCTTTAGACCGTTCAGTACCTTCAGACCCGCCAGTGCCATGGACCGCCGGAGGCGGTCATTTACCGCGCAGCGGTAAAAGCTGGCTGCAAGCCCTAGCATAGAAGCTGAGCGAAGCGAAGCTTCTCAGCTAGTAAATAAATAAATTATAATTATATTTAATTTACTGACAGACAATTCTTGGTGGAATTCCATTTAAAATTATTAAAATGAAACCAATATATAATTATTCCACTTATTTATTTTGTTGACTACGACTACGACTACTACCAATACAGAAGTTAAAATTATATTTATACAAGAGGCTTCTGTATGGGTACCACTCGTAAATGTGCTTTGCACGAAACTAGTCGTAGTCAACAAAATAAATAAGTGGAATAATTATATATTGGTTTCATTTTAATAAATAAATTATAAATAAAGAAATTCACACTTAATAAATTATTTATTAATTAATAACTAAATAAATAAAAAAAACAAAATATATTAAAAATAATGAGATAGATTAATTATAGGTATCTGCATATAAATAAAGTAGACCTGGTAAGATTGTCGTTCTGGATTTGCGAATGTTTGTGCACGACTATATTCATGTCAGTCTGCCCAAGGCTGCCTGTTCTTACATTCGTTTGAAATCTTTCTATGTGGATATCGGCAATTTTACAGTAGAGTAAAAAACTTACAATATTACATTTTTATAATATTACATTTGAAACAGTATAAAAACACAAAGCCTCACAAGCTGATATGTTTTTTTTATTATTTTCAAAAGAAAGTTAGTTTAAATGTTATATAATAAGAATTTAAGAATGCTTTTATGCTTTACTCGCCGAGTCGCCAAAATTGATATATGTGAATTTACCCTGAAGATGACAATAATACCAACATTCTGATATATGCGTCCCTATCGTAATTAGACCTCAAATGGCACGAAGTAATAAAATCCGACACAGGGAGAGTGAGCAATTCATGTTGAACAAATGGTCCCTTTTGCATTGTGGGTCAGATTTGCTTTCCTCGCGTTGTTCCACCATTCTTTCAGCTGTCAAATATTCGAAAGATACTTTATATTTTTATCGTAATTAGTATGTATCGATTTACTTTATTTTCCAATATTTAATAACTCTTTATATTTTATTTTCTTTCAGAATCCAATTTTAGCCTAATATAATTAAAAAAAATGTAAGTTGAAATTTCAATTCTCGATGAATTTAGGTAAATTTTAAATCAACATTCATATATGGGAAGAACGTATTTGTTTTAAAATATTTTCATAAATGAGTTGGTGATTATTGTATTTAGGTGTACAGGTCATCTTAACAGCGACAAACTACATCTTCTCAGTCTGCATGTATAGAATATCAGAGAAACACATAGCACAACATGTCATTCTTCAAGTAATCAGGTGAAAGAGTAGGAACGGCACAATAACAAGTTGCATATGGTTACTAGAATAAAATATTATATTTTCTGAAATGTTTCATTCCAATTTTATGTTCAAAGTCAGTACAAAGCAAACGATAAAATCAGAAATGGGAGAACCCACCAACTAATCTGCATATAAATAAAGTAGACCTGGTAAGATTGTCGTTCTGGATTTGCGAATGTTTGTGCACGACTATATTCATGTCAGTCTGCCCAAGGCTGCCTGTTCTTACATTCGTTTGAAATCTTTCTATGTGGATATCGGCAATTTTACAGTAGAGTAAAAAACTTACAATATTACATTTTTATAATATTACATTTGAAACAGTATAAAAACACAAAGCCTCACAAGCTGATATGTTTTTTTTATTATTTTCAAAAGAAAGTTAGTTTAAATGTTATATAATAAGAATTTAAGAATGCTTTTATGCTTTACTCGCCGAGTCGCCAAAATTGATATATGTGAATTTACCCTGAAGATGACAATAATACCAACATTCTGATATATGCGTCCCTATCGTAATTAGACCTCAAATGGCACGAAGTAATAAAATCCGACACAGGGAGAGTGAGCAATTCACGTTGAACAAATGGTCCCTTTTGCATTGTGGGTCAGATTTGCTTTCCTCGCGTTGTTCCACCATTCTTTCAGCTGTCAAATATTCGAAAGATACTTTATATTTTTATCGTAATTAGTATGTATCGATTTACTTTATTTTCCAATATTTAATAACTCTTTATATTTTATTTTCTTTCAGAATCCAATTTTAGCCTAATATAATTAAAAAAAATGTAAGTTGAAATTTCAATTCTCGATGAATTTAGGTAAATTTTAAATCAACATTCATATATGGGAAGAACGTATTTGTTTTAAAATATTTTCATAAATGAGTTGGTGATTATTGTATTTAGGTGTACAGGTCATCTTAACAGCGACAAACTACATCTTCTCAGTCTGCATGTATAGAATATCAGAGAAACACATAGCACAACATGTCATTCTTCAAGTAATCAGGTGAAAGAGTAGGAACGGCACAATAACAAGTTGCATATGGTTACTAGAATAAAATATTATATTTTCTGAAATGTTTCATTCCAATTTTATGTTCAAAGTCAGTACAAAGCAAACGATAAAATCAGAAATGGGAGAACCCACCAACTAAATGGCAGAAAAAAGCGAGGCAATATCATAGTTTGAATATTCCAAGTAAAAACAAGTACATAGGAATCAAATTATAAATTTAGCATTTACACCTTTACACAAAGGTTATAATATTCATTACACATAATAGAAGTAAACAAAAACCAAAAAATAAAATATATATATGATCTTAGATATAACATGTAACAGAATAAAGATTATGTAGGTATTTACTATCCACAACGTAGAACAATAAACAAATATAACACAAAGAATCAACAATAATATCAATTTACATAATACTAAAGTCTTATTTTGAATCATATTATGAAGTATGAATGGTGCGAAAAAAGATTTTATATAACTATCCATAACGTTGCATATGGATCTATAAACAAATTAAATAAAATACAAATAATCCACAATGATATCAATTTCAATATTACAAAAGTCTTATTTTGTATCATATTATGAAGTATGAATGGTGCGAACAAAGATTTTATATAACTATCCATAACGTTGCATATGGATCTATAAACAAATTAAATAAAATACAAATAATCCACAATGATATCAATTTCAATATTACAAAAGTCTTATTTTGTATCATATTATGAAGTATGAATGGTGCGAACAAAGATTTTATATAACTATCCATAACGTTGCATATGGATCTATAAACAAATTAAATAAAATACAAATAATCCACAATGATATCAATTTCAATATTACAAAAGTCTTATTTTGTATCATATTATGAAGTATGAATGGTGCGAACAAAGATTGTATATAACTATCCATAACGTTGCATATGGATCTAAAAACAAATTAAATAAAATACAAATAATCCATAATGATATCAATTTATATACTACAAAAGTCTTATTTTGAATCATATTATGTAGTATGAATGGTGCGAACAAAGATTTTATATAACTATCCATAACGTTGCATATGGATCTATAAACAAATTAAATAAAATACAAATAATCCACAATGATATCAATTTCAATATTACAAAAGTCTTATTTTGTATCATATTATGAAGTATGAATGGTGCGGACAAAGATTTTATATAACTATCCATAACGTTGCATATGGATCTAAAAACAAATTAAATAAAATACAAATAATCCATAATGATATCAATTTATATACTACAAAAGTCTTATTTTGAATCATATTATGTAGTATGAATGGTGCGAACAAAGATTTTATATAACTATCCATAACGTTGCATATGGATCTATAAACAAATTAAATAAAATACAAATAATCCACAATGATATCAATTTCAATATTACAAAAGTCTTATTTTGTATCATATTATGAAGTATGAATGGTGCGAACAAAGATTGTATATAACTATCCATAACGTTGCATATGGATCTAAAAACAAATTAAATAAAATACAAATAATCCATAATGATATCAATTTATATACTACAAAAGTCTTATTTTGAATCATATTATGTAGTATGAATGGTGCGAACAAAGATTTTATATAACTATCCATAACGTTGCATATGGATCTATAAACAAATTAAATAAAATACAAATAATCCACAATGATATCAATTTCAATATTACAAAAGTCTTATTTTGTATCATATTATGAAGTATGAATGGTGCGAACAAAGATTGTATATAACTATCCATAACGTTGCATATGGATCTAAAAACAAATTAAATAAAATACAAATAATCCATAATGATATCAATTTATATACTACAAAAGTCTTATTTTGAATCATATTATGTAGTATGAATGGTGCGAACAAAGATTTTATATAACTATCCATAACGTTGCATATGGATCTAAAAACAAATTAAATAAAATACAAATAATCCACAATGATATCAATTTCAATATTACAAAAGTCTTATTTTGTATCATATTATGAAGTATGAATGGTGCGGACAAAGATTTTATATAACTATCCATAACGTTGCATATGGATCTATAAACAAATTAAATTTAAAACCATTTATCAACAATAATATCAATTTACTTTCTACAAAAGTCTTATTTTGAATCAAATATTTATTACATGCTTATTTACAAGGAGTTTAAAATATCATTCTTTCTAAAATTAAACAACAATTTATTATTTTGTAAATTAATATTTTATAAGAATAATGTTTTTGTGCGAAGGCGACAAACACAGCAGCGAAAAATAAAGCTTGCTAAATGTCATAGTTTGTGAAACGCAAATTAAGAAACTAAAAGAGAATCTTCGTTTGACTTCTACAATAGGGTTTGCAACCTTTTTTACCACTTTGCGGATTATAGGCGTTTGATATAGATTAAACTCGGCAATCTTCGTATTGCCTGTATAATTAAAAATGGTCCCTCAGTGTCTCCCGTCCCTTCGGTGCCTCCCGTCCTTTCAATGCCTCCTGTACCTCAGTGCCACCCGTCTCTTCAGTGTCTCCCGTCCCTTCAGGTCCTTCTGAACCTCCCGTTCCTTCAATGCCTCCTACCCCCCTTCAGTTTCTCCCGTATCTTTCATCCCTTCAGACATTTTAGTAACTTCAGACCCTTCAGTACCTTCAGATCTTTCAGTATCTTCAGATCGTTCAGTACCTTTAGACCGTTCAGTACCTTCAGACCCGCCAGTGCCATGGACCGCCGGAGGCGGTCATTTACCGCGCAGCGGTAAAAGCTGGCTGCAAGCCCTAGCATAGAAGCTGAGCGAAGCGAAGCTTCTCAGCTAGTAATTAATAAATAAATAAATTAATTATATAATTAATAGATAAATAAATAAAAAACATTTAAGTACATATATATTTGGCCAAAACCAACTTGTTTCACTCGCATCACATGCTGTTTGACATTGAACGTGTTAATAAAAATACTGGTTCTTGAATGTAGATTACGTAAAATGATGCTACATGTATTTAGTTATTGTGTCAGAGTGGTCCGGTGTACTGTACAGGTCAATGTTGACAGTACATTCTATATTTTCACATAATTATAAGGAATATTTACTGTTTTGTGATATATAATGTTTAATGTAGACTTATTGTTGTTAATTTTATCGATAATTCCGATAGTACTGTGCGCAAATGCGGGTAAATACTTTTATGTTTTATTTTTTAGTGTAATATAAATATTACATCGTTGTATTTAAATATTACATGATAATTTGACAGATTGACTCTATCTATTAATGTTCAACGTAAACAAATGCGTTTGCTTTGTATAAACAAAGCCTAATGTTTTTACAATTAATTGTAATAATTATTTTCAATTAAGTTGGCACCTATGTACTTCAAATAATAATATTCAGTTATAATTACTACCACTATGCACTTCCTCAAAATAATTAAGCGGATCAATGCTTAAATTGTAAATTATTCAATACATCAAAATAAAATACAACTAATAAATATATACCTACATCAAGCTTTCAATTGGGACTAATTTTTGGTTAGTTTAGGAAATATTATGAGGATATTATATGTACATGTGCCTAGTTGTTACAAGAACATAATATTCATTATAAAACGAGTGGGTTGTGGCAAACGCTATACTCGAAACTAAAAAGTCGTTCTATAAAATATTAAAATTTTGAATGGAAAATATACAGCATTTTCATGAAATGAGTTTGTTAAATTATTTTTTATTTAAATATTTTATTACTAAAACTTGATAACTCTTCAATGCCATTTTATGAAAGTGATGTGCCATTTTACCAATTTAAAAATTAAAATTTCAAATTTTAAATTTCCTGAGCTTGTGGGTTCACTTTGAAGTATTAGACAGTTAAAAAAAATGAGAAGCACTATACAGATATCCTTCAAAATCTAATGGACTCTAAGCGAGTATTAGATATACATATGTATTTGCAAAATTTGAAAATAATCGAATTAGTACTTTAGTCTATAATCGATAAAGTAATATAAACACGCCGTACATAGCACTGCACAGCACATAGCACACACACACAGATACACTGTGATGAAACTTTTAGAATACAATCTCAGCATGATACTAGTTGATAATCTGCAATAAAAAAATAGGTACCCTTAAAATTGCGAAATCATAACTACCCACTATATCCCCTTGGGTTAGTGAGGAGTAAATGGATACCTACAGGGGGAGTTATGCATAACTCCCACTATATCCCCTTGGGTTAGTGAGGATTTAAAATTCACCCATCCATATATTTTATATCAAAGAAGGTCTCTATACTACCTTATTAACCCTAATAGTTTCTTTTACCTTGGTTACTGGGAAATAATTAATGTTTTTTTTTTATTTAAGTAATTATAATTTTTAATTATAGTAACTTAATACATACATTTGCTTATTTGAGGAGGTAGGGGAGCGGAGTGTATTACCGTACAGAAGCTAATTCCGTACACATGGTTTTAGCGAAACGCTCAACCGAAACAAACACCTATAATTGTCTATAGTTAGTCTTTACCATAATTTTAAATACCATAACTCAGTGTACGGTATTAGCCTACAGCTGTACGGTATTACCCGAAGTATTCGGGTAATACCGTACTTTCCACTTTTTTAAATATGTTTAGTAAAACGATTTTTAATAAGTTTTTATTTATTTGTTAAGACACCATTGTAAAACCAATTAAAATTGCTGTGCAAATGTATTTTATTGAACGTGTAATTCTGTATAGTTATGACATAATTTAAACTTAAGTTTAGGTGTACGGTAATATACTCCGCTCCCCTATATGAAAGCAACAGTAGGTATTTTTTTTATTTTAATTTTTAAAATCAAAAAAATAACACTGTTACTTATGCCTACAGTAGGTATAGTAGGTATTATAGTATTTATTATTTTTAAAAAGGATGTGTGTACGATTCATCTGGTTTTCGCCTTTAATTTAATTTATTTACATTTTGGTTAAAATTGTTTTCATTCACCATGCCATCACGGCATACCCCACTATGTGGGGAACAGCAAAAGGTGTGAGGGTGTAAATTACCTACATTATAATGTTGGTATCTTTGTAAGTCCTTTTTGAGCTCTTGTACTATTTATTCTTGTGATTGGTATGTAATTGGGCTTATTTTTGTACATATTTTTAATATAATTTTAATTTGACTGTACACAACCAAACAAACAAATAAATAAATACATATATCCGATTACATTGAAACATAGTGAGTTGTTCTGCGCACACCCTGGAATATTTCTGTAAAAAAGTGTTTTCTTATAGGTAAAATTTATATTTTTATATTGAAATAATGTTATAAACAGCATTTTTTAACATAAATACGATGCGCACTGGTAAATGCAACCACCACCAGGTGCCAGACTTGCCTTTTCATACCTTTAATCAATAATAATGAAAATATAAAAAAACACGGTCGTTAAAAAATGATTTATCGAAAACTTCTTCTTCTTAGTCGCTTTCCTCATCACTGAGGGTCGTGATCCTCTCTTCTCTTCGCCATCATCACCTGGTGGACAGCACTCCTCCATCGCAATGCACCTACTACTGTTAGGCCAGTAACCGCTTTGATCTGGTCAGTCCATCTAGTCGGGGATCTTCCTCTACCTCTACTCCCCTCCACACTTCCGGTCACGACCAGCTTTTCCAAGCAGTCCTGACCACGTTTTGCGATGTGTCCAAAGAAACGGAAGATATGGCCAAGACAGACAGCCGACAATCTATCCTCAATCTCAAGTTCCTGTAGAATGGAGATATTTGTTCGATGTGCTGTCCAGGGGATCCGGAGCATGCGACGCCAACACCACATCTCAAAGGCATCAATTTTTTGTCTCTTTCTTGCCTTTATTGTCCACGATTCGACTCCGTACAAAAATATTGAGTGGATCAATGCACGGACGAGACGAATTATTGTGGCTGTGGTGATGCATCTATCTTTCCAAATTTTATCCAATTCCTTGCCTATCTCCATCTCACAGCTTCCGTCTACAGAGATCGTTGAGCAAAGATAAACAAAATCATTGACAACTTCGAGATCTTGTAAAGAATCTGTTCTCTCTAGCTGTCCATGACGGTCTAAAATCATTATTTTTGTTTTTGATTTATTTATCTCAAGGCCCAAGATCATCTCATCGAAAACAATGCTCTAAAAAATCTCTCGGACTAGATAATAATTTATTTATTATTATTTATTTATTGTAGATTATATCGAAATTTTCTTTATATTTTTTTTTAAAATCGAATTTAGTTGCGACATCGTTTCATACAATTTGTATGGCAGAATACACAATACACAATATCTACGGGGACTCAATAGTTTGATACTTAACATTCATACATACATACAAAAATTACTAACCTACATACATACTATCCTATCATTACATACATACACACATGTTTTGTATAGAAAACAAAATATCTTAAAATAATCAATAATTTGTTTTCGTGGCACAGTTGGTTGGGTATCTAACTGCTGATAAAAGGGTCCCGGGTTTGATTCCCGGTAAAGACACAGTTTTTAATTATGTTTTCTGTCTCTTGTGTTATCTGTGAGACGATTAATATCTTAACTGTCCAGATTGTGGCAACTTATAATTGGGTGAGTGTTATTTTAATATTTAACATAGTACAATGTTTTGGCAAATGTAACAATATTAAATAGATACTCCCCTCTTTTAACACGAGATTTTATCTCAATTAAAGAGGGTTATTATGAATCATGTGATGGAAATTGTATACCTTTTAAATTTGTGATTTATATGTAAAATTTGTATTGATTTTTTTTACCAGTTAGTTGCCCGAGAAACAATATTAAATATTCAATACTTGGATTTGATGTTTTATAGTTTGATACGTAGGTACCTATTCTCCATCTATACCCAGATATTAACGACATCGACAGTTGGATCTCATGTGTTACATGCAACTACTAAATATGTACCTACAATAGTATTACTTTTTCTGCTTGAAAAGCTTTTATTTTTTAATGAGTGCATGTATTTATTAAAAACAAATGTACATAATTTCACCCACCTAGCGTATAAAGTAATACACTAGATATCTAACACACTGGAGTAACATTAATTTACTAAAATTTGGTTTGAGTCTTGGTTTAGCGTTACGTAAACTTCGTCATAAATCTTTCTATAGATAGATGGCGACATAAATGTAATTTACTCCTCCAAGAATTTGCCGATTAAATCATTTATAATTAATATATTTAAAACACGCGATAACATAAAATCAAATTATTTATTTTATACATATTTCAATATTAAATTTATGCATATTATTTAAAATAGATCCCCCAGTCCAGGGGTCGGCAAAGTGAGGCTCCAGAGCCGCATGCGGCTCTTTAGCTATTTGAGTGCGGCTCTGGCACAAATATAAGAACTTTTAGGATTATTGCCACTCAAAGGTCAGACGCGTGGAGAGGATATTGCAAATGCTGTGGTGGAGTGTATGGATAAATATCATATTCCTCTCGAGAAAATTGTGTCGATTTCAACAGACGGGACCAAAAGTATGACCGGCGTCAGAAAAGGGTTTGTTACCATTTTGAAAGAAAAAAATAATCACGAGATATTGGCTAATCATTGCATTATTCACCAAGAAGCGCTTTGTGCGCAGACGTTACCGGAATAAATTAATAAAGTTATGGGATTAGTGATTACGATCATCAACTCTATTGTAGCTAAAGCTCTTAATCATCGTCATTTCAAAGAATTT
The DNA here is from genome assembly GCA_963576475.1 of Molanna angustata. Classification (NCBI taxonomy): domain Eukaryota; kingdom Metazoa; phylum Arthropoda; class Insecta; order Trichoptera; family Molannidae; genus Molanna; species Molanna angustata. The sequence goes on from OY754979.1 coordinate 20,939,715, forward strand.
TTAGTTGAAATGGAGAGTGAGTACGCTGATCTTCTGCTTCATAACAAGGTTCGATGGTTATCAAGAGGAAACGTTTTAAAACGTTTCGCGTCCCTATTGCCAGAAATTGAAGTATTTCTCCTTGAGAAGGGTATTCACTATCCAGAACTTACAGGCAATCAGTGGATCCAAAACTTTCATTTCATGGTAGACGTTACCTCTCACCTAAATCAGCTTAACCGTAAACTACAAAGGAAAGGAAACAAAATTTTTTCGATGTTAGAAGAAATCATTTCATTCGAAAACAAATTATCCCTTTTTGCTGAAGATTTTGAAAGGGAAACATTGTTTCAATTTCCAAGCCTGCTGAATCATCGCCAAGAAAATAATACCTCTATTGACAAATACCATTTCAAAACAACAATTTAAAATATGAGGGAATCAATTATCAGCAGGTTTCAGGAGTTTAAAAACAGTAGAGCGTCCTTAGCATTCGTCAAAAATCCTCTTAATACTACGATAACTGAGTTGAAATTTTCTCCTTTTGGCATTGACATTGGTAACTTTGAAATACAATTGCAGGATTTAAAAAACAAGGAAATAAGGAGCTCTAAATTTCAACGTCTTTGTATTGATTTGGAAATATTGGAGAAGAACAAATGTGATCTTAGTTCACAACACAAGTGCAGTCTGATTTGAAAGACCGGGAGAAGGAAGACATGATCATTTTCAACGTCTGTAATAGTATTCCTGACTCTTGCGATCAGCTGAAAAAACTCGCGTTTGCTGTTCTTTCCCTTTTTGGTTGTACATATGCATGCGAACAATGCTTTTCAAGCATAAACTTTATCAAGAGTAAACTGAGAAGTCGTCTTATTGATGAGAACCTGGAATCATGCCTAAAATTAAAAACAACAACATTCAAACCCGACTAACTGAAACTTTCCAAGGAGATGCAAGGACATTGTTCGCATTAAGTGTTTGTCATTCATTGTCATGATTTAAATTTATGGATACTTTTCTTTCATATTATTGCTTTATAACGAATAAATCTTTATTAAGTGTGAAATCAAGTTTTATTCAGTGTACCCGTAATTTAATGAAGGTCTAAAATTATAATAAAGGTTTACTAAATTAAAAAACAGATTTGGCTCTCAGATTTTTTTGAATCGTTGTAATGTACATATTTGGCTCTTTGGCCAATAAGTTTGCCGACCACTGCCCCAGTCCATCTATTCCCGGTGGAGACGCAGATTTTATTTTATTTTACAAAGGACAGCACACAGTACATGCATACAATTATTATTAAAAGTAAATAAATAAAACTACAATAAAATTAAAACTACAATTATTATTAAAAGTAAATAAATATAACATGTACCTCTTACGTACTATACATAATATCAAAATAAGACAGTAAAAAGTGTGAATTAGTGTGGATGCGCGCATGAGAGAAGATTAACAATAAGTATGTGTGTGTGTGTGAACGAGTGTGTATACATGATAGACGAACATATTTATTTGTTTTCAGTATAGATCTGTGGGAAACATAAGTCTCCAGAATGTGGCAGATTGTTATAGGGTTCGTGTTAAATTAATATTTGACATAGTTGGTAGGTATCTCAAACTTCTCCGAAAAAGATACAAAAATTAAATTAAATTCCTTCCCTATAATTAATCTATTCTCTCTCTCTCACCCTCGTTTCAACCTAAAGGACGTTCCTAATTTTTAATAGTATGCATTTTATTTTTCTCTATTTTCAGAACAATGCCAATTGACCTCATCCCAAACAGTTGACTACACATGCAACGCAGTCGATGGCTCCCAAATAGACTGTGACAGTAAAATGTCAAGCGGTGCAACTGTTGTGTCAAAATGTAAAGATGGCTACCAATCCAATGATCTCAACAAATTAACTTGCAATGATGGTACGTTTGATCATCCAACTCCTAAATGTTCACCAGGTAAACCGACAATTAACTGATCTTGATGAACTTTGCTGAACATTATGTATAATGTGATATTCTTAGTCACAGTACTGTTTTGTTTAATAATTTATGTATGTATTTAGGTGCATAGTTCTTCAATATTTTTTGTTAATTTAAATACATTATTTTACTTTCTTTATTCACTTGTCTCTTGACTAATCATACAATACCCGTCAATCAATCAACAACGCCACGAGGACGAAGAAGACCAGGAAGGTATAAACTGTAGTGGATGAACTCTATCAGCGCTGTTACATCCGAACTGCAATTAACTAAATGGAAGACAAAACTAACAAACACGAAAGAACGGAAGAAACTTCTGAAATAAATAAAGAACCACCCAGGGCTGTCGAGCTTATGACGATAGACAAACGTTAATGTAGAAGCATATTTCCGTGTATCCCTTCCTTGCCATTGTCCCCTCACCGATGTGTTTTAGAATTGTTACTTGGAAAGTTAGTCGCAATAATTTTCGGTAACAATTGAAGTAAATCAAAAAAGTTTAGTACAAATTTGAAGATAACCGCGTGTTGATGTTTCAACCAGTGCATAGAAAACAAATAATCTTTGTGAACCAAGAATAAGAGAAGCATCGGTGAGATTGTTTATATTATACAGTCCACTACCCAACCTGATGTATTCTACAATCAGATTAATTCGTATGTTCAAAATAAAATTAAAAATTCTAATTTTATAGATTGCGGAGTTGTGACTTATTTTAAAGATGATACATCTATGACTGACGCGGAAAAATATTTGAATGGAAAGTTTCCATGGCATGTGGGAGTTTACAGATCCAAACAAAATAATAAGGAACCACAGTTTTCTTGTGGTGGAAGTTTGGTTGCAAACAATGTCGTTATAGGAGGTATGATATACTTTGTTAATTTTTCTTCTTCTTTTCGTCAATTTGCTTACAACTAAAGAACCCCATAAGTATACTTATTTATATTTTATTATGAAATAGAACAAAGATTACTGCTTCAAAGATTATGATATACCTAGATACACACTGAACATTTTAAACTGTATTCATTTCCAGCTGCTCACTGTTTCTATGATATTCTCCTTGAAAAATTAAACAGTCCAGAAAACTATAAAGTGAAAGCTGGAAGTATATACAGGATATGGGACCATCCAAATGACGTTGATAATCCATACGCGCAACAGTCTGAGGTACCTTTAATTATCACATAATATTCTTACAACAAACCTTTAAATACCTTGTACATAAATAATGGCGTTGATTAAAATCATGTCACATAACACCTCCTCTTTACTATGGCTTCAGTGTCCAGATTCCTAATTTCTACCGTTTATATTTGTTTGTGATTTCAGGTGTTGAAAATATACATTCACGATTCGTACGGTGGCGATGAACAGAATCAGCAGAGTGACTTAGCACTCCTCCACTTGGCCAGCCCAGTAACATTCTCCAACTTTGTCAAACCCGTGTGCGTCAACTTGGAAAACAGAAAATTCAACAGGAAACAAGTTGAGCCAAACAAGATTGGAATGGTAATCATTATTTCCCTTTCATGCGTTTTTATTTATTTAGTCTTACTGACACTTTATGTGCAATGCCTGTAAGGTAATAGAGTACTCCGTACTCTTATTATATTCTTACAGAGTTTCGCAAGAGGCCTTTTTCAATTCCCATCTGCAGAACGGTTGGTGACGGAGGAAGAAAAGTTTTATTAATTATTTGAACTTTTGTTCTTTCTTCATTTATCCATCCAAACAAATATATCTTCTTTTTTTTTTTTTTTTTTATTTTATAATATATATAATAATAACTTGGTATACACCACTTTTGAGTGGTGTATACCAAGTTCTCAAAAGTGGTGTATACCAAGTTATTATTATATATATTATAAAATAAAAATTATAATGACGCCACAAAGTTACTTCCTTAAAAATAAAACTGAATTAAATATATCTTCAATTCTATAAACCAATCTTCTTCTTCTCCACGTGTCACCCACGATCCCTTGGGATAAACTCTCCCTGTCCTGTGCGCTGCGGAACAGGTTATCCACACGCCTCATTTCGGTCCATCCCCGAATGTTTCGAAGCCAAGATAGCTACCTCCTGCCGACCCTTTTACGGCTCTCAATCTACTCCTTTATGATGAAATGACGGATCGAATATTTCTCGCCTCTCTTACGTGAACAAAATTCGAAATCTTTAGTCAATTCTAAATAGCCAGATATTGGAACTCGATGGACTATTTACTGATCAAATCATTTTATATAAATTTTTAAATAAACGAATTACTGGTTGAAGGCCACTAGGGCTTGTTTTTGCAAAGTAGGTATACTTCCTCTTGTAATGTGCACTCCCAGCTATCTTTCCACCATTTGGGGGGGTGGAGACTTACAAGCTTCCTCTTCAATATCTAATTCCCTTCCATGTACCTTCAAACTTCTATCTCAAATATTTGATTTCCGATTTACAATTTACGTTTAGAACTTATCTACCTGTCGCCTGCGTACACTCAAATTGTCAACATACCTACCTACCGCGTTATTTTCCGACACAAAGGTAGGTTCATAATGGTTCATAACGAAAAATTCGAAATCGAAATTGGTATCGGATTTATAGAAGGAGAGTTAGGCCGTAGATACGAGTATGTATGTGTTCATATTCGCTTGCCCGTTATACTGCGCTCATAATTTTCCATTCAGCCCAATTTTGAAATACATGTTTTCTTAAAATTCTTTACTAAACCTGAAGCATTCATGCAAATGTCAAAATATATAATATTATAGATATTTTTGTTTACTTTAATTGAAAAAAAAATATATTACTCTACGCCTTATGGTTACAAATATACGATTAATGTCAAAAATAGGGGTATGCAATATGGACAGTAAACAATATTGGAGAACTCGTTGGCAGTCGTAAGAATAAAGATGGCTTTCGCCAAACATTACCTTTATTATATAGTCCCAGTCACTCATGCTGTCTCGCTTGCATTCACACTTTTACATATCTCACACTTATCTGTACAATTCAAGTTGACATACATAATATTTCAAGCATAGATGTAATTTTAATTACTCATTATTATTTTACATTATTTGGTAGATATGTAGGTATTTATAACATGAAATTACTTTCAATAATTTATTTTATTCTTACGTACAAGTATATTTTTTAACAAGTATTTGTATTGACATTGTGACTAGCTTCTTCCAAAAACCAAAATACTTAAACACCTCGGCTGTCACCTCCATTCTATCCATTTCACGAAGATTTTGACACACTTGAAATAGATTATAAAATACCTAATTATTTTTATTTTTCAGTTTGCTGGATGGGGTGCCCTGAGACGAGGAGAACCGCTATCAGATAAACTAAAGATGGTTTCAATTCCAATTGTAGATTACATCGAATGCCGAAACGAGGCGAAGAAATATAATTTCCTTAGATACATATCATCAGATAAAGTTTGTGGTGGATATCTTAATGGTTCGTGTCAAAATATGCTTAATTACTTTAATAATATAATGATGTTGAAACGGAGAACAACTTACATACCTTTTTCATAGATAATAATAATCTGGAATCACTTGTACACAAAAGAAATATTATCCATAGTATAAATTTGTTAATAATAAATTCGATTCACCGGAATTGAATAATCTTATAACTTACCGTGTTCCCTCTAGGACAACCCGACAAACTGATCTTTTCTATATTCCGATTTATAAAACAAATCACCGAAAACATTCTACCGTTCCTCGTATCTGCGAAACATTTAACAAAAAATTCAATAGTTCAGACATATTTCATACTCCGTATAGCAGGTAGGTATATGAAGGAATTAACCAACATGATCCAAGATAACAATTGATAGATGTTTTGTTTTATTTAATTTGCTCTCCCTCTTTTAGTTATCCTCTGACATTCCCCTTCACTTCCCTATCCCACTATCCTTAGCCATCTCCTAATCATTATTTCTTTACATTTCTTTTCTCTTCTGTTTTGTTAAATATAAATAACAGTAGATATACATAATTGGATGGCAGGCCTAGGTATAGATTGTACCACTTAGCATATTATATATTTTAATGAATGTAACTTGTTCACTGTTCATCTGTGTATACCCCCAATAAAATAAAATAAAATAACTAATAATAACTGATCGAATCGATCAGATTTTCTTAGTCAGATCAGAGTAGGTACCTATGTGTCGTGAAAGAATATCGCGACTTATAAATCTCAGGCAATGGTTCGGGATTCCGGATGCGGCGTCACTAATTAGGTTGACGCAAGATAAGGATGAGTTTGGGGTAATGATCGCCAACCTCCGCTAGGAACGTCACAAGAAGAATTAAATATTTCACTTTATTCCGCGGCGCGCATTTATAATCTATAGAGAATCAATTGTTATGAGTCCTGAAGAAAAAAACAGTCGCAATGATTTTTAGATGGCTGAAGTTTGCGACGTTCGCGCACAACGATTTTGGTCAGAAGAAAAGTAGTACCTACCTATAAATCGAAAAAAAATATATGGGATATTATCACAAAAAATCAGATTAACATAATTTTTGTTAGTTAAATGTATATAAGCTATACAAAAACATTAAAAAATGTCTAAGAAAACACGTAAAAAATGATAATGAGGAAAATCTTAATTAATATATCACCTAAACTAGACGTCGCATTAGGATACTGAAAACATCATTTTATTTTATTTTATTTTTATTTATTTCTATCCAAAGTCATAAAGTAGATAATTGAAGGTAATATAAGCATATAAATACATAGTAGACATACAAAGTAAATATAAGTTATTTCATTACTAATAAATATCATTTTATTATTTCACTAGTGCTTACATAGTTAAAGCTATATCTTTTTGTTTGTATCTTTTGTTACTAGCCCCCTCACTAGGCATAGCCTGTGCTAAGGTGAGCTATTGAACATGTTATTGTCTATTACATTGTTTAATTATTTATACATTTACATATTATATACATGTACATACATACGCATTCAAACGCATGCATCTTTCTTTCTCTCTTTCTAGATGCGCAATAATTAAAAAATAAATAGAATGAGATTAAGAAAATAAAAAAATAGTTTTCCGGAAAGGATCGTTGTGATATACCTAAAAACTAAAAAAAACATTACGTATGGAGAAATTTAAAATTATTATATCGCCTAAACTAGACGTCGCATTAGGATACTGAAAACACCACTAGATGTTTCATTAGTTGAAAAGTCCCCCACAAACCGAACTTATTCTCCTGTTACGAAGAATAACAAAGTTTTTAATGTCGCAATAGGTTGATTTTTATCTAGGTATATAAAGAGTATTAGTGATTTTATCTGATTTTTCTGTTTTTTTTTATTAATACTTTTTTTAACCTTGATATCCATATTTCAGGTACTTCATTTTTGTGTATTGGTGATGCCGGAGGTGGCCTAGTGTTTCCACACATTTATTCAGCCGATGGAACTGTCAAATGGCATCTTCAGGGCATTGGTAGTGTCGGAGTCATCGATCAGGACGGGAATTCCTGTCAAAATACTTATACCATCTTCACGTTGATATATCACTACGATGATTTTATCAAAGAAATTCTTAAAACCATACCGGATGCCGTACCAATCAAATAAACATGATATTATGTATATTTATTTTTTAGTTAATAAAAATAGAAAAAAAAATCATTAGGTACTTATTTTTTTTTAATTTTATCTTTCTTCAAGACTGTTGACCCCAATTCTGTCGGCCTTCGAGGGACAGTTGATTAGATGTCCAACTGCTGAGTCATAATGTCCCTGGTTAGATTCCCAGCGGAGACATATCTTTTAATTGTGTTTTTAGCCTGGATCTGATGTGAGACATTGGATATAGTACCTACATTCGATAGTATAATTCATAATAATAATAATAATAAAAGACTTTTATTGAGTTAAACAACGTGGCGGACTTATTGTCAGCAGGCAAACTCTACCAGTCAACCACCATGGTAAATACAATCAGTTACAGGAATATAAGAACACAAATAGAAAAAGAAAAAAAAGTCATAAATTAAAAATACAAAATAAATATAAAAACAAAAAAAATGTATGTATAAATAAGAACAAAAATAACTGTACCAATTTAACTAAGAGACTTCACGTTGCTCGGGTTGGTTGGAAGAAATTGCCTTATGGCAATAAACCTGCCTTTGTACACATGTACATAAATTATATAAATAAATAAATAAATAACAAAAATAAGAATAAAAAAATTACATCAGATCATATTTATTGGATGGAGGATAGGAGAGGAGAAAAGAAGAGGGATAAAGGGAAAAATATGTGGATATAATGCGTGATATTTCATCATACGAGGACTTTATCAAGAAAATTTTTGATAATGTCCTCATACAAGAAAACAATTATCGTGACAATGAATATAATATGTGTAATTTTAAACAAGTGTTTTTTTAACTCTTTAAGTCATTTGTTAATTCAGATAGTACCTTATCATTCATTGTATTCATATGCATTCATATGTATTAATAAAATAAAAATAAATTTATATCATTAAAATAAAATGAAATGGATGATTCTGAATTTGGACGGTTCAAGTCAAATCATTCAAATGAATTTCATTCATTTTATAATTAATTCAGAAATTGGTTGATAATTCAAAGAATATGATAGCATTTCAAAAGATTCAAGAGATGGAATCATTGAGAAAAAAGTCTGTTCCTATAAATATGGAAAACTTATAAGTACTTCGTAAATTATACAAATTTGATGTCGATTAAAACTATAGTTTCATCTGTACAGAAGGGACTTAATGGACATAAGGGAATGGACTGTAAGGACGTTTGAGATGGAAGCGAACTCTATTGTCTTTTCTTCAGTCTTTTCCTTTGCGTCATTTCAGTCCCTCTCATCCCGTTCCTTCACAACATTCCAAGATGTGCGCTGAAAATCACCAAAGTTTCATCGCAATCAGATGGATGACATAAGAGCACGTAAAGGACGTAACCCCATACAAACATAAATGATATTAAAATCTGTAACATATTTTCGACAAATTTTCAATAAGAAACAAACCAACACAATAGACTAGATATTACATATTTTAATTGACAAAATACATAGGTACATATCTAATACATATATAAGAAATATCAATACCAAACCCATCAAATCTACAAAAGAAAAACTGGAAAAAATTGACAAATACATACCGTTATCAGAACAATCACAATGAAAACAAGAAAAAGTTACAATAGTCTCAATAACATTATCATCTACAGGCACTATACCAAAAACACTACAAAAAATATAGAAAATCTAAAGCTATCTCCATACGTCATCAGCAACATACAAAAAAACTGCAATAATCAACACATGTGCAATAGGTACCATTTTAAAGAAGTATATAAACACACAGTTTTACAATTACACAAATACACAGTTTCACAACTTGAGTACTCTTCGATGTAAAGCTTAATAAATTACCGGATCTAAACCGAGATCAAAGTTTATGTAAAAACATAATAATAACCATTTATTGGAACAAAAGAGCACTTTTCATACAAATATCAACAATAAACAAGAGGTTATAGAGTTACAAAAGAAAAACAATCTTTCCATCACAAAAAGACCACGTTCAGCTATGTTGCGGGAGGACAACTCCCCGGGAGTTGATTTTCAACACAATCCCTCACGGGGTAGGCAGAGAGAACCGAACGCGACATTTTTCTATCTTGACACGCATCCATCACCTCGTCAAATCGTTCAAGATTCTCAAAATATTCCATCTTACATATGTCGTGTCATACTTTTCTTGGAAGAACACGACCTCTGTTAAATTAATTAGAAACAAATAAAATTCATAGGTATCGTACTGACCTTCTTTACATCTCTTAATGATAATTACGAAAAGAAAAAGAGGAAATAAAAACAAATAAATATCAAATTTTAGTAAAACCTATTCTACATTAGGTACTTATTTTATGTTTAGGATGTAACAGGATATGTATCGATTCAAATAATACTTATAATATCCGATGTGGAGTTGTAGACATTTTCTACATTGAAATAACAATTGTCGATACACATTAGTCTTCCTTTGAAATAAATAAAACTGCTTATAAATCTATATCACGTACTCTTTTTCATAGAGTATGTATTATTCAGTTAGCAATCTGACGTGTTTCTTAAAAGGTGTATATACTATGAAGAGATTAAATAAAATATTTACTTGTGATTAGTTTGTATTCAACGAATTTTTCAGTATATTTAAAATTAAAAGCATAGAATAAAAATGAAATATTGTTTTCAACAAAGCTTGATTTTGAGGTTTTCATAAAAATGGTGCGCAGTGGTTTAAAATAAGATTTGATTTCACATTATTTTTTAATAAATATTTACATTTTACATTCAATGTCACCATGTTCTAGTGTTCCAGTAATTTTGCTTTGTCTATCTTATTTATTTATATTTGTTTTTAGAATACAAACAGCTATACATTACAGTGTTACATCTAATATAATAATTTAACAGCCAATTAGAAGTCTCCGCTGATAACTCATAGCATCGGTTGGTTGCAAGATGAAAAATATAACATCATAATATAATATGTTTCTGTAACACATAAAGTTTTAACTAGTAATAATTACCGTTTTACGAAATAGAAAAACATTTGCTTCATAGGTAAGTCTACAGTTACTTCAAGCAATAAGTATTTATTTTCTTATATGTAAATAATGTATGTCAACAAAGATGCTTAACTTACGTATTTTCAAAATTCAAAATTTTATTTTCAAAACTACCTGACGATATTTTGCCACTAGTGGAACCGTGTGTATTAAATTGCGGCTTCATTATTGTCAACATATTAAAGGCATGTTTTGACGGCAATATTGCTATATATGGGACCAGTTGATCGTTATTTTTTCTATAATATAATACTGTCTTGGTAATATTTTGCCACTATTTGAACCGCATGTATTAGATTACGGTTTTATTAGTGTTGAAATATTAACAGCTGAAAAAAAATGTTAATAACACGTTTTGTAAAGTAAGTTCTTCTTCTTCTTCTTTTGCTTACATGGCATTCCACCCAATCATTAGGATGATTTCTGCCAGTTTCAAAAAATTTTTATTGAATTATTTATATCACTAGCTATGTGTAGCCATGATCCAATTTGTCTGGTTCCCCTTAAGGGTTACGAAGGTCAGACGGCAGTCGCTTCAATTTAATAACCAGACTCGCCAATTCCAGGATCATGGTCAAAGCGTACCCCGATAGAAACGGGATAAAAGCGCTAAGGCGAAAGAATTATTTAAGAAGTAAAGGTTATTTTATTGCATTATAGATTGAAGCCATTAAGGCGAAGAAATTTTGTTATATGGAAATAAATATACGGTGAATTCAATGATAGAAGATGAGACATATTGATTGGGAGTGGGGTATTTAGTGTATAATACAAATCATGTTCGGTGTGGATTGGACATTCAAAGAACACATGGTCAAGGGTCTCTACAACCTCTCCACAAGCACACGAAGGGCTATCCCTTACGTGTATCCTGTGGAGGTGGCTGTTAATAAGGCAGTGTCCTAGTCTAATGCGACATATGTTGGAGACGTCTCGTTTGGCCATGCCTTTGTTATGGAACCATGGTTTAGACGGTATTGAAATTTGGATGGATTTATAGGAAGAACCTTTCAAGGTACTAGACCTTTCCCAGTCAATGGTCCATTTGGATATGAGTTCTTTTTTGAAGGATGCTAATATGTCTTGGCAGGGAATCATAAATAGAGAGGGTAAAATGCCAGTAACGGAGGCTTGCTTCGCTGCTTCGTCAGCGATCTCATTTCCCACTATTCCCTGATGAGCCGGGATCCACGCAAGAAGCACTTCTTTATTCAATTTATGAAGGTTTAATAGAGCGGATTTAATGTTGCATAGTAAGGTGCTGTCGGCCAATTTGGCTAAATTGGAAGACAACGCCTTTAGAGCACTTAAAGAATCCGAAAATATTATAAACTGCGAAGAATCCAAAGTATTGCAAATCTTTAGGGCTTCATTAATAGCCGTACATTCAGCTGTGAATATTGAACATTCCCTGGGTAGTAACGAGTGATTGTATTTTTTTAGATGGTATGTGAATTGCGGCCCCGCATTCATTGTCTGCGCCCCGCTTAGACCCATCCGTGTATATTTGTAGATGGGAGGGCCAGTTAGACATAACGATACTGTTGAAATTATTATTCATGGCTTGAGCACTGACTGTTGAATTTTTATGTAGGTCGATATTTAAAATAATGTTTGGGATCAATGTTATTGCCTCAAATGGAATTTCGTAATATGGAAGCATAGACTGAGCACGGTTAGAGACAATTTTGAGGGAGAGTTTTTGATAGCTTTGGCACATTGGGGGAGTACATTTTTTGAACCAATACCGGTGACTTTGACATAGAGATGAGAGCATCGAGATTCTAGGGAGGAGCGGATGTGAGTTGTAGTTTATTCGTTTGAGCATGAATTTATCGGCCAAATATTGGCGTCTTAGTTTGAGAGGTGGTTCTACGCATTCCACCTGCAGTGCATTTATTGGTGAGGAGCGCATTGCGCCAATTATTAAGCGAAGGCATTTAGATTGTATTCTGTCTAATTTGGATTTCAGATATTCCGGTATCGGTTCCATCAGGAAGCTACCATAGTCCAGATGACTACGGACAATGGCATTATATAGTAGTTTCATGGTTGTAGGATGTGAGCCCCACCAAACTCTAGAAACTGCTCTCAGAGGGTTTATATTTTTTTCACATTTGGTAATTATGTGGGAAATATGAGAAGTCCATGATAACTTCCTATCCAAGGTCATCCCCAAAAATTTGACTTCTTCAACACTAGGAATAGTGGTTTCACCAATCTTAACTGATATATTTGCCGTATTGTGTTTCCTCGAGAAGGCGATTATTTGACAATTTTGGGGCGAAACTTCAAGTCCATTAGAATTAAGCCATTTAATGATTTTAGATAGGGCAGTTGATAATTTTCTCACTGCTGTTTCAATATTACTATGAGTAATATATAAAACGATATCATCAGCGAATTGGAGGAGTGAACAAAGACCCTGAACACATTCGAGTATATCATAGCAATATAGGTTAAATAAATGCGGACTCAGAACAGATCCCTGAGAGAGGCCAATCCATAGCGTTCGTTCATAGGTGTCTGGAGGCTTATTAATGACTATCTTTCTTTCACAAAAAATATTAAAAATTAATTGAGCTAGTCGTTCTGGAATTCCTAAATTCAACAATTTTCTCCGTAAAATTGGCAAAAGGACATTATCATAAGCGGCTTTAATGTCCAGGAAAGCTGCGAGTGTGTATTTTTTATTAGTGAACCCAATTTGGATGTCTGATATCAAGATACTTAAATTATCCATACAAGTCTTTCCCTTTCTAAATCCAAATTGTATATTAGGGAGAAGTAAATTACGTTCTGTTTGCCAGTCTAAACGTTTTTTAATGATGTTTTCGAAAATTTTTAAAATGCAGGAAGAGAGAGCTATTGGTCTATAAGACGTTTGAATTTTGGGGTCTTTTCCAGGTTTTAAGATTGGAATTACCAACTGGGTTTTCCAATTTATGGGAACCATACCTGTTTGAAGGCATTCATTAAATTTATTCAGTATGTGTTCCAGAAAGCAAGTAGGCAGATGTTGGAAAAACGTATATGGTATTTGATCAAAACCAGGAGCAGAGTTGTTTAAGTTTTTGAGCACAATGGATAATTCCTCGATCTTAAAAGGTGAATCTAACCAAGATATTGAAGAGCGGTGACTTATGTTTTGATTTATGTATAATTCCGTTATATTAGGAGAGTAAGAGGGAGCCAGTCTGTTAATGAAGGATTCTAATATGTCTGGACTAATCTGATGATTCCGATTCTGGACATATGATGAGCGAAATCGTCGAATCATATTCCAAACCAGAGACAAGGGAGAGTCTGGGGAGAGGGATGAGCAAAAATTTCGCCATCCTTGCCTTTTTTTCTTACGTAGAAATTTTTTAGTTTTAGCCTGACTTTCCTTTGCAAGTATATAATTTTCAAGAGTCATGTTTTTCCTATACTTTTTTATGGCTTTTTTCCTGTTGTTGACCATATCAGAACATTCTCCGTCCCACCATGGCGTACATGGCAGAGGGCTAAAGTTGGATTTTTTTGGAATAGATAAGTCAGCGGCCTTATAAATAATTGATAAAAGATCAGAGTATTCAATGTGTACGTTAGAACTGTCCAAACTTGTTGTTAATTTTTCTATATTATCGTAGAAGAGGGGCCAATTTGCCCTTTTTGTATTGTAACCATTACGATTTGTCGGGTGTTGGGGTTTAGATTTAGCAATGTGAGGATCTTCTAAGTGAATAATTATTGGATAATGATCACTAGAGTAAGGGTCATTGGTTAAGGTCCATGAACAAGCTGCGGCTAAAGAACTCGAACATAGTGTCAGATCGACAGCACTTTTCTTTTGGGAGGGTGGGGTGAGGCGAGTAGGGGAGCCATCATTTAAAAAACAAATATTATTGATATCCATGAAATCTATTATATTGTGACCAGATTTATTGGTAGCTTCACTTCCCCAGATAGGAGAATGGGCGTTAAAATCTCCCAAGATTATGGAGGGAGAGGGGAGCTGGCAAAGTAAATCCGTCCAGTCCTTTTCTATAAATAAAACTAATGGTGGAATATATACTGAAATAAAAGTTATGTTTTTAATTCGTGCTGCGAAAATTTGAAAGTCTTGGGATTTGAGAGGGATAGATAGTTTTTCGAAATTTAACTTATCTTTAATAAAAAGGGCAGTTCCAGCCCGACCGTCAGCTCTGTCATCTCTAAGACACTGGTAGCCGATTACCTTAAATAGGCAAGACGGCTTCAGCCAAGTTTCAGAGATGGCTGCAATATGTATTGAATTATTATTTAATAGTTCGGTAAGTTCTGCTTTATTGGAATAAACGCTCCTACTATTCCATTGTAGAATTTTCAGAGTTTGTATGTCCATTATTGAAGAGAGAAGATTGCAATGTTGTGAGAATATCGGCAACGTTGTACGGTAGGCTATTATTATTCGAAAGAATAGATATTAAAAGAGATATTAATGTCTGCAGAAATGCTGAATTGCTGTTGGATAACTCTACTGCAGAAGGAGGAGGTGAATGTTCATTTTGGTTAATTGCATGACCATTAGACATTTGATTGACATAATTACCATTTGGATTGAATAGGAATGAGTTATGTATGTTCTTGTCATATGCTGGTGTCATTGCTGGTCTAGGTTTGACTTGTTTGTATGTAATAATTCTACGAGAGTTGGAAGGATTCGCTGAATTAATCTGGTTTATTGTAGTTGTGTTAGCTGAGGTTGGTTTCACATTCAATGTTGTAGTTTCGGCAAAACTCTTTATTGCAGGGGGAAAACGTTTAGAGGCTTGGAAATATGATATATTTTCACTCGCCATCAGTTGTTTAATGTTTTTTTGTCTCGTCAGTTCTGGGCATATAAAGCTTGTAGCCTTATGACTACCTTTACAATTGACGCATGTTGGCTCTTCCGGGTTTGGACACTGATCAGCTTGATGGTTTTCACCACAGTGAAAGCATCGAGTGGAAGATTTACAAATGGCTCTTGAGTGCCCAAAACGGCAACAATTAAAACACTGAATAGTGGGATAAGTGTATGCTTCTACTGGAAGGGAGTTAAAATAAAGGTAAACATAATCAGGCAATATTTGGCCTTCGAATGTGAGAACGATGGTTTGTGACGGTTTCCACGTCACCGTGCCTTGAGAATTATCTTTGTAATTTAACCTTCGCGCCTTTATTATTTTAATAATTCGTCTAGCATTGTTCAAATTTAAGGATTCAACAATATCACTTTCAGAAAGATTAGCAGGAATGCCTCTTACCAACCCCATTCGCGTCACGTGATGCGTCGGAATAAACGCCTTAAATTTTTGATCAGATAAAGTTGTAATATTCTGTATAAAATTATTTGCTTGTTCCCATTTGTTAAATTCAGAAGAAATTTTAAAGCGCCCTTCAGATTTTATTGTACCGTTAATAATCCCAAAATTTTTATTTTTACATGAAAACAAAAATTTGCCTACTTCTAAGGAGTTAATCGGTTTGCCACTTTCGCAATTTTGAATATATACTATGTATGGTGGGTTTGACATATTACAATATTGAATTGGGCTTGGTTCGGTTTGTATCGGGAGGCCTGCAGTTATTTCGAGTACAGAAGAAGGTTTCATTTTCGACGGTATATCAATTGGTTGATGACGCGGTTTTCGTTTACGGTTAGGTACAATAACTGAATCATGACTCGTGTCAGATTCACATTCGTCAGCAGTTGATAAAATTATCGATCGAGGATCAGGAGGTTTAGTCTCGTCCACCTCCATATCCGCGATGCAGTATTTAAATCAAATAAAATAGATATTTAACAGTTAAATAAAAAATACGAAACAAAAATTGTTAATGTCAAATAGACAAAAAGCAACAAAAACAATAGGTAAATATTAATACCAAATATGCTACATTGAAATAATCAAAACAATTTTTGTAAGAATAAAAATGCAATAATAAAACAAAAATGACAGCAATGGAATCTTATCTGTTCGCTGCGTAGTGTAGTAGGTACTTGTGGGTAGATCCGAAATATGCACTAAACACAACCGCTTCCTGGCAACGTCGCGACGAGACTCGTCGTAAAGTAAGTTATTACTGGAAAAATACATAATAAATAAGCAAATTATTAAAAATGCGAAAATTGATCATATTTAATACTTGTAGTAAAGAATATTTAAACATTAATTTATTTATTTTATTTTAAACGCCCGAAATGCGCTTTTACACAATTATAAAATAAATACATAGATTTCTAAACCACGAAGTAAATGCATGCATACATAAGTACAAGAAAAAAATGAAATACTAAATAATCAAAAACATAAAATAAAGAAAAAAAAGATCCCAAAAGTTATTTGACCTTTTGAAGCCTCTTTATATATTCGGTGAATAGGTGAGTGACTATAATAATTATTACTCGATTTTATAATATAAAATAGTGATGCCTGTACTTAATATTGAGGAATCGATAGGATTGATAAGTTATAAACGGTGCCTATATTTTATCTAATAATATTAAGTATCTGGATGGATGAATATATCACAGTAAAAGTTTGTCTGTTGCTTTTTTTGTTGCAATTCACGCATTTTCTATTTCTGTTCACGCATTTAACTGCGAACTACTAAAGATAAAAATGTACATAACTAAACTACGAGTATTGTGCCATTAAGAATAAAATATTGATTTATTTACGGTAAAATAACCATTTACATGAGAAAAGTACAAAAACAAAGATACATCTTAAGTTAAAAATATAAAAGAAAAAAGTATACATACCTATATGTATATATATAAGTGAAAATTAAAATAGTTTTACCTTTCATAGAAACAAGAATTCTTATTCAAATACAAATTATATATAAGATAAAAAAACAAAGAAAGTAACAATAATACAAATTCATAAGTATAACAATTAAGAGAAAGATAAAATATATAAATAATATAAGAAACATATACAATAGAAATTAAAAATGATGTACCTATGCAATATAAACCAGCATTTTCCTCTTATTTTATACACGAACCATTGGCTGAATTTGATTTTCTTATGCATAATATTATTTAATTCAATTTAAATCAGCTAACGAGTTTTTATTTTCAGATGACACTTTTTCATTGATAGAGGAAGGTGTCACAAAATATGGAAGGAGATTTCCTAGGAGAGAGATATCTATTCACAGGAGAACCAACCCTTTGAAGAAAATACCACATGGGTCTACAACAAAGATTTTTTCAAATAATAGTTCGATATCTTGAACGCCCTATACCTATAATACCTGCAATAAATAATGAATTTATTTTAATAACAATTGTTTAAAAATATCCAATATGGCCATTCTAGAATGACGACCAATTTGACGGAGTCTTTCAAAATAATTAAACACTCCCAACCCTTGCAAACCCCTCCCAACGCTACGTAGTGCGCTTCTTCGGAAGAGTAAAATGGACCCAAATCCTAATAGCTGGCGTCCCCTACGTAGACATGTTAAAAAAAAAAAAACACGGTTGTGAAAATGAAGCTATTGAGATTGCATAAAATCAGGCGTTAACTAAGCATTTCCTTTCAGAATTTAGCTATATCGTATACCTGCAATCAGGCGTAACTGAAAAACATTAAAACATAAGTAAACATATAACAGGTATGTTTGGTATAGTAATTATATATTACTGTGTTAATCGAGAAACTACTTTACCGTTTACATTAAGTTAATGCATTTTTTGTATTCAACATAATTTGTTTAACATTTGTTTTATAAAACTATATATTTCTTTCGCAATTAAAATAGAAATAGCTATATAGTAATATTCTTTGATTTCAGTATAATTTTAATGCAATCAAAGTGAAGTTCTATTAATTTATCACTAACGCGACTACTATTCACCGGTATCGCTATTCAGAGAGCATCGTCAGAATTGTCCACATTATCATTCTGACGTTGCTCGAACAACAACTATTTTATATAAATGGACAGTCGGTAAATAATAAAAAATATTGCATATTTATTTTACAATCGAAATAATCAAATAATTATGGAGTAGTATCAAGATGTGACAATCACAAATCAATATAGAAAATAATATATTTTATAATTGGGATATACGGATTGCCTAAAATCAGGAGTAAATATAAAAACAATCCTGTTAGAATTTAAAGAAAATGATTTGCTGAAAGATTTTCTATATCTCTGAACTTTTTTTCATTCATTGATCACGTCAAAGACTTCTCAAAACACTGTCTGTATATGAAATGATATCTTGTGCCTAGTCTGTGTCACGTTATATTATATTTACAATAAATAAAAATAAAAATGAAATGAAAGAAAGAAATATGACTGTACTGGGTTACAAGATAACTATAACAGACTGTCAATTTCTATATTTAAGTTTTACTTTTTGATTACTGAATATGTCACTTGCAATATCATTAAACAAAATGAAAACCTTGCCATAGTCAAACCACATCGTTCGTTATTTGAAAATTGACCATAGATCTATTTTCAGTCTATTCAGGAAATACACATTAGAAGCTGGCAATGAATTTCATGTTTGCCATATGAAAATATTTTCTTTCTCTTTCACAGACGCGACAGCCGTATAAAAACAGCCTGCTTGCGCAACCCTTAAGGAGGGCTACACGACAGGGTTACGTCATCGAACGGCGGTCGTAGCTTATTCTGGAACGGGAAAACAAAATGGCGACGATCTGCGCGCGCATCACATTCTTTTCATTCGCCCCTCTACGATTCTCTATATTCTCAGTTGCAAATTCATTTTTCGCTCGATGACTGGTTGCACGTCGACCGGTGTAATTTTCATAACGGATCCTTTCCGTGTTCTTTAAAAATAATAAATAAAAAAAAACATCGCGAACAAATTGAAATCAAAGCAAAATATAAAATCATCAAATTAAAGTAATTATTTAGTTTTTAACAACTTGTTATTGTTTCTTTTTAAAGTTTATACTTTTTTCCGTTACCTCGATTGCGATTTATGATGTAATTTCACGGAGTTTTTAATCGTGTTTGTTGAATTAAAAACCAATTGAAAGTTGAACAAACATTACTTATATCTGAGCTGTGTTGATTAACGTTTGATTTGTATATTTTGTGACATTTCTGAGAAAAATTAAATACCACGTGACCCGGGTGAGATACCCTTACAGGTATGTGCAACATTTTTTGCTATTAATTATGATAATGTGTAATGATTTTAATCTGAATATTATTATATATTTAGCAAAATATTGTATTATTTTGCTAAATATACAATTTTGCATTATGTTTATGTAATTTTTGCTACGTCACTTCTTTCGAGGGTAACTTTTGCTGTGGAAAATAACTACCAAATATCGACCCATTTTTCTCATACCACACGCGGTCTGCGATAGGTACTACATTTATCCCTTCCCGGTCTTCTGTATTGTAGTTTTAATTCGGTTTTCTGTCATCGTTTTGATGTATGTTTACATATTCTCGATTGTAAAATTAGTTTGTTTTATAAACATGTTGGCGTCCGTGTATTTTTAAAATGTTTTGCGCAAGGCCACACTCGTAAGCTGGTGGAAGGTACAAACCTATATTCATCTGGCCTATAGATTTATCGTGTACATACATACTGTTCATGCTTACATAGGTAGGCGGTTTGCCAGCGGTGTTGTACGGGTTCAGGGAAGTTATTGATTTTAAACTAAATGAATGACACACAGATTATATCTACGAAATTGCATGGATTTAATAGTTTATAAAATCGATTCGTTATACTGGATTGTCACCAACGATGGACACAATTTTTATTTTATACGTCAAATAATTTAACGCTCATTTTTCGAATCTTTGGTTATTGATGAATAATTTAAACCACTGTCTTCTATTTACAAATTTGATTTATTTAAAAAGGCTGTTCTTTTTGATTTATTCATGAATAGGTACCTACAAATTTGAATCACTGTTCTATTTTCAAATTCGAATTTGAGTGAAAACATTTGTGTTTTCATTTAATTTTGTCTTATTTTAATTACCTAGTTGAATATTTTTGGAATGTTATTTTGTTATTCAAAATATTTTTTTTATGGTTTTGATGCAACGATTTGATATAAGAAGTAATTAAAAAAACTAGCGTTTTCTTTAATTTTGATTGATTTATTGATGAATTTGAACTAATGTGTTCTATTTGAAAATTTGATATGTTTGAACAAATATTTTTTTTATTAGATATTTTGTTAATCGTTGCAGCATAACCATTTAATATTTTTTTCAAAATATATAATGGTTATGCTGCAACGATAAAAAAAATATCTATCGTAGAATGCTACACTTAATTATATTAATATCTACTACGATATAAAGAAAATATTGATTTTGAAGTTAGTGAATTACTTTAAAACACGCAAATGCATTGATTAGTCACAAGTCATACGTATCTAGACACAATGCGAATTTGAATAATGAGGGGCTAAAAAAATAACATATTACTTATCATAATAGCCGTTTGGTTTCTATGCCGGTGTCCCAGGTTTGATTCCGACAGAGTTGAAATTTAATTTGACTTCTTTATTATCGCCCAGAAAAACAAATATTACTTCTCTGAGCTAGAAAAAATGGTTAGTTGGAATAAATTGCCATTTTGTCAATAAACTCGCCACTTGCACAGGGTGTAAAATAATATTATTTGTTTATTTGGAATGAACTCTCTGAAAAGATATTTTATACCTACAAACAAATAAAATTACATATTTTGAAAATGTAGTCATACCTCAAGGGACAATATTGATTTTAAGTTTTTATACTCAAATGAAGGTCACATGAACTCGTCATGCAAAATGCATTGAATTCTAAATGAGCGCTGTTTGTTCAATTTTATTAATTAATTGATAGATACAATAATAATCATAAAAGTTATTAAATAATTTTTTCTTTTTGATATTTTTATTGACAAACTTTTTAACATCTCAATAGAGACGAAGTTGAGATATTATAGAATAACCAGGATCTCAAGGCACCTACTACATGCGACCTGTCATCGGCTGGTTTACGCGATCACTTTATGCGCTTGCGCAACGTTCGCCGATTATGACTTCTTATTGATTTCCCTTATCAATGTAATTTTTGAAAGTTCTATATATTTGAATAATGTGTAACAATTCACCTGAAAATAAGGAATCATACTATTGCCAAATATGAAATAACGAAGAAGCCTTTTTTTGTAACGCCGTCTATTGAGAAATTAGTTTATTTGTATACAATGAAAGCAACAGTCCTTATAAATTTTCTTTCTTTTTGATTAAACGACCGCCGTGGCACAGTTGGTAAGCTGTTGGGTTTCTGTGCGGGCGTCCTGGGTTCGATTCCCAGCAGGGGAGAAATTTATTTAAATTTATTTCTTACGCAAATATTGCTTCTCTGAGCTGGAAACACTGATTAGTTGTAAGAAATTGGCATACGGCAATAAACTCACCACTTGCGCAGGGTGCAAGGAAGTGTTCATTATTTATTTATTAAAATATTCATCTTCATTTTCACTCTTTATTAAAAGGTATTATGTAGATAGAGACTGTATAGAGTAGGTACCTACATAATATAATTTTCGTCGCGATTTCTTGTTATAACAATAATAGTAAACTTTATTTAGATGTTAAAACATATGTATAACTATAAAATTTAATACATCTAGTTTAAACAAAAAAGTATAAAAAAATATTTTTTGGAACAAATAAGTATGGTAAGAGTATGACAATTTATTATAAAAACATTATGTAAAACTATGGAGAACAAAACTATGTATTCAGCACCTAGCCTACTAAAGGTGAAGAGATGATATTCGGTTTCTTTTATGTTTGGATGTAAACTATTATACATTTTGAGACCTTTATTGTAGGTATAAACTATTTTGTAAACATGTTAATCTAGTTTTTGGAAGTCTAAACTTCTGATATCCTCTCGTAGGGTAAGTGTGAACATTGACATTGAATAATATATTTTTCTGCATATATTTTGGAAGCATATTTTTTTTTAGTTTGTAAATCAAAGTTTATGTGTTATACATCGAATATTGTTTAAATTGGATATGCACAAACATTGGATTTTTTTTCTTTTTTTGGCATAATTTGTGAACGTTGCGCAAGCGTATAAAGTGATCACGTAAACCAGCCGATGACAGGTCGTAAGCCCTGTAGGTGCCTTGAGTTCCTGGTTCTTCTCTAATAATCCCAACTTCGTCTCTAATGAGATGTTAAAAAAATTGTCGGTAAAAATAACAATCGCTTTAGGTAGGTACTGTCATTAATTTTAGTTATATAATTTTTGTAATTTTTTTACTATGGGAACTATGAAATTTTGTTTTTCTGTGTGCAGCCCAAAATGAAAATTTATTTGCCTTCTTAATACTAGCCGCTGTCATAAAAATGTTTAATACCGAATATCTATCAGATCAGAGGAAATATTTTTATTTAAAATTTCATTCGTCAAAACATTCAAAATGCTCCCACTATCAATAAAAAAATTAATGAAAAAAATGAAGGTCCACTATAGTATAGGAACATCTTATATATTGGAGAGTGAAGCATTAGTCACAACGTACTCGTTTTTTACTATCTCTATGATTTTTTCCATGTAAATGTTTTTTCAATTTTTTTAATAATTAGAAGATATCATATATTATGTAGTGTTTTGACGTAGTAGTTGATCATTTGTATAAACTGCTGACTAAGCGGTTCACGTCCTTGCACCCTGCACAAGTGGCCTGTTTATTGAATATTAAAGTATCTTTCAAATTACTTGTGTTTCCGGTCAAGTGAAGCAAGAATTGCGATAGAAATTAATTTTAAACGTTTTTTTTCCTCTACTAGGAATCGAACTCGGGACACCAGCACAAAGTCAAACGACTTACCACTATGCCACGGCGCGGCGGTCTGTTAATACGAAATACCTTGAAATTAGTCAACCAATCTGGTTCATTACTAATTCTGAACTACCTATTTATAATGCGTCAGTAGGATTACTAGTCTATATGTATTATTTATTCAAGATAAGTCTAATGACTAAATATTTAAGTACCTAACTAAAACAGAAAATGATGCGATTTTCAGTTTGTAAATATTTACTCAGTTTTCTCCCGATAATAATTATTCGAACTCCTCTCAAGACTCAGACGGAAAACACAAATAAAAACTGTGTCTCTACCGAAAATCGAACCCGGGACCTTTGTCTTAGGATTCAGAAAAGCGTCTACCGTCAGACAGATCAAGGGACGGAAGTCAAAAATACGCGTGCGCACAAATATTTAACTGAATACGAATAAATCATAATAAACTTATTCCTAACCTCAAATGGCAAAGATGTTGATAGCATTTTTCCTGCGACCAATTTCCATTTATTTTATAAAGCAACTCGCTCACGCGAGTCGCTATAATTATTAAAGACAAACTGAACCTAACCAAAAAATTGAGGGGAATGGGATTTATATACACATCATATTATTATTTCGTTGTCGTATTTTATTGCCAAGTTTCAACCGATCACACTATCGGTCATTTTTAAGCGCATGCGTATTTCCGTCCCTAAATTTTTCTTGAGCCAGACGCTAGTAGGATTCAGATATCCATAGACAACGCTTGTTTTTTTTCTATTCCATCTGTCGAAGAAATCTAAATGCTCTCACGTTGTATGTACTTTTTTTATTAACTAATAAGTAAATATATTCAGGGATGATTAATCTTTCAAGAAGAAAATAAATACAAAAACGGTATATATCTACAAACTCATGTTATTGAGTAATGCGTTGGCTACAACGCTTTTATTATTCCAACTGTCGATTTGTTCAAGAGAATTTATTTCTCTTAACATATCGACAAAGTATCAACCCAAGATACACGAGATTTGTATGCCAGGTCTATATTTTTCACGGTTTTTCCAACTTTGATGAAGTCAAAAAACACTAAATTAGAGACAGCATCATATGTGTTCTATATATGGATTTACTCAGAATTCGGAGTAGAACATTTAGTGTGTCTGTGTGTGCGTGTGTCCCTCAAAACTTTGATCCGCTTAATGCACAGAACTTAAAACTTCAGAATATATAGATAGTTATATGCCTATAAAAAAATTATACTCAGAATTTTGAATATTTGTTTCAGTCAGGGGTTATCGACTTTTGAATATTTACTTTATTTTTCCATTTATCTCTGAAAAGCTAGAACGCTGAAAAATATTTTTACTAAAAAAAAACATTTTTAGGACAAATTTATGTGTTTAACTGCCTATATTTCCAAAGTTTTTAAAAATATTTATCTAAAAAACGAAATATTCCCCAACTAGATAATTTAATTTTCTTTAAAAAATATGAACATTGTAGTATTACATCTCAAACTTTTTTATACAATTTTTGTAAAAATTTAATTTAGTGACGACTTCGTTTCATACAATTTGTAAGGCAGAATACACTACACAATATCTACGGGGACTCAATATTTTGATACTTAATCTCCATACATAGGTACATACCATCATGCTGTTTTATATTCTGGGTAGGAAAAAAGGACTGACCTCCATACAATCCTATCTTGACATAGATACCTACATGTTTTATATACAAAAGAATATATCTTTAAATACTCAATAATTTGGATTTAAAAGCGTTTATAGCTTGGTACGTATTCTTCAACTTTACACACAATCGCCATCGACAGTTGGATCTCATGTGTTACATGCAACTAGTTTTATGGAATAGATTATATAATATGTAGGTATTTATTAGCATAACTCAATTATCAACATATAATTTACCTTTTCCTTTGATAAAAACTCATTGTATCCTTGTAAATATTTTATTTACCGCCAAATGATACATCGATTACGAAATTACAATGTTTGATTTTGATTTTATCTACTGGGGCGACCACGTGTTAATGACAAAAGAGAAACAATAAATATTCATATCGGTCGAACCCACCTGACTTCATTTAGCGGAAAGAATGGCCACCCGGATATAATTTCCTCCTTTACACACATGCATGCGGTGACCAGATGTTAGTGGCTAAAAAACCAATACATTATATTTAAATCGATCGAACCCACATGTGACTGCACTGTCGACATTCAATTACTATGACAATCTCAATTTACGAATAAAACCTGCCATCTAATTCTACATTATTAAAGTACATTCTAATTACTACTAGTTGCATGTAACCCATGAGATCCAACTGTCGATAGCGATAGTATATATAGTTGAAGAATAAGTACCAAACTATAATCCCATAAATACAATTTTTTTAATATTTTAAGATATTTGATTTTCTATACAACACATGTACCTAGGTATGTATGTCAAGATAGGATAGTATGGTGGTCAGTCCTTTGATCCTACCCAGAATATGAAAACAGCATGATGGTATGTATGTATGTTTGAAGATTAGTATCAAACAATTAAGTCTTCTTAGATATTGTGTGTAGGCGATTGCCATACAAATTGTATAGGTAAAGCAATGTCGTCACTAAATTCAATTTTTATAAAAATTATTAAAAAAAATTGAGATGTGCTAATACAATGTTAATATTTTTTATATAAAATTAAATTATCTAGTTGAGGTGTTTCAGCTTTATTCGATATTTTAAAAAAAATGGAAATATATAGGCAGTTAAACTCATAAATTTATCATAAATAAAATATTTTTCTTTATAAAAAATGTTTGAGAAACCCTGGAATTTTTAAAAAAAATTAATTTGAGATTTTGTATTTGTCTATCTTTATACCAATTTTCAGCGTTCTAGCTTTTATGGTTTCTGAGATATATGGAAAAATAAAGTAAAAATTGATAACCCCTGACTGAAACAAAAATTCACAATTCTGAGTACAAAAGTTTTGTAGGCCTATAACTGTTTATATTTCTGAAAATTTGGGCTCTGTAAATTGAGCGGATCAAAAGTTATAAGGGGGGACGGACGGACACACACACACACACACACACACACACACACACACACACACACAGACACACACACACACACACACACACACACACACACACACACACACACACACACACACAGACACACACACACACACACACACATACACACACACACACACACACACACAAAACTCACATAAAATGTTCTACTCCGAATTCTGAGTAAATCCATGTATGGGAACATATATGCTGCGAGGCCTCTAGTTGGTGTTATTAGCATGCAAAAAGTCCACTACGCCATACAAAATGTTCCTTCGTACCCGCATCTTGGCTTAATAATGTCGATTCATTCAGAGAATTGAATTCTCATGAACGAATCGACAGTTGGAAAACGATATTTATTCTTCATTATCAAGGTGGGTTCTGTGCGTAGATTTGAAATTGGGATTGAAATAAGAATATCAAGAGTAAAATCGCTAATGTTAGATGACCTCGTTTTGTAGAAGTATAGTCCAGATAGAGTGAGCAGCAACCATCTTGAATAGATAACTTTTTAAGAATAGGTGCGTTCCTTTTCCACTTAGTCCAATTTGATTTTCTATAACACTGAAACAGGATCGTTCCTATTAAGGATAAATAATAATGATTGAATTTCACTGGATGATTGAAGTATCGAGATTGATTGGAGTAAACTATGTGAGCTTGCAGGTACCTATAGATACATACTGATATAGACACACTCACACACATATACACATCCTTACACTCATACGTACACACATACATACACTCATGCACTATCATTCAGATATAAATATTTTTCATATGTAGCTTTAAGTGTGTAAGCACAGCAGTCAAAATTTATTTATTTATTTAATATTGCTTCTTGGGCAACTAACAGGTACTATGTATGTCAAATATTTATTTAACACGCACCCAATTACAAGTTGCCACATTCTGGAGACTTACGATATTAATCGTCTCACAGATTCAGACTGAAAACACAATTAAAAACTGTGTCTCCACCGGGAATCGAACCCGGGACCCTTGGATCAGCAGTCAGGTACCCAACCAACTGAGCCACGAAAGCCAACAATAATGTGGAAATTTATTATTGATTTTAGTCTTATACTAATGCATCTATATAAAAATTGTTATTATACTGTAAATTTTCCGGAAATAAAATAAATTAAAAAAATCGTTCTTACTAGATACAAGCAAGTCACGAATTAGTTCAATCCCTTATTCTATTATCACTTAGTCGAATCAACTGTCAAAATGTTTCTAATTTAGTTGGTGACAGGAAAATTATTCGAAAAACAATTATTCGAATGCTCAATTTTACGAAAATCAATTTTACGAATGGCAATTATTCGAATCACATTTTTTCGAAAAACAATTTTCCGAACACACAATTATCAGAATTTACAATTGTTCGAATTTTTATGACGTCATGTTGGTAGTATTGTGTGAGTAAAAAACCATAGATTTTTATTATAATATACTAGTATGTCGTAGTTATTTTGTATGAATCGAAAACAAATGACTCACTTTTTGCACGGAGTACTACATCTACATAGTATATTATATATAATAAAAATCTATGGAATAAACAACATGGCGACGCACCGCGCTGTCAGATATCCTAGGATGTACACCTATTTTTTAAACATAAACCTACAAAACTTTGGTAAAAATAGTTTGGTAAGGTTTGTTTGTAGTTATAATTGCGACTGGCGTGAGCCAGTTGCATTATATATTGAAAAAAGTAACTATAATATTAAAGTAAAATAACTAAATTGGTGTGAATACTAGATAAACACAAACTGGTGTACAAACTAGGCTATCCCGCGCTGTCAAATATCAGTTATTAAAAATATTATGTACCCAACAATAATACAACAAGTAAAAACTGTAAAAAAGTCTTCATCGAATATATTTTACTGGCAACAAATATGTCAAAGGAGGTAACATAATGACACAAAAATATATTAAATTCGGTTAATTGGTTTTCCAACAAATGTTAGTTCGAATAATTTGCTTTCGGACAATTGTAATTCTGATAACTGATTTTCGAAAAATTGTTATTCGTACAATTGCGCATTCGAACAATTGTGTTTCGAAGAATTTTCATGTAATCAATTTAGTTCACACCTAATTGGATACGTACTAGTTATTTTCACAGCATTCTGGGATATTTTAGCTATGTTCAAAACATTAGTTGTATACGGAAAAAAATATGGATATTTTTCACGTGTTGAGTTGTACTGAAAATAAAGAATATTACTGCAGATCAATTTATTGAAATGTTAGGTTAGGTTAGGTTAGGTTAGGTTAGGTTAGGTTAGGTTAGGCGACATCACGGCGACACGACATGACATAAATAAACATGGCCGAACAGCGCACAGTACTCACGCAGTACTTTGAACTCAGATTGTCTATGGCGCAGACTACGCCATTATCTACGGTGCACTAATTTTGTAGATTTTAGTTTTAAGAACAACGTCAGAATTCGAAATTAAGTTCAAATCACCATAATTCAATTTTTTTGGAACGTTCCTATTTTATTTCAAATAGTTACTAAATTGGACGTAATGGAGTCGCTATATACGCAGAACGCATATTTTTTTATGCTTGGTTAGTAGATACGCAAACATTCCTCCAATATGCCGAAAATTGTCTCGGGTAGCCTCATTTGCAAATACATGCCAAAATATTGATTATGACGTAGTGATAATACAGTGTTTGATTCCGTGTCGTGCGGTGACTATCATAATTATGTTAGTGGAAAATAAAAGTTATGTAGGTATAGCGATCGAACCCACCTGATGTTGGATGACCTCATTTTGCGTAAATAACAAGTACACACCCAGATAGTCTCCTTTGGAAATATAGGCCACGGCATATCTGTCCTTTTCGTCCTCTTTTTCCTATCGCAGGACCCAGTTTCTAACCTTAACCTAATTTCCACCCCTCGTTTTCGTTCCCTTTTTGACACGACCCTACCCTTTTATTACACTTCTACTCTCTCCCGACATTCTGGGTGTATTCTTAGCTCGGGAGATGAAATTCATGGGGCGGGACAGACCTCCACACAGATTTGTATAGACTGATGCTTTTTATAAATCACATTGAATAGTATTTATATATGCACAAAAAATCTCAGAGAAAATGGAATTATATGTTATACATTTATCAGAACGATGGTTGTGTTGTTGGAATAAATTATATATTCAATTTTACAGCAAATTGGAATTATATGTTATATATTTATCAGAACGATGATTGTGTTGATGGAATAAATGATATATTCAATTTTATAGCAAATTGGAAATATATGTTAGGTATACATTTATCAGAACGATGATTGTGTTGATGGAATAAATGATATATTCAATTTTATAGCAAATTGGAATTATATGTTATATATTTATCAGAACGATGATTGTGTTGATGGAATAAATGATATATTCAATTTTATAGCAAATTGGAAATATATGTTAGGTATACATTTATCAGAACGATGATTGTGTTGATGGAATAAATGACATATTCAATTTTATGGCAAATTGGAAATATATATTATTCATTTATCAGAACGATGATTGTGTTGATGGAATAAATAACATATTCAATTTTATAGCAAATTGGAATTATATGTTATATATTTATCAGAACGATGATTGTGTTGATGGAATAAATGATATATTCAATTTTATAGCAAATTGGAAATATATGTTAGGTATACATTTATCAGAACGATGATTGTGTTGATGGAATAAATGACATATTCAATTTTATGGCAAATTGGAAATATATATTATTCATTTATCAGAACGATGATTGTGTTGATGGAATAAATAACATATTCAATTTTATAGCAAATAAATTATTACTATATAATTAGATAATAACCCATGAGATAGAAGGGGTCTTTTCAGAACTATTCGTATCAAATAACTCGTCCATGGTTTAACACAAAGTTATTGTAATATGTATTTTTTCAGAGTTTACCATATTGTATATCTTTTTACTAGAATATATTTTTTTTCATTAATTTAAAGACATTTCATCCAGCATTGAATGTTGCATGCCTTGGTAATAAAAATAACAATAAAATATAACAAAAACAAGATGAGAAAAACACAATTAAATAGAACACAAAAGCTAATGATTGAAACAGAATTCCTCCCCCACACGAAGAACTCTATATTTCAATCAATCGTTACAAATTAATCATAAAGTATAAAAATAATGTAACAGGTAAAACCAAAAGTAAAAAAATAATATACCTAACTAACTAATCAATCATAAAGTTACGGTTAATATTACAAATTATTCATAAAGTAAAAAAATGATCATAGAGTAAAAATATCACATTAGTAAAATAACAAGTAATAATTTAGATAAAACATAATAATGATAGTGATTGAAGGATTATCATTCTCATTTAAACCAAATATAATCAAAATAAATGATAAATAAAAGTAAATTTAACTATTTATAATGTAAATTTTAGATTTACACTATATTCTAGGTATATTTATTTATTTATATAATTTATGTACAGGTGTACAAAGGCGGGTTTATTGCCATAAGGCAATTGCTTCCAACCAACCCGGGTATATACGTGTATATTCACATATTTACATTACTGACATTCATAAATAATACACTCTTATGCAACGAAGAATAACAATTTACAACTTTAAATTATTATTTTTTTTTTGATAATCGGAAATCATGTTAATTATATTAATTTTTGGATGAAACAAGAATATCAGAGGCGGGATTCTCGTTCTTTTTAGCTATCCATAATGCCTTAAAATCCATAAAATCCTTAAAATTATAGAAAACGCGATTCTCATTTCAATTTGTAGTGAAAGTAAAAGGGATACTATCCCTCGCAGGTATCCATACCGTAGCGCTGGCATTAGAGGTGTCACTAACGCTTAGCGCTATCCATAATATCGATCTGTCACTTCACTGACATTTCAATATTATTACACACGTTCATAATTTCAAATATAAAAATAATACATACACTATAATGTTCAATAACATCCTAGAGTAAACTCGTATTTTGAAGGGAGTTGTAACTAACGTGATAAAGATAACAGGAAAAAATCACTGTACAAATTAAATATAATAATAAAAATGCAAAAACAATTATTTGTTTATAGGCCAAGTACCTAATTAAGATAAATAGAAAGAATGTAAAACTAATTAGAATACTTTCAATGTCTTCAAATACCGATTATTTATTTGAAATAAATCCTTTATCACATGCATTTACTGATAAAAATATGGATACTATCCATAGAATCCTTACATCATTCTGTATGGACACCTATCACTCACGCGAGAACAAGAATCGCATTTATTGACATAGCATTCTCTCGCAAGCGCTAGTAGCCATAATTTCCTATCTATAACAACAGTTAAGGATTTAAACGAGAATCGCGCCTCTGAATATTTGAATATCTCAACTGCTGGGAATCGAATCCACGACTGACTCAAATGACGAATCGTTCCCAATTATAACTACAGTGGACGAGATTAATAAATATAAAATATGTTAACTTAAACCTTAATAAACAACAGGATATAACTTTACATGTTTGTCTGATGACCACGATTACAATTACAAAAGTACCTAAATATTTTACCTTGCGTGTTTTTCCATGTCACAGGATAACTTGTCACACATAGGAGTACCTACCTAATGTCACATTATATTATTAATTTCTCTATACTACATATAATACATACCTCTACACTACACTAGATAACATCTTCCATTAACCATATCTTTTCCTCGTTGTAATGCTATACCTACATATGTGTAGCTACATATTTACATTCACACATATGTACTTGTGCAGTATAAAGATAACATTGGATTACCTACATACATTACTATATTAGTTACAACAATATTATTTCACATGTATTTATTGACATGTATTGACAGTGAGTTTGACAAATAATCGTGTAATAGATCGTGACACTTGTCAAAAGTCGATCAATCAAATGACATTTACTTATATACACATAGTTGGTACAAGTATTTTGGTTATAGGTATAGGTAGTTGTTGTTATTCTTCTTCTTCCTGTGTTTTGTTGTTAATCGGATTCTGCTCTTGAGACATATACTGTCCTTCCAAGTTCTCTTCCAAATAAAAACGAGTGTAAGTAAAATTATTTTTTTAGTTTCGTTCATTCATTCATACCATCACGGCATTTCCCACAATGTTGGGTAACCAGCGACAGATGCGCGAGTGTGTATTATTTTATAAAATGAAGTACGACACATGAGTGAGTGTGTATTATTTTATAATAGGAAGAACGACACGTGCGTGTATACCAACACACCAGTCTCGTTTCACCTAAAAAGGCACTATATTTAGAATGCTTGGTGAACCTCATTACTGAACTATTTGAGATGTTATTTTGCTTGTTGTATTTTTTATTATTCTGAGCCGGTACCTACCTCACAGCAGATAGTAGTTTTACGTTTCAGGAATATCAGAAAATATTAAGAATCTATTTAGGCTAATGAATTAATGGGTTGATATAATTATCAAAGGTGTTAAAAAATGTTTTACAAAGGTAATTTTTATTAAGTAAATGTTTAATAATATTACATGCGAAAAATGGACAATCGGCCCAGTGGCCCACACTATCCACATGCATGGCCCATGGTATACACATGATGTATAGGTACACATTGCCCCAATGACCCATGGTATGCCTACACATCGGCCCACATATATACACATCGGCCCAATGGCCATGACGTCATTAATCGTCTTTTTATATGGTCATTGTGATTCTTCCCACGTCATTATGACGTTTTTGGGATGTGCCTAATATATTTTTTGCAGGTTTTTGAAATTTTCATCTTTAGCAAAAAAATAATATGTGAAATTAGCCTATTCCTAAATGTCTATTAGCCTATTCCATTTTAGGTACATGGAAATTTTAGAATTCGTAGTAAAAACATGTTAGTTTTGTATGCATTATTTGCCTGTTTTTTAACTGTTTTATTTTTACTTTGGTTTTTGTTTGTTTTTTAATAAACTTCTCATGTCGTCAAATAGCACAAATCGTCATTAATTGGTCGTATTGCCTGTATTTAAATAATAATAACAATTAATGCACATATTATCCTAGATTTTGATTTATATAAATACTCCATTACCTACTTTTAGTTTTACATACTATATTCTTCACCTGTAATTTTTATTTCATTGTGGAAACAAACCATCTCATATAAGTATTTTACCTACTTATTTACTCGTAAATATATCTATAATTTTAGAATAATAGTATGTAGGTACTAAGTTACATTCTGCTGCGCGCAAAATACAAAATTAAACCCATTTCTCACTTGCCTGTCTGTCTGTACTGGAATTTCGCAATCAACTTTCTGAGATAGAGACTTTCAGAATTTGTTTATTCACGATGACAAAGCATGTTAAAACTATTTCCAGTTTGATTCATTTAATATTTTGATTGAACAATTTCGTATTTCATACAAAGTAAACAAAACAAAGTGTTTCCAATTGAACGTAAGTAAAATTTTAATATTATTCGGTTAGATGTAGCAATAATATTTTACTGTTTTCAAAGTAAACATGGAAACATTACTTCGAAAACATTATTTAAATTTAAACTGAATTAAAATTAAGGAAATTAATCAACCGAGTAATTAAACGTATACTAGTGAAAAATCAATACAATTTTGATATGCGAAGCAAACTTTAAAAAGGGTATCTTCATTTTTTTATTATAAGTATTTATTATTGTATTACTTCTTGAGTAACTATCACGTAATATTATGTATACTTTCAATTTATCAGGCTCCCAATAAAAAGTTGCCACATTCTGGAGTCTTGTGATATTTATCATGTCATAGGTCCAGACTGAAAATACCTTTTAAAAACTGTGTCCCTACCGAGAATCGAACCCGGAACCTTTGGCTCAGGAGTTAGATATCTACCCAATTGAGTCACGTATGCTGACAATCTCATAGTTATGTAAATATTTATAATTTTAAATAATGTTTAAAATTAATACTTCGCCACACGGACAACATCTAAATACAATATGAAAATATTTCAGGATAATTAAAATATTAATATCGACAAACAGCATATTTTTATTTTATTTTTATTTTTTTGTATTTTTCATTTACTTTTTTTTTATTTTATTTTATTATTTTTTTTATTATTTTTATGTTTATTTTTATGATATTTTTTTTATTTTTATACTATTTTTTTTATTTCATTTAATTTAATTTTATTATTCTTATTTTATTTTTATTTTATTTAGCAAAAATACATTATTAATAACAGGATACACATGAATAATATAATACTCCATTAGAGGACCAATTAAGTTTACAGAAATAATAAATTTTATGTAAATTGTAATATCAGTTTTACATTATTATAAGGTCTTTGGTTTTAACATATAATAGGAATATCATATAATATAAAAGTATCGTGTAGTGTAGTTCAGTACCGATCTAAGGAAATACCTGAAATTCAACAAAGACAGATGAACGTGGGCGTCGGTATTTTTTGGCAAGTCATTTTTAGCATTACTGGAGCGGAACCAAGTTTTTTTTAGCATAAATTTAAACTACCGGCAAAACTCATGTGTTAAATACCTACATTTAAATATATTTTTTGATACATTTCAACTAGTGTGCGCGGGTTGAGCGCTAGTGTGGCCGTCTGCGTGATACGTTCTCCAAATAGGGAATTTTTTAACTGCTTGCAAAATTATTTACACAGTCATAACGAGTAGTACTATACGAACAATGTCTACCAGCAGAGTCATACATATACCGGCCAATAAAACGGCTTCACTTTTTCAGCGAGGTGTTGTATGGGAATGAGTATTCTATAGTTTTATTATTATTCTATGAACTCAACGTAGTTTTTTTACAATATTGGGTCATCCGGTCCTCACTGCCTACCCCAAGTAGGGATTTGGTGTGATGGAATGTATGTATGTATGGGTCATCCAAATCGTCGAAGAGATATTTTAAAATGATTCTGGAATTCCAAACACTGCTGAGTCAGTTTTGTGTAGGACGATACAAATAATTCCCAATAATCTTATTCCAAGTATTGTGTTTGATAGATTTGGAATCCACTTGGAACATTTCCCAAAATTCTCATGTTTTTGACACATTCTTTAAGAACTAACAGTTCCAAAACTCGTAAACTCTTAACATGTTAGAAACAACTAGAATCTATGACGCTGTGGTATGTTACACTAAAACACTAAATTTTATGGTGCAGCCGAACATGAAGCTGCATTTTATTAGTTAGATTTATATATCTCTTTTTTTAATATTCAATAGTTGCATGTAACACATGAGATCCAACTGTCGATGACGATAGTATGTGTAGTTGAAGCATACCAACGTACCAAACTATAAAACGTCAGATCCAAATAAATTATTTTTAGGCATTTTTTTATATACAAAATATGTTTGTCAGGATAGGATATTGTGGAGCTCAATCCTTGTTTCCTACCCCGATAAAATAAACAACTTAATGGGTAAATATGCTAGTATGTATAAATATTCAATATCAAACCCTGCTTCCCCCCGTAGATATTTGGTATCTGCCATACAAATTTTATAAAACAATTGCGTCCCTTAATTTATTTATCTTCATCATGTACATCAAATCCACAAAGCGGGTTTATTGCCATATGGCAATTTCTTCCAACCAACTCGAGCAACGTGAAGTCACTAAAGTTAATTTGGTACATTTAAAAGAGAAAAAAAATGCAAACACTAAAGAAAAAAAAAATAATAACACCTCACATAGCAATGAGGAAAGGAAGGAAGGATGCAGAAGAAATATTCAGGAACTTTTTTAATTCATTTTTTACAAAAATTACCTGGCCATACAAATCGTGCGGGTCTTAGCTTGAAACTTTGGCGATATGCGAAGAGAAATTCTCTTGAACAAAATATTGATCTTTCGTTTATCTTTTTATGATATTTTTTATAAATTACTTAAATTTTGAAAATTTTCTCTCCAATTTTATATTTTTTTCTATTTTTTTTTCTTGAATCCGCAGAAATCGCAAAAAAAATATGGTAAAAATTCTCAAAGCTTTGTTATGCTCAATAACATGTGTTCAATTAGATAAACGTGTTATTATTTTCATAGACATGAGGTATTGTGATTTATGTGTTGCAAGTAAAATTACGAGAAATTTTAGGTAATAGGTACCAACGTTTCTGACATCTTTTACGAGATATGTTTAATATATTATATTTTTAAAATAATGAATATGTTCTTGTAACAAGTACATATTATACGTCCTCATACATTCCCTGAACTATGCATGAATGCTTGTGTTAACAAAATCAGTCGTGGCAGGATTCGAGCTCGCGACCACTGGATAACTAACCCAGCGTGCTAACCGCTATACCCACTACCCATCTATTTTCATCTTGTACACCTATTAGTAATGTTATGAATCGTATTGAATTTATGAGACTTACATTTCTGCAATGAACGAGATTTTAGTATGTATTGAATGTCGAGATGTATTCGATAGATATAAGTCTGTCATCATAAATATTCCTAATACATACTTGTGAGTTGTCGGATCGGGAACTCGGCCAATTTTTTAATGATCAAGCTTCGTTATTTTTACCTATTCCAGATCGCCTGTGAATAAATCCAACCTATGACACCTCTCGCAACTATAGCGCATTCCAAAAGAATTCATTTGTCCTGTGACATTGCGTTTGAATCATAAACACTCAGATAGGTACTCGAGTGTTGAATCATTTCATTCACAGTGAATCCTAAATGACCGATTTGTCATCGAATCGTTCAGTTCCAACGTGTTTGTCTGTCAACAAACTAAATTAATAAAAAAAAAACAAAAATTCAATTAAACTTCATCAAATATTATTTGATCTATCATCATATTTGATGTTTGGATTGAATTTCCGATTGGCAAACAGTAATGCCACATGTCAAATGTTTCAAAGTTGATTTGATATAATTGCATCCAACATAATCAAAATAATATTAGGTAATATGCAGATACAAGAGCACGACACTGAAATTCAGAATATTTTTGGACAACTGCCAACATTTCATTCAGATGAAGAGAAATTCCTGTGGTACATTTGATCCCAGATTATCGGAATAACACATATTTCACTTATATAAATGATCGTTTCTCGTCATGTTAGTGACAAATAAAATGTCCTCGATCGAATCAAAACTTTGAAGTATTACTCAATTATTAAAATTTGTGTTAAGAAAAAGTATCTACAAATAGTTCATATCTACACAACGGTCCATTGAGAGGCAAATGCTCGGCATGAGCTAATAATATCGATTCATGATCTAATGGATAAGATTCCGAACGAAAATTGCTGATGTGTGGCCGTGCTGAAGTGGCAATGAGCTGGACGCCAAATGGGCATCCAGAATACTTCAATAAGGTCATGAACAAACAAGAAAAACGTCGATATATCCTCTAATAGATGATGACATTGTCCAGTTGGATACGAAAAGGGTCAAGATACGAAAAGGGTCAAGATAGACATGAGTAGAAGCAAATGGAAGTCAGTTACTCACAGAACTGATGATGTGTCATCGCCTTATTTATATGACCACTTTGCGATTAATCATACATATAATATTTTCTATGGTGTTTTTTAAAGATTACTCGAACGAGTATAAACGATGTATTCCAACTGTCGATTCGTTCATGAGAATTCAATTCTCTGGATGAATCGACATTATTAAGCCAAGATGCCTGTACGAAGGAAAATTTTGTATGTCGTAGTGGACTATTTGCATGCTAATAACACCAACTAGAGGCCTCGCAGCATATATGTTCCTGTACATGGATTTACTCAGAATTCGGAGTTGAACATTTTATGTGAGTTTTGTCTGTGTGTGTGTGTGTGTGTGTGTGTGTGTGTGTGTGTGTGTGTGTGTGTGTGTGTGTGTGTGTGTGTGTGTGTGTGTGTGTGTGTGTGTGTGTGTGTGTGTGTGTGTGTGTGTGTGTGTGTGTGTGTGTGTGTGTGTGTGTGTGTGTGTGTGTGTGTGTGTGTGTGTGTGTGTGTGTGTGTGTGTGTGTGTGTGTGTGTGTGTGTGTGTGTGTGTGTGTGTGTGTGTGTGTGTGTGTGTGTGTGTGTGTGTGTGTGTGTGTGTGTGTGTGTGTGTGTGTGTGTGTGTGTGTGTGTGTGTGTGTGTGTGTGTGTGTGTGTGTGTGTGTGTGTGTGTGTGTGTGTGTGTGTGTGTGTGTGTGTGTGTGTGTGTGTGTGTGTGTGTGTGTGTGTCTGTGTGTCCCCCCCCCTTATACTTTTTGATCCGCTCAATGTACAGAGCCCAAAATTTCAGAATATATAAACAGTTATAGGCCTACAAAACTTTTATCCTCAGAATTTTGAATTTTTGTTTCAGTCAGGGGTAATCAACTTTTGAATTTTTACTTTATTTTTCCATATATCTCAGAAACCATAAAAGCTAGAACGCTGAAAATTGGTACAAAATCTCAAATTAATTTTTTCAAAAAAATTCCAGGCTATCTCAAACATTTTTTATTAAGTAAAATTTTTTTTTTATGATAAATTTATGAGTTTGACTGCCTATATTTCCAATTTTTTTAAAAATATCGAAAAAAGCCGAAACAGCCCAACTAGATAATTTGATTTTCTATTAAATAATTCAACATTATAGTAGTATATCTTAATTTTTTTTAAGAATTGTTATAAAAATTTAATTAAGTGACGACATCGCTTCATACAATTTGTATGACAGTCGCCTATACACAATGTCTATGAAGACAATAGTTTGATACTTAATCTCCAAAGAAACATACATACCATCATGCTGTTTTCATATTCTGGGTAGGATCAAAGGACTGACCTCCATACTATCATATCTTGACATACATACATAGGTACATGTGTTGAATAGAAAATCAAATATCTTAAAATATTAAATAATTTGTATTTATGGGATTATAGTTTGGTACTTATTCTTCAACTATACATACTATCGCTATCGACAGTTGGATCTCATGTGTTACATGCAACTAGTGTTATATGAATATTTTTATAAGGATTAAAAAATACATAAATATATCACTATTTTGTACCTACCATTGTCTCATCGAGTTGTGCTTTTCTCAATACCACTTCACCACGTGGTGCTCGATCGGCCTCTAGCTCTCCTGCCTTCTTACATTCACTGTGCATTATGCACATTATTATTATCATCTTAAGATCACCTTTAACCTTATCCGATGGCGATATCATTAGTCTCTTAAGTAGGGGACAACTTCCTATACGATGTATGTATCTATTAATAGTTTCTATTCCATTTGTGTTTTTAGGCTAATGTCATTAATAATATTTATTTTCAAACTATCAATCTACAATTAGATCTTATATCTGAATATGCTGGTGTAACACTGTTATGGAACCTGGCATTTAGCCAGAACGATTATTATTACAGAATGTATACGTATGGTTCACCATGGTGTTGAGAGGTCTAGATATTCCAGTTAATGGAGACACGAAGAAAATAGACCATTACGTTATGTTCTTAAATCCATGGGGAAAATGAAACCGAATACAGAGTAGTTATTTAGGCCAAGTGAAATAACAGGAATGTGATGCAAAGATAACATTGCATGTGACTAGTTTTAAAGTTAGTACGTTGACGCAGATTTTAAATGATATACGTTTCTGGTGCAATTTAAACTTCTAAAATAAATAGGTTGTGATTAGACAGAAAAACATCTTCAATTGAAATATAGATGGGCAGATAAATAAATGCAATCGTTCTGTTCTCTCTGCCGACAAGAGGGTCTCCTACAGTATAATGTGTATAATAAAGGGGATTACTGGGGGGACATGTGCCACGGGGTGCCTTGAGGGTCTGTCTTGAATGTAGAGCACCTATGTATGTAGAAATAAAAACAGTCGATCAGAACGAGAAGACATAGCTGCAAAGCAATACTTAGAATTAAAACTTATAAGATCATACCATCTCGTCAGTCGCATGTTAAGTTTCCCTGTTTACAAAAGATTTCTAACAGATACACATAATAACAAATTCATTAATGGCATTCGTATTGTGTCAACTGATTGAGTGCATCGTGCATTTTTATATTGAATGCAACCTACTCAATTGACATCCATTACAATGGGTTACGTTTCAATTAATCTTAATAAATAAACTTATTTAACTAGTTTATGCCGGTTTCGCGATAAATTCAGAGATTGACAGTGTTCAAAACAATGTAGTTAACAAAAGCATGACTGATTGCAGTAAACTTTTATTCAAAGTTCAGAGAATTACGCCCAGCATTAAACTGTACAATATGCATAATTACTATGAATAAATACGGTATGCATGCAAGAGTAATAGTGAGTAAATTGATTTGTTAATAACTTACTATTTTAAGTTGTAAACAAATTGATAACTCTTTAATTGCAATGGTGTGTTTTATTTTTTCTTAGAAAACAAACAGTTTTTTTTTTCAAAATATAAACAGAAATTTTGACAATATTTATTGCACATATAAACAAGTTTTCATTCACACTTCTCAACAAATAAAAAAAACGTGTAGTTACATATTTTAAGATATTACAAAATATTATATTTAACTAATAATATTATAACTCAAAGATTCTCCTAATTAAGTAAATTTAATTAAATTTAATTTATCAACTGACAATAAATACCTGATGGAATTGAATTTCACAAGTTTTAAAATTTTAATAATGAATATAATTTTTTTTTAAATTATTCCACTGTTATTTAACTGACTAAAACCTACAACCGGTTTCGTGAAACGCAAATTTTCAAGTAGTTTTCAAGTACTACATGAAAATGTGGGTTGCACGAAACCGGTTGTAGGTTTGAATTAAAACAATGGAATAATTAAAAGTTTTTTAAAAAATAATAATATTTGTATGCAGACAATATATTTTGTTTAAATTAATTGATCGGTTTAAGTGTAAAGAAGGATATTATAATGTACATTAAAAGTCTATGTTCACTTATTTTGTGTAATCACCATCTTTGAAAGAACTTAAGTAGAGATGGAAGTACAGTTCGAACTTCCGCTCCCAGGATAGTACACAGTACACCTTAACAAACAGATCAAATGACAGATGACAGGTTTCGTAAGATTACCTTGACCCAGGCTCAAACGCTAATTTTCGATGACAAAGATACATATGGGGCTCACGAAGATGATTTGGGAGCACCTTTGAGGTCAACCTAAATGATTCGGACATTAATCTTTGGTTAATCGTCATGACATGATGGCGATTCGTCAATTTAATGACGATGACGTAATACTCAAATGATGGCTGTCATGTGATTTGTTGTTTGTTCCTTGCCCTTGTTGCGTGTAATGATGATCTTCAAAATGACTGTTGTATAATTTTCATAATCATCTCCCTGGTATAGGTAATACCTACATACATATTTATGTACCTGGTACCTACCTGAGGTAATTATGTTGCTAGTTTCGCGAATATCAAATCCATCAGGTGGAAACGTTCATTGCACTGTTCACCTGCGTTTATATAAAAGGTATCTCTTAATTTATTTTTTCATATATTTGGAACAGTAAACAGCGACAGCAAAATACTATGCAAAACAATAAAATATAACACATGAGCCAAAACTACTATCCACAAATTATAACAAGATGAGTTTTTTATTTTCATTTTTTGTTACTTGCCCCTCACTTTACACAGCCTGTGCTAAGGTAAGCTAGTTTTATGCTATTGTCTATTATGCTGTATGTATTAGTGCATTATATATTTAATTTGGTAGAATTATTTCCTTCGGGATTTTTCATCTATTTCATAAACCCATCTTTTTGTTAGTCTTTTAAATTATTTTGCATTTCTAATGTTTTGAATATTTGATGATATTTTATGGAAAAGTTTTATTGAAAAATATCGTACGTTACGTTGTCAAAAAGTTGTTTTTATGTATGTATGGTATATTTGAGGTATTTGTTGTGCTTAATCTAGTGTGTTTATATTGTTGCGAGAGTATATTGGTCTTCTCTGTTTAGCTTGTATACTAGTAGATTTTTTGCATATATTTGTGTTATAGTTGTATAGTTCGAACTGTGAATTTTGTAAAAATCTCCTCAGTATTTGTTTGAATAGGTTCTTTTAGTATAAATTTTATGATAGCTTTTTGGTTTTTATCTATTTTCTTTAGTATTGTTGGCGTTGCACTTCCCCATCCAATAATTCCATATTCCATTATTATATATTTTTCAAATGTTTTAGGTTAGTAATATTTCTGATTGATTTGTAGAAGTATATTAATCTGTTCATTTTAGTTGTCATGCAGTCAATGTGGTAGGTAGTCCCGTCTCATGTTTTCATCAAATATAACTCCTACATATTTCATGCTCTCTGTTCGATCAATAATCAGGCAAACACAAAAGAATTAAACATGAAAGCAAAACGTTATTAAACAGAATTAAATAAAAAAATGTAAGATATTGAAATGTTAGAAACATGAACAACAAACGTACATGTATGAGACGATGCGTGAATGTTGATGAAGGGATGAATGTGTATCAAGATAAAAAAAATGTGGCGTTTAGATCTCTCT
Organism: Molanna angustata; assembly: GCA_963576475.1. Lineage (NCBI taxonomy): Eukaryota > Metazoa > Arthropoda > Insecta > Trichoptera > Molannidae > Molanna > Molanna angustata. The sequence continues at coordinate 20,982,936 of OY754979.1, forward strand.
GCCTACCCCGTCAGGGACATGGCGTGATGGTTTATATGTATAAAATAAAAAAAATAATTAAAACAAAAAAAGATAGTGATTATTATTTTGATTACCTTCTAATTAGTATAAATCGATATACATCTTGAATAGTCAAAAAACAACAAAAAGTTAACATAAACGTCTTAATAAATCTAAAAAATGTAGAAAATTAGAACTCGATAAACCCAAGAAAATCGTTTATTTTGGATAACCACCTTTAAATCAAAACCGATATATTGGTTTCTCGTATTTTCAAAAGAAAACTAAAAAGTTTATTTTTTTCGAAATCTACGCCTTCTAATTACTATAATTCGATATCCGTCTTCAATAGTCAAAAAAAGAACAAGAAGAAGTTTTAAAATTGACGTACCTATCTTGAATAACAATGTAGCAAATTTAAACTAAATTATCGCTTATTTTTTTAAAGCACGTTTTAATCATTGCCGCCATCTTGGATTTATCGTAGTATTTAGAAATCCAAAAAAGATGGCAATCGCTTCGTCGCCATATATTATACGAATATTTTTTCGCGCAATTTCTTAACTCATACGAAGAAGGAAAAAAGTTATTTCTGATACTTAAAATAGTTTTCGCACGGTGAATTGTTCATTCGGTCAACTGTCCATACGATAAATTGTCCTCACGGTCAATTGTCCGTACGGTCAACTGTCCCCACAGTCAACTGTCCATTCGGTAAAAAGGGCGTACGGTCAATTGCCCGCGGTCAATCGGCTACGATCAATTGTCCGGGAATCCCGTTTCACTTCTACTAACTTCCTTTCGTCTTAGCATCAACGAAAACTTATCGGAGATTGTCAACCATTTATTTTTTATTTCCACTATATCTTAAAAAAAACTAAAATTTCGTTGAGTAGATGATTCATGGCCAATATTTCAATGTACAATTAAATGCTTGATTGTCGATTTTCTCTATGGTTTTCGGCATGTCTATGGTTAACCGGAGTTTGGCGTTATTTCATTACAAAATCAACGTTGATCGTCAATTACAAACAGCCAGAAATTGACTGGCCGTTTTTCGGCAATCAAGCGAGTTTGATGAGACCTCTCGTCTACCACGAGGAAACATCAAGCCAAGGTGTGGGGAAGAAAAGGAGACAAATGATGGTGACACTATGACATTGGAGTAGTACGGCGCATTTATTCAAAATATCAGTTTAGTTGGTCCATGGCAATAAAATAATAAAAAAAAAAAAAACAAAACAACAGACAACAAATAAAACAGAAACACGTGGCATCTATCGAAACGAACTGTCAAACACACGCGAACACACGAAAAGACGCCGACCAGAATATACCGCCCCAGGGTACAGCGACATCCTTACTCCAGGCATGTCACTGTCTTCCACGTGGTGACGGTAGATCGGTGGGGCCCAGCCTCTGCGTCAGGCTAGCAGGTCTTCCTCGTGTCCGGCGTGGTTTCTTCTTCTCCTCCTGATCTCCTCCTCCAGACCGTCATCCATGGCTGGCTCTGTGCCCCACGGCACGCTATGACGGCGCATCTCGACAGAGGTGGCATACCAGTTGGGCCTCACCGGAGGCGAACCGACGCTCCAGACGACACGGATTGCCCTTCGTGGTCCAATCTGCGAGCCGCCGCGTTCCCTACGCGGTGGCCTCACACTGCGCTCTGCCTCCAACCTCCTGTCCTGTTGATGCCCTCATCTTGGTTCTGGGGCACCATCAGCGTCCATGCGCGTGACGGGTCCTGTCACACAGACCTCCTCGTGCTCTTGAAATATGGCCGCCATCGGGACGCGCGTGTCGACCGATGACGGCGTCACAACAAGCCGTCCGTCTTCCACCAGAGTTGAATGCCAAGAGAGCGCGTCACTGACGCGTTGGCTATAAGCTTCCTTGTCGTTCTCTCACGCCGTCAGGGGCGCTAGTAGTCTTCCGTCAAAATGTTGCCGCGGAAAAAATTTAAAATTATTGTTTTTCGACAGCACTGTTTTTCGGCTATAACAAGTTAATTGTGTTTTTTGTTAGCAAAGAACTGTCAATTGTGAACATAACCTTTGTACGTTTTGTGTTTTTTTTATTATCTATATTGTATTAAATAAATAAATGGTTGTTTCAAAACAATATGTTTTTTTATTATAACAGTTAAGATTTCAAAAAACCTTTTCAGCGTGTTTCACTGAAACCAAAGCTGCACAATCATACGAATTTTTCAGGGTCCTAAAGGTACCTAAATGAAAAGAAACATTCTATTAAGCATCTAATTACATTGAATTAAAAATTGGGATAGTGGACATTTTACAAATTGAGATAATACGAATTCTGTATCAGTGACCAACTAACTGTATAGTTTGCTTAACATTTTATTTTATACATGAATTACAAAAAAATAAAATAAACATTAGTAACATCTGTGTATTGACGGGCCGGCCATGACGTAATAAATATTTCACAAAAAAACATTTTAAAAATTGAGATAAGACAAATTCTATATTATAATACATAGATTAATTATTATCTTTGTAAATTTATGTGATTGTAAAACAGAAAAAAAATAATAAAAATTCTGACAAATATGTCGACTATTATGTTAGCGTCCCGCAGTTGTCACAACACAAAATAATGGATGCAAACAGCTGTAAACCATGCTGTAAACAACGAATACCATAGAGCATAAGACGGTATTACACGTGGCCCCCAAGTCAAATTGAAAACGCTGTTCGTTATCGCCAAGCGCTAATTTTTTTTTGTATGGGATTTGACGTTTGTTGTTTGTTATTGTAGAAAAAATTTCTACAACAAACGTCAAATCAAATAGAAAAAAAAATTAGCGCTTGGCGATAACGAACAGCGTTTTCAATTTGACTTGGGGGCGTGTTATAAACATTGATCGACGATTAGTTGATTTTTTCTTAATTGTGTATTGAAATAACCAATTTTCTAAATTGGCAATTACGAATCTAATCGACGATCAGTTGATTGACAATTAACTCCATTTTTTATTGTCCATTGAAATATCGGCCATCAGAGTATTCAGACAATCATACCTGACTATCATCGTGCTGACGTCGTAATTAAGGTATTGTGTGTCATTATTAGGAAAGCATTCTTTATTGCAATTGATGATGTTTACACAAGTCCCTTTTTACCTACATTATTCATTATTACCTATTTTGTTAGATTTTTCAGTCATGAGGCTGGTTCAGAAAAATAAATGGTGATTATATATACCTAATAAAGTTAATAAGGTATTGAATTCCCTGCCAATAATAGGCATACAAGAATTAGTCATAAGTCATAAAATACATTATCTCTAGTTTTGTGTTAATATTCATTTGGTAATCCCCTAATTAGCTACCTGTACAATGTACATACATAGTAATAGTGGCAATAATAATTGGCTTTAACAAAGGTGACCTACTGAGCAATATATTATAACAATGTAGCTATTCTAATTATTTTTCATTAATAATTAGGTACCTATTTGCAATTTAATATTCCCTTTTACCTACCAAATGTACTAATACTGGACCATAGATTAAATAAAAATATTGAAAATAAAATATTCTATAACAATTCCTTTGGCTGCCGTTATCTGTTCACGAAGGAAAGAGACTGGCTCCACTTTTTTAATGGTTGCCTGAGAAAAGATAAAATAATAAAAATAATTACCTGATGCTAGTGGTCTGTACAAAGTTAAAGAAAATTAGTGAATTTTATTATAATGTGTGTAGTTAGGTACCACAAAGATATTTAACCCTATAAACAAAAAATATCGTCAGCTTTAAAAGATATAGTAAGGAAAACGATAAACGTTTCATTAAAAAAATCTCCGTTTTTTGTCGATTCTCGACTTACTGTTGCACTTTTCTTAAAAACCATTTTCGTCACTATAATAGATTTTCAACTCATACACATAACTCAATAAATAAATCAATTAATATAGTTTCCGCGAAAATTAAAATTGCGCATTCAATGAATGCAGTTTTCAGCGCATTGAGCCAATGTTACACAATCCCTAGTTACATGAGAATATATTATCCGATGTATGTGGTAGTCAGTAGTACAAATAGTCATATCGTTGACTAGCTATTTCGGATTGTTTGGTGTCAACGGGTCAAATACTCATCATGCACGTAATTCCCCACATGTTCCCGTGTTCACTCACGTGCAATTCTTGAGATGTGTCTCATACCAACCACGCTATATCAAGCCCATATTAATTTACAACTAACACATGATAACCAAATTATATAGGTCGATACACGGGCGATAGTTTTCCGGACTTACGAAAAACAAATATTTTTTATGTTACAATAATTATATATTTTATACTTATTATTTTTTTCCTATAGACTGGAACCAAGTATCAGTTTTCTTAATATAGGTACTGATGAGAGAGTTCGATTCCATTCACATTGAACTGACTAGTGGATTCACATCACAATTGGGTACTCTACCATATTCTAATTACTGGTTGGAAGAAATTGCCATTTGACCATTGACTCGATACTTGTACAGGGTAAAGATAAATTTAAATTATCATTATCATAAGTGATAAATTGAATTTGCTACCATAGGACTTGAAAAACTCTAAACAAAAACATTCTTCAACAAATTTATATTTGTAATTAAAAAAACAGTCTCATGAATTTGATTTGCGTACGAAGTTTGGTCTCCTTAAAAAGTAAGAGCTATGATTACACAAATTTTAAGCGTATTTTTAATCAATTTCTCTACAAACATCATGTAGAGAGTGCATAATGCAGTTTCATCATCAATTGGGTACTATTTGGGTTCTTCCACTATAGTTGGATTCAATCTAGGTTATTAATTATAATTTAATTTCAAGTGCATTAAATTTCAGTTGATCAGTCTTCCATATACATTAATTAATTTCATCTCTATGATCTTATCTGTCAAAAATACATCGTAAGGAAATATACAGGATTGTCATGAGCTGTAGGCCACGGTATTTGTACATAAAGTGAGGTGGAACGGGGGGGGGGGGTATCCCAAAGACATTCAATGTTTAAATATAAATCTGATATTAATGACACATTTATATACCAGTAAAAGTATTTGCTGTTCGAAATTTAAATCATTTTTTTATATAAATGCAGAGATCTGTTTCAATTTTCTATCCGAACCATTCGGAAAATATTCAAATACGTTAAATTGATTGCCATCAAATTTTGGTCGCGGTGTGTTCCGAGAGATTTTGCTTTTGTCACATATATTGTTTCGCAAACAATAGACGTGACAAAAGAACACATTGTTTCGAAGAGCCAACAATTGAATTATAACGCATTCGAATCTTGTATCATAAAACGGCACTATATAAATAATTTTTATTACACTTAAGTAATAAAAATATATTAACATAAAAAAATAATAATAAGTATTTTAACTCGTATAAACATTATAAAAAGTGACGTCAATCGATATATTTTATTAATATTTTAATTTACCTACCTATATGCACGTGCATTATGCAATAATTAGGTTTTATAACGGTATTCCTTCAATGTAAAATAACTTAACATGTAGGAGACGATCTCATGAATAATAAATATTTATGCCAATGAACAACAGAAGTGTACTGTTTATATATATTTACTAAAACTAGTTAAGTAGATATAAAGAAATCTTGACCTTTGCCTATATGTACATACTTAGCTATAGGTAGGTACCTAGACCTTACTTATTGTGTTAGGTATATACCTGATATTATATTATATTCAGAGACAATTATAAGTAAGTATTTATTTCCGAGAATGCTGTGAACATTATTAAATCGATGCGAAGGTTTAATCGGTTGCTGAGTGGTAAGTGAACAATTAAACGCTTCCGTCTTAATTTGAAGTCCTGGGTTCGATTCCCGCCAGACAAGAAATTCAATTTTTGACGCTCAATTCCTAATTTTCTGTAAACACTGGATAGTTGGACTCTGGAAAACACTTGTGACTAGTGAATTTGTCATTAGTAAATTCGCCATTTAAGCTGAAAATGCTGAGATGGAGGGGCGGGGTTAGAAAGCTTGATAAAATTCGAAATGAGCCAATAAGTGGAAGCTTTGGAGTAGCTCCCATACCAGAAAAACTCACAGAGAGCCGACTCAGATGGTATGGACATGTAATGAGAAGAGAAAATGATCATGTGGTGCAAACTGCTCTAGCACTCCCAGAAAACAGGAGCACTCCAAGAAAACAGGAAAGAAAAAGAACGTCCGCTATCCACGTGGTGGGGTAGTATGAGTAAGCTCACGGATAAGGCCCAAATACCAGCCCCGACAATACAAGACAGATCATCCTGATGTTGAAGGAATAAAAGAGCCGACCCACTCTAAAATAGGACAAGGCTAAGAAAAAGGAGAAGAAGAAGTATAGAGCGTGTGGAAGTGTTTATATAAATATTATTATTCGGCCTTTGTGGCTCAGTTGGTTAGATATCTTACTGTTGAGCTAAAGGGCCCAGGTTCGTTTCCCGATGGAGACACAGTTTTCAATTGTCTTTTATTTTATTTATACATCTTCTTGTACATAATATAAACAAATATAATTGTACACTGGCGGGCTTAGGCGCGTAGTACGAGATACAGTGAGATTTCTCCCATATCCCCAACGGAAACGGTTTGACTAATCACAATGTCGTAGTACGAGCGTTTCGGGTATATAATTTCCATACCATATCACACAAATATCACTAAAATCTTAAAAGTGGTAGTATGAGCGAATTCCGCAGGTGATTTTAAGGCAATGTCAACGGAATAATTTCGTCTGGTAGAGGGCTGGTCGAATCTACAAATCACAGTTGTTTGACGTTTCGTCAAGGTTAATGTGGCGTATTTCATATTGATTTACTTACGAGGAAAACGAAAATAACTAAAATCTTTACAAATATAAATATAATGCCGCAAAATAAGCGATTTTTAAAATTGTCTGGTGTTTAATTTAAAGAAAAAACTATTTGTACAGCATTAGATTTAAATTTACTCTCATGACGAACTAACATGAGTTAAAAATGGTGGTGAAGCAATATTGTTTAGTTCTATAATATTATTATAACAGGCACACCCGTTTGAAAAATTTATTTCATCTACTTACCTACTTGCCATACTAATTACAGATATAACTCGAATATTTACAGAATTCAACATGACAACAATCTAAAATTTAATCACACAGACATTTTCCATGACTCCTTAGAAACTTACCGTAAACAAATAAAGATATTTTAAAACCAGTTCCCTAACTCCTAAAAAAAAAGCTCTTTCCATTACACCAATAATCCCTCTATTTCCTCATTTTATTCTTATTTTGTATTGTTTTTTTTTATATCAATCATATTTTACTCTTATTATTGTTATTCAAAATATTATTTCTACTTTATTATTTTAATTAGAAGAAAACATCATTGGCCTGTACTAATTTTAATAGCACCATATAATATGTAACCACAAATTTACAAAGCTGTAGTTTACTGAAATGAAATAAATAAATATAAGTACCTACATAAATATGTTAAAAAAATATGTTTATCTACCTACATAGTTATTCAATGAGAATATAAAAACAGAATGTTAGTAGGAAATAAAATTAATAAAGAACTTATGCCAGTAATGAAGCTTAATTTGCCATACACAATGCATTTAGTAGTACTAAATAACACAATGCATTTAAGTAGTACTAAATATTTCTTCCATTCCGTTGTAAAATAACTCTAGCTCAATCATTTCTTCTTCCATTGTTTGATTATGCCGATGTATGCTAATGAAGTGCATCTCAATAAACTTGAACGTCACAAGAATATATGTATCAGATTCATCTTTGGGTTCAAAAAATTTGATCATATTATATCATCTTACCTTCTTCTTTGTTGGTCCAGGATACGCCAGGGGCGCAATATACACATTTTGTCATTATTCTCTCGAATCAAAACCTGCCACAGTACCTCAAAAGCAAATTCACTTATTTATCCAATCATGGACTTCCACTCTGATCTGCTGAACGTACAACTCTATCCATCCCTATCCATAATTTCTCAGCTCTTTGTTCGAAGTACAACCAGAAAGATTATGGAATAGCCTTAGTCCGGAAATTGTGTTGTCTAACTCACTTTATATTTTCAAGAAAAAACTAAAGAAGGAATATTTATCCCTGAACACCTGATCCCAATTTCCTCTCCTTGTCCCTACCCTATCCTTTTTTTGTTATGAATTATTATTTTTTGTTTAATAGTATCTTAGTGTTATATATATTTTCTTTGTTTTTATTTATTTATTTAATATTGCTTCTCGGGCAACTAACAGGTACTATGTCAAATATTAATTTAACACGCACCCAATAACAAGTTGCCACATTCTGGAGACTAACGATATTAATCGTCTCACAGATTCAGACTGAAAACACAATTCAAAACTGTGGTTCCACCGGGAATCGAACCCGGGACCTTTGGATCAGTAGTCTGATACCCAACCATCTGAGCCACGAAGGCCGACAAGGAAGGTTTACTTTTACTCTTATTCTTTTTTTGTTACACAATTTTGTCATACTTTGTTATCTGGTTGGTTGGAAGAAATTGCCTAATAGCAATAAGCCCGCCAGTGTACAATATATTTGTTTATATTATGTACAGAAAGATGAATAAATAAATAGACATAATATACAGTTGAGACAAGAATATAATACCTATATTATAATAAAGAAAGGTGTCACCACGAATCATAAGTCGGGGTTCTTGACCTCCACCGAACCCCTGGGGTCCGATCGAACCCAGGTTAAGAACCACTGCAATAAGACAATATTTTATTTTATTTCATCTCAACAGCTATTTCACAAATTGCTTAAAAGCATTACACATATCAAAGCCAATTATAGAGATGTCTTATATTATTTTAAAAGCTGAGAATAGTTAAGTAAATTTGGTAGGTAGATATTCAGTATACATAGGTATAAATAAAGTATAATTGTGCCAATACAATCGCCACAATACATTGATATTTAGTATGATGAGGTATTATTTGTCCTTTGGTCACTGTACTTTTAACGCACGGGTGATCTATCTCCACACCTTATGAAAACATTACAAGGAAAAAAAGTTAAACGGTATAATATGGTTAACAGATAACACAGAAAATAAGTTTGCATTTTTTTATGCCTAATAGGACGGTGACCGGTATGGGGATGATGAAGTAAAATATGGAAGTATGTATGTGGGTTTTGTGGGAGGGTGTATGTATGATAATAAATTTACTGTTGTAACGTGGATAGCAGTTACTTTTTTTTTGAAGCAGTCAAGATTAACGTAAGATGGATCAATCGTTAAGTATTTCTGATTGTATGAGTTGCAACTGCGATTAATAAAGGAGTTTATATGTGTTAATTTTACATTTGCTTAAGTTGAAAAGTTCAATTGTCGAGTGGGTCTCTATAATTGATTGATTCTGTTAGCTCTGGAGAGTTCAATAAGTATTTTGTAGAGGAATATGATATCTGTTAAGTTTCGTCGTCTCTTATCGAAGCTCATAATGTTATAGGAACGAAGACACATAAAATAATCATCTGAGACGCTATAGTAAAATCTGTTGTTGAACTGTTTGATAATATAATATTATGAGATGAGCCGTTAACATAAGACGAGTAGCTGGAGGTAGTTTTCCTGTGATTTAGAGCTCTGGAAGTTGCAAGTCCATTATTAACTTGAAAGATATAGTAGAAACTACATAAACGCTAAGTAATATGAAAGAAAAATTGACATAAAATAGAGCCGATAAAGGCATGAGAGGATTCCAAGAAAACATTGACACGACTGTGTTTTATATTCTGAAAGAAGTTTAATTTATAGACATACATGTATGAAGCGAATAATGTATGCAAAAATAAAGGATGTGATGCTCGGTTCTCTAACCTATGACAGGTTCACAAATGAGAATCTAATAAAAATGTCATTAACAAATAAATATGGTCAAACAAAAGGAATGGAAGTTAAGAAGTAAAAGTCATTCAATAAAAATATGGTATAACCATTTGAATGCTTTCCCTTAAGTTGGAACGTACAAACATGTGAAACTTTGCACGGGGTGATATGACATAGCACTTAGGTACCTATATCTATTTATAAAATTTCAAATTTGACACCCTTCATTAATTTATACATACCTACCATTGAAAGTACTTGCTGTCGACAGGGCGGGATGGAGGCAGTTTCTTGAGGAGGCCAAGGCCCTCACCGGGCTGTAGCACCATTGCTGATGATGAGCATTGAAAGAATTATAATTGGCTGATTGACATTTCAAGAACAGCTTTTCAAGAAATTCTTTATGACATACCAAATGTAAAATATAAACTCAATTAATAGATTGGTAGAGATTTATATATTTTATGAACATAAAATACACAAGTAAATAATGTAGGTATCATTATATATCAGGAAAAAAAATGAAACTCTTCAAAAAACAATTTAATATATGCAGAATTCAAAATTGTAAAATACCTACACTTTATTTTATTATTTACACCAATTCTATAATTAAGAGATATTTGCTTCACCAGATTAAAGTGTTCTGAAACATGCCACAAATTTGTAAAGTTTCTGTTTCTATTAGTCATTTCAATTTATATAAATGCACATCCATACAGAATTTTTTATGAATTCATACAGAAACATTGTAATCTAAAAATTGACTAATAGATACTTTTAGACAATCAGTTATTTGTATTATAATTATTTAGTATTAATACAATATTTGTTTTTTGGGAACAAAAATAAATAGAAAAATATAAATCTGCAAGTTCATAATATTATGATACTTTGTTATCTCATCTCTATAAAACTCACACTGTATTATACTGAACTTATGTTAATGAAGAACTGAGAGATTAGATTCTTATGTTAGTACTTTTTTTTAATTTCATTTAAATAATATAATAAATTTATATTATCAAATATCGTGTTTTTATATTTGTGGTTCATTTTTAATATATAATTAATTGTTTAAGAAACATATATTTTAATACAGTATACAAAAAAGACTGATATGTTAAATCAAATACTAGTAGCATTTAACACATGAGATGATCCAACTGTCGATAGCGATAGTATGTATAGTTGAAGAATAAGTACCAAACTATAAAACCATAAATACAAATTATTTAATATTTTAAGATATTTGGTTTTCTATACAACACATGTAGGTATGTATGTCAAGATAGCGATAGTATAGAGGGCATTCCTTTGATCCTACCCAGAATATGAAAACAGCATGATGGTATGTATGTATGTTTGGAGATTAGTATTAAACAATTAAGTCTTCTTAGATATTGTGTGTAAGCGACTGCCATATAAATTGTATGAAGCAATGTCGTCATTAAATTCAATGTTTACAAAAATTGTTAAAAAAAAATTGAGATGTGCTAATACAACATTAATATTTTTTATAGAAAATTAAATTATCTAGTTGGGGTGTTTCAGATTTTTTCGATATTTTTAAATTATTTGGAAATATAAGGAGTTAAACTCATAAATTTTTCATAAAAAAAATATTTTTCTTAAAAAAAATTGTTTGACAAACCCTAGAATTTTTTTGAAAAAACCAATTTGAGTTTTTGTATTTGTCTATATTTGTACCAATTTTCAGCGTTCTAGCTTTTATGGTTTCTGACATATATGGAAAAATAAACCAAAAATTCAAAAGTTGATAACCCCTGACTGAAACAATAATTCACCATTCTGAGTACAAAAGTTTTGTATGCTTATAAGTGTTTATATATTTTGAAATTTTGGGCTCTGTAAATTGAGCGGATCAAAAGTTATAGGGGGGGGGGGACAGACACACACACAGACACACAAAACTCACATAAAATGTTCTACTCCGAATTCTGAGTAAACCCATGTATGGGAACATATATGCTGCGAGGCCTCTAGTTGGTGTTATTAGCATGCAAAAAGTCCACTACGCCATACAAAATGTTCCTTCGTACACGCATTTTGGCTTAATAATGTCGATTCATTCAGAGAATTGAATTCTCATGAACGAATCGACAGTTGGATAAATCAATTCTGACGATGCTAGTTATATAGCAGAATTGTATATTGAAAGTATTATCAATGATTTAAAAATATAAAAAAAAATCAATTAAGCATTGTCTTCTTCGCTTTGTCTGTGGTCCAATTTAGCTGGGATTGCCTCTCCTTTAAATTCAACTACGCCAATCTCGCCTATCCTGGGCTAGATCAGTGACTGTTGGTCATCTTAAAATGTGGCCATATCATCTGAACCTGTAAACAGTGTAAATATTTTTTTTGTTAAATATTAAATTGTATTCATTATAGCATATGAATATTTGAATTCATTATAACTTATATGAATTATCTATGAATATCTGGTATAGTCTTAGTTTGGATATAACATCTTCAATTGCAATTTATAAGGTGCTTGAAATTGTGAGAGAGGCTTCCAAAGGAGATCTGCAAATCATCTCTTAGGCCTGACTTGACAATATACTCTCTTTCATTGAAAAGAGCTATTTATGTGGAGCTGACTGTTCCATGGGACACAAATATTCCAAAGACCACCAATACAAGCTAATCAAGTACAAGGAACTGGTACATAAAACAGTTCAAAATGGCTTTAACACAAATATATATGCTGTAGAGGTGGGGGCGAGAGGCCTGCCTGCAAAGTTTTAAATTCCTATTTTAAGGACCTAAGTCTCCGTAGAGGTAAAATAAAAGAAAATTTGGATAGAGTGGTAAAAGCAGCATTATCCGCGTCCGATTTGATTTGGTTCCGCAGGGGAGTGGAGTATCAATCGTAGGTTGGTTGCTGAGTGGTGAGCGTGACTCAAGTCATAAAGGATCCCTTTAAGCCCTCAAACATGGTCGCAAGCCCATTTGGCTCATCTATTCTGGCTGGTATTCTGGTCGCCTGTGCTCGTGGCCCTGGATTCGTGGACGAAGTGAAACCACAATTGCCTTTCTCTTTATTTTCTAAAAAAAAAATATCTGTTAACACATAGGTAGGTACTCTTTGAAGTATAGCGAATTTTGTTTTTATTAATGAAATGCTTTTTTCATTATAAACATTATTTATATTTTTTTGTATGTATTTTTACTCCTCACTAACCCAAGAGGATATAGTGGGGAGTTATGATTTCACAATTTTTAAGGCTATTTTTTTTTATTGCAGATTATCAACTAGTATCATGCTGAGATTGGATTCTGAAAGTTTCATCACAATGTATCTGTGTGTGTGCTATGTACGGCATGTTTATTTTACTATATCGATTATAAACTAAAGTACTCATTCGATTTTTTTCAAATTTTGCAAATTTGTATATCTCATTAAACCACATTAGATTTTGAAGGATATCTGAATAGTGCTCCTCAATTTTTATTACTATCAAATATTTCATCATGACCCCAAGCTCAGGAAACTTTAAATTTGAAATTTTTATTTTCAAATTGGTAAAAAGGCACATCACCTTCATAAAATGGCATTGAAGAAATATCAAGTTTTCATAATAAAATATTTAAATAAAAAATAGTAAAACAAACTTCTTTTCTGAAAATGCTAAATATTTTCCATATAAAATTTGAATACTTTATAGAATGACTTGTTAGTGAGGAGTTTAGCGTTGGTCACAACCCACTCGTTTAGTTTGTGATGATTTTCTTTTACCATTTTAATTTATACAATTGTATATGAACAATTTACAAAACATAATATGTTGTCTTTGTATCTGGGGGCCTAGACAACGTGTCATTTAAGCTAAGCGTTATATCGCTAAGCGATAGTAAATGTATGAAATTGGTCGCTATGACAACACGTGACAGCCACAAATTTCATACATTTCTATCGCTTAGCGATATAACGCTTAGCTTTAATGGCATGTTGTCTAGGGGGGCTGATTGGAAGGAATTATTAAATGGCAATAATGCCAATGTTCAATATTTTGACACAAACATAATATGTAGGTACTTACATAAAAAAAAAATATGTCGTTGAACATATTTGACAAGTAGATCTCAGACTTTTTCTTTTCTTCATGTCCCTGTTGTTCCCCGGAAGATATCCCTAGATTATCAGCCCAGAATAGATTCTCCACTCGTCTTATCCCAGTTCATTCTCTGAAGATGGTTAAATTCTGAAAGAGAAAAATCAGTTGAGCACTGAATTATGACCAACGCATAATATCTGTTGACTGGCATAGAATTGTTTTTACTCAAGGAATGGGTATGTCCTTGAAACAAGAACAAATATGACTTGCCGACAGCAGTAGCACAGTTGGTAAACCGTTTGAATTATGTGCAGGCGTCCTAGGTTCGATCCCCAGCAAAGGAGAAATTGATTTCAATTCATTCCTCACGGAAATGTTGCAAAACATAAATGTGTCATTTGAACCTAACCTAACTCAAAATAAATATTACGATCGTTAAATTTCCTAGGATTAAAGTTCAGTTGGTTAAAATTGTATATTTCACTAAAAAGTAAATACTTTTACAATACTAAACTGAACTTTTTACAAATAAAATATGATTTTAATGGAATCGTTTAAAATATATCGTGTTTCTTAAATTAAACAAATAGGTACTAACCTTTTTCAATTACGAATACACTTTTTTTACACTTTCGCGGATATAATAAACTTTTCGTATAGTATTACTAAACATTTTGTTTAGTTAATTAAATGATTATTGTCATTATTGATAAATGACGAGGCGATATCGATATTTCCAATATTTCAATTTGTCATTTGTATAGTGGTGTGGGCACATGAAAAAAATGTACTTGTACAGCACTACAGTGTTGCCAATGGGAAAATTAAAAATTCGATAAAACCAAAAAATTCGATAAAAGTTGTAGACAAACATCTTGAACTTTTAGTCGAGAAGGTGAGTGATTTGCATGTAAACCAACGAAGCAAAAAGACACAAATTCGCGCTCTGCGCAACCGGGAGATCCTTCAAGATATTTGGCGAAAATTATACATAGGTATATACTTATAAATCGTAATGTTTATATGGTTATACATATTACATATGCGCTCTGAAAGGACGGGAGGTACTGAAGGGACTGGCGGCATTAAAGGTACGGGAGGTACTGAAGGGACGGCTTCCCGTCCGTTCAGGCCAATCAGTTCCGTTGCTATAGGCTTTTCAGTAGCTCCCGTCCCTTCAGGACCTTCAGTATCCCCCGTCCCTTCAGGCCATTCAGTACCTCCCGTCCCTTCAGCCCTTCAGTACCTCCCGTTGTAACAGGCCCTTCAGCACATCCCGTCCCTTCAGGATCTCCTCCCAGAACCTCCCACCCCTTCAGTGCTTCCCGTCCCATTAACGCCTCCCGCCCCTTCAGCGCCTCCATCCCTTCAGCGCTTCCCGTCTCTTAAGTGCCTCCCGTCCCTTCAGTGCCTTCCGTCCCTTCAGCACCTCCCGCCCCTTCAGCACCTCCCGTCCCTTCAGCACCTCCCGTTCCTTCAGCATCCCCGTATTTGCAGCGTCTCCTATCCCTTGAGCGTCTCCCATCCCTTCAGCGCCCCCCGTCCCTTCACGCCCCCGTCTCTTCTGAGCCTCCCATCCCATCAGGCCATTCATTACCTCCCTTCCCTGCAGTGCCTTCAGTATCACCCGTCCCTTTTGTGCCTCTGTTCGGCTCAGTGCCTCCCTTACGCTCAATGCATCCCGTCCTTCAGTGCCTTCCGTCCCTTCAAGACATTCAGTACCTCCCGTCCCTACAGTGCTTTCTGCGCCTCCCGTTCCTTCAGTGTCTGTCGCCCTTTCAGTGCCTTCCGTCCTTTTAGTGTTACCCCTCTATTCAGGCTCTTCAGTATCTCCTGTCTCTTCAGGCCCATCAGTACATTTCGTCCCATCAGGCCCTTCAGTGCCTCCCGTCTCTTCAACGCCTCGCGTTCCTTCAGTGCCTCCCGTCCCTTCATCACCTCCCGTTCCTTCAGCGCCTCCCGTTCCTTCAGCGCCTCCCGTCCCTTCAGCGCCTTTCAGCTTCCCGTTCTATCAGCCTCCCGTCTCTTCAATGCTTCCCCTCCCTTCATCGTCTCTCATTTCTTCAGAGCTTCCTGTTTCTTCAACGCCTCCCGCACTTTCTGCGCTACCCGTCCCTTCAGTGCCTTTCATCCTTCAGTCCTTTCAACCTCCTGTCATATACACCTCCCGTCCCTTCAATGCCTCCCGTCCCTTTAGCACCTCCCGGTCCTTCAGCGCTTTCTGTTTCTTCAGCGCCTCCCGTCCCTTCAGCGCCTCCCGTTCCTTCAGCGCCTCCCGTTCTTTCAGCGCCTCCCGTCTCTCCAGCGCCTTCCGTCCTTACAACGCCTCCCGTCCTTTCAGTGCTTCCCATCCTTTATTTTATTTTTTTTTTATTTTATTTTATTTTTTAATTAACACATACAACATTAGATAGTTTATTACATGGATTAATACATATGATACATCAATTAACTAAATCTAATGTCAGTTACATGTGTCAAATACATTTTGGTTTGTGTGTGTAGTGTAAGTAGTAAAGTATTTTTATTATTTATTTATTTAATTATTATTCCGCTTATGTAAGAGAGAGGGTGTGTATATGTATGTGTGTGTGAGGGTGTGTGTGTGTGTGTGAGGGTGTGTGTGTGTGTGTGTGTGTGTGTGTGTGTGTGTGTGTGTGTGAGGGTGTGTGAGGGTGTGTGAGGGTGTGTGAGGGTGTGTGTGTGTGTAAAAGAGAGTATGTGGACTTAAGAGTGATGGGCCATGGTTAGCTATTGTTTTCTAATTTATCTATTTGGGATATTTTCCGTCGATATTCGTTTGGGGAGTCGTAAAAAATGTCCAAGTTTAAAATATCCACATACCTTGAGTAAGCATCCATGGCCCTATTGATTGGTGAATTTATTGCAGCATTTGTTTTATAATATTTGCATTTAAATAATGGTGTATGTCTTGTACGTCTTATAGGTATATTAAAGTCAATAAGTGTGAGTATATCGGCGGAGTCTATATGGTTATTTAAAACATTATAAATAAAAGATAAATCAGTCATTGTTCGTCGGTTCGCTAAACTTTGAATATAATTAACCGTTGTATTATTGTTGTATTTATAGTTGAGTCGTTTCAAAAATTTGCGTTGGATGTTTTCAATATTTTTTATATGGATTTTATACAGCGGGTTCCAAATAAATGATGCAAACTCCAGTGTACTTCTGACAAGTGAGAAATATAATATTTTTAAGGTTTGCGGATTTTTAAAAGATTTACCTATTCTAAATATGAATCCAAGTAGTTTGTATGATTTTGTAATAACAGTGTTTATATGTTGAGTAAAGGTAAGTTTTGCATCAAGGTGCACTCCAAGGTCTTTACATTCATTTTTATGTTTTATGTTCACATTATCTAGATTGTAATTGTGGCAAATTTTATTCCTTTTTCTTGTGTACGATATGACAAAACATTTAGAAGCATTTAGAGAGAGGTAGTTATTTTTACAGTAAATCATAAGTCTGTCTAGATCTGATTGAAGAGCGCAACAATCGGCACCCGACTTAATTTCTTTGTATATTTTCATATCATCTGCAAACACAGAGAATTTGCAATGTTTGAAGCATTTCCCAATGTCATTTATGTACACAAGGAAAAGCAATGGACCGAGATGAGAGCCCTGGGGTACACCTGATGCAACATTAACTGGCAATGAGGAAAACCCTTTAACAACAGTTGTTTGGTATCGTTGGCTTAAGTAAGAATGGAGTAGATTAAATAGGTTTCCGCAAATGCCCATATGAAGTAGTTTTTTAAATAGAGTATTATGATTCACACGGTCGAACGCCTTGGAGTAGTCAGTATATACACAATCAGTTTGAATATTTTTATCCATCGTTTCGTGTAGGAATTGTATGAAGACGGTTAAATTCGAGATAGTGGATCTTTTTTTCATGAAACCGTGTTGTTTATTTGAAATGAAGGGTGCTATGGTAGGATATAATTGGTCGTATACGATTTTCTCATAGATTTTACTGAGTATTGGAAGTTTAGAGATAGGCCGGTAGTTTGTCACGTCATGTTTGTCTCCTGATTTATGTATAGGTGTTACTAGAGCAGTTTTCCATTTAACTGGAAATATTCCCTGATCTATAGATTTGGAAAATATGTTTGATATTGGGAGTGAAGATACCCGGTATGTTGTCGCATCCTGGCCCTTTGTTAATGTCAGTTTGGGAAATATATTTATATGTTACTTCTTCGTTAATGTTAACTGTATGGATCAGTGCGGTGTCAAGTTGATGAGTCGTTGAATTGGGGTAATCCGCATTGATAGTTGTATCC
The DNA here is from genome assembly GCA_963576475.1 of Molanna angustata. Lineage (NCBI taxonomy): Eukaryota > Metazoa > Arthropoda > Insecta > Trichoptera > Molannidae > Molanna > Molanna angustata. Next base: position 21,001,248 of record OY754979.1, read on the forward strand.
GGTACAAAAACTGATGCAAAAAATTTTGAAAAAAGATTTGCGACACCTTGAGGTTCATTTGTAGACTCAGAGTCTAGAGTTACAGAGTCTGGTATATTTGGAGTTTGTTTATTAGCTTTTACATAAGACCAAAGTTTTTTTATGTTGCTTTGTATTCCATTCTCTATAAAAACAATATAGTTTTTGAATGCTATATTAGAGAGTTTTTTTTGTCTCCTGCGTAGCAATGAGAACGTGTGATAGTCTAGTGGATTTTTTAACTGCTTCCATAGTTTGAAGTATTTAAGTTTTTCTTTTGTAACCTTAATTAGGGCACGTGTGTACCAGATTGGAAATTTCTTTACTCGTTTTTCTACCTTAGGAACGTAATCTTCTATGATCGATTCTACGGTTGAGTAAAAATTTTGTAGGGCAAGGTTTACATCTAATGTATTAAGAATTGATGACCAATCAGTATTGCTTAAAGTGTCATTTATAACATCGTAATTCGCTTGGTCAAATAACTTTATTATATGTTCTCTGTGTTTGATGCGTTGCAGAGAAGAAAAGTTTAATTCAATTAGTAGGGATTTATGGTGCGCATCTTCCGTCACAAGATGATCGTCAGAACTACTCACATTGATTGGGATATTAGAAAGTACGAGATCAAGAATTCGTTCATGGCTGTTGGGAATATTATTATATTGTAGGAGATCAGAAAATGCGATATTATTAAGAAAGGTTGATATACATGGGTCATTGTTGTAATTTTGGTGTTCATGTGAGTTAAAGGAATCCCATTGAATGCCTGGCATGTTATAGTCACCAACAATCAGGAAGGTATCTTCCGGATATTGGGTAGATAAATTATTATTTTTTTCTGTGTGTTCAGATATTAATACCATTCTATCTGAGGATGACAGCTTGGGTCCGATTCCTGGGATATAAGAGCAGCACATGTGTATTAAATTATTTTTGGTATTTTTATCGGGGGTACAAAAGGTAATCCAAATATCTTCAGCATTGGAATTCCAAGTCGTTTGTATCTTAGCATTGTAGATATTTTTTATTGCAATGGCTACACCGCCACCTATTGATTTACCCGTTAACGCGGTATCTCTATCCCTTCTAAATACATCGTACCTAATGTCAAAAATTTCACTGCTACTGACGCCGTCATTTAACCATGTTTCAACTAGGAATATGACGTCATAGTCGTTACACAATACATTTTGGTAAAATTCTTGAGTTTTTGATTTGAGACCGCGAACATTTTGATAAAAACAGACTAATGATTCAGACATAATGTTTAGTAAAGTACTTAGGTGTATAGATATATTTGGTGTAAATCGTATGTAAATACATTTTCATAACTTCGCTAATTTTGTGTTTGTAATATATGTACCAACCTATAAATAAAACATAGAAAAAATATTATACCTATATATGTGAATTGTTATTATTAGTTATTTTATTGTATGAGAGACGTATGTTTTGTTGGTTCATCACTAAAAAGTCCACTGTGTTTAATTTAGTGTAGAGTGTGGATTGTGTTAATGTATATAAGTGTATAAGTATGTTATTTGATAGAAGCGGAGAGCTATGTGAATACACGGAGTATTGTAACAATTTTGAAAATGAATAGATACAAGTAAAGTATACATACACGAGAAAAAATATAAACAATTTTAAGTTAGGTAGTTTAGTTGGTTGACACTGGAGATGCAGATTTTCTTTGATAACTCGTTCTTGCGAAGGTAGATTTTCGAGTCCCGAATCCATAAAAAATCATAGTTTTGATTCTTTTTAAATTCTTTCGCAGCTCGTAAAATAGTTTTGCTTCTCCATGTTAGGTGGTCGTTTACAAAGAAGTTTACCGCTTTTCCAGGGATATCGACCATACTAGTGTTGATCCCTTTCTTTTTCTTGATGGCCGAGATCAGCTCGTCTTTTTTGACTTTTAATCTAAATTTAGCAATTATATTCCTGGGACGATTATTACCGGTAACCTTCTTGGGATCGATTCGGGTTACCGATTCGATGTCATCTTGATTGATCTTGCAACCCACGCTGCTACCTATTTTCACTAGTAATTGAACAGCGTTCTCTTTTGGATCTTCAGGCAGGCCGTGAATTTCAATGTTATTCGTGAGTAGGCGTTGTTCATTCTGTAATGTTTCCATTTCCATTTTTCCCACGACCCTTCTAAGTTCAGTAATTTCCAACTCTAAGGAATCCATTTTGGTAACTTTTTCTTCCAAGTTTTCAATTTTTTGTTTTAAGCTGTCGACAATATTATTATTAAATTCAATAGTTTTTTCGAAATCATCGAGCCTCGTATTTGTAGACTTTAGTTGCGCTGTTAACTTTTTTATTTCCGACATTAATTCGGTGATATTGATATCTGTTAATTTGTCAGTTTTGGATTGGTGGGATGAAGAATCGTCGTCGGCAGACTGAATGGAGCGCTTTGTTTTTTCATTCATTTTACATTTATCACATTTCCAGGTATTTTTCCTGTCATAAGGCATTTTTTTAAAATTATTATCCGAAATGTTGACGCATAAATAGTGAAATGCAAAATTGCACGATGTGCACTTAATGCATTCACTTACTTTTAACGTCTTACAACATGAATTACAGTTGACGTCCATTGTAACAATAATTTTTGATTCTATGAGTGATGAATTTGAATATTAAAACTGAATAATATTTATATTATACCTTAGTTTTTCATTCAAAATGTGGGGGTATTAATAACTTAATAACTTAGTTAACTTTTACAAATTAAACAGTGGTTGAAGAACTGTAAAACTAGCACAAACTTTAAATTTATTATGGATCAAAAAAGATACGTGTTTACACTACACTTGTTAGAAGTGTTATGTTGTGCCTCCTTTCCTTTCAGCGCCTTCCGTCCTTTCAGAGCCTCCCATATCTTCAGAGTTTCCCGTCCCTTCAGTGCCCTTCGTTCCTTCAGCCTCCCGTCCCTTCAAACTCCCGTTCTTTCAACACCTCCGGTCCCTCCAGAGCTGCTTGTCCTTTTAACGCCTCACGTCCTTTCAAGGCCTCCCGTCCTTAAGGATTATTATGACCTGGTTTTAAAGGTACGCCTTTTTATAAATTGGCCACCTTGAGTACGTTGTTATTGTATTGTGTCATACTCATTGTTAGATGCAAACTTTTTAAAGACGATCATCATTAGAATGTTTATTTTCAACGCCGAGCATCATCTATACAGAATATACCGCTATACCGAATTTATTGCACCGAAAATTCTGTTTTGAATTTGAAATTTACCAATACACAATCGGCGCATATTCCTAATCTATTTTTTCTACAACAAATGCCGGAAGAATCACGTGACCACCATGTACTTTTTTGTATGGAGATAACCACAATTACTTTTTATTTATCGTATGTTTATATTATGAAGTGTTCAATTTCTTGAGTATATTTGATCTTTGTTTATCTTGGATCTTTTTATGATATATCTACATCGATCGATGTTTTTAACCGTTATTATATTAAATTAAAACGTGATTAAAAAATACTGTATAGATCGCGAAATACTGTCCGTCCGTAGGTAATGCAACTTGCATCATACAAGTACTTTTTCCTACTCATCTTATGTAATTGGGTCAAGACATTAATTTATTAAAACTCTTGTTTATTAGATGTCTTAATTGCACAGCACTTTTATTGTATTTATATAAAATATTGATTCATATATTATTGAATATAATGAACCGAGTAAAAACCAATATCAACCAATTCGAAATTATAGTTTCATTTAGGTATTATAAACGAATCATTTCTTCGAGGCATAATGTTTTGTTGAATGTAATATTCATTTGGATTATCTTCATTTTCTTCCCGAGTCAATAAAAAAAGCCAAAACGTAATGCAAATGCGCCATTTTTAAGAAACGTTGAAAAGTTGTTAGTTTCATAATTTCACCGCGCCGTCGCGCCTCCTATCGGACAGAATTAATTTCACTTACGAATTCACTCAGCTCATACTACCATTTTAACTTTTGTGACAAGTAATAGGTATCCCACGGATCTCCCAATTATTAGGTGACAAGTATCGATTCCGTATCGTTCATACTAGGCTCCTATTGCCATTAGTCAATTTCTTCTAACCAACCAGATTACAAAGTATGACAACATTGTGTATGTACAACAGCAAAATAATAAGAGTAAAAGATAACAAAGAAAATATATATAACACTTAAATACTATGGGGGTTTACACGCATGTGGCGTGTAGATCAATAGAGATTCAAATACTGGATTTGATGTACACTAAACCACAAACGTGTATCTACTGTTGGTTCGTTAATTATCCCTATATTCCGGAATCGAACCGGGATATGTTATTCATAATTTGTCTGCTTTATTAATGTGCGTGCTCAACCAACAGTCCCATATAATCGATTATCGCCTTCCGCGATATATATATATATATATATATATATATATATATATATATATATATATATATATATATATATATATATATATATATATATATATATATATATATATATATATATATATATATATATATATATATATATATATATATATATATATATATATATATATATATATATATATATATATATATATATATATATATATATATATATATATATATATATATATATATATATATATATATATATATATATATATATATATATATATATATATATATATATATATATATATATATATATATATATATATATATATATATATATATATAATTTTAATAAAAAGAATTATTCCGCGAATAATTCTTTTTATTAAAACAAAAAAAAACTCATAGCAAGAAAAAAGGATTGGGTAAGGACAGGAGAGGAGATCGGGATCAGGTGTTCAAGGATAAATCTTTTCAGTCTGGATCTGAAGTGATAAATCTCCAGAATGTGGCAACTATTTGACACAATACCTGTTAGTTGCCCCGAGAAGCAATATAATGAAAAATAAATGTAGAGGTATGTAAGTTGTCAGAAATCATCGTCATCATCATTAGTGTCGTCTTGCTCATTGCAAAGGGTCGTGACCAGCCCCTCTCCGCGTCATCATGATGTTGTATATTTTAGTCCTCAATAATTTCTCCCGACACAATGCTGTCCTCATCACTCCAACCACCAATGTGGCAGCCATAATCTGGAGAGCAAGTACCGTGAAACGGTGGAGTCAAAACCCTCACGACCACGATAGGCATTGCCTTTGTGGGAATTTTGATAATTTGTAATTCTTTTTTGTAATTTTCTTTGAATTTTTTTTGTTTCCTAAATATTGTTACATGTGTTAAAATTAAACCAATTTCATGGATATAATTATCTTACGGAGTTCTCAAGATATTATAGAACTCCATAGGTTAATTATTTCCATTATATGGGTTATCATGAGGGTTTTATATCCCACCGTTTGACGAGACTTGTCCCCCGGGTCCGTCCATCAGGAATAGAGAGGGTAAATAATGTTTTGTATTTCATCATGATTGTGTAAAAAGAAACATGATTGATTAAGATTAACAGTATTAGAGCTTAACAAGTAAGAGAATGCAGGTGACAGTTTGGTTCAACATGGTAGCAAAGGTAATAATAGACAAAAGTGACACACACACAATTTCGAAAGTCAACTAATTGTATTGATTGATTCAAATCAGTGTACCTACATGTATATTTATGTACAGGTGACGTCACCCGGATTATTTCACTTGGCGAGCTCTACCAGCCCTTTAATCACTATCGCTGCGATCAAATTAAGTGTGGTAACGTGTGAATTTAGTACACGGGGTGCATACTTATGTACATACACCAATGTGCTGAAATGACCATCCATGAATATAGATGAGGCCATATTATGTGTTGTATTACGGTATATTAATAGGTATTTACTAGGAAGCAACGTAAATTGGCAAAAAATTCATTGGAATGGGAATATCAGATCAAAGGCGCCACGTTATGCGAGTCACAGACCAACTTTGATGAGTTAAGTTATGCAATCAGATATATTATTAAGTTATACCTACATATGTGATGGTAGGTAATATTATAATAATATCGCATAACTTGCGGCCATGGTCAATTATAATGACTCACCTCGGATATTTCAATGCCAATACCTACTGCATTAGAACAAAGTTTTATCACTAGTTGCATGTAACACATGGGATACAACTGTCGATGGCGATAGTATAAAGGTAATTGAAGAATGCGTACCAAACTATAAATCCTCAAATACAAAATTATATGTTTAACGGTAACTATATTTTAACGGTAGGTACATAAGGACCCCTGAGTCAAATCGAAAACGCTTAACGATATCACCAAACGCTATTTTTTTTTGTATGGGATTTGACGTTTATGGTTTGTTACTGTAGAAAAAAATTCTACAACAAACGTCAAATCCCATACAAAAAAAATAGCGTTAGGCGATATCGTTAAGCGTTTTCAACTTGACTCAGGCCCCATATGTAGGTACGCTATGCCAGTTTTTTTTGGTATTGATGTAATATATCCAATTTCAGATGAAATATTCGTAATAACGGGGTACATCATGTGACTGTTATTATTTGTCCGTGGCATTGCGCCTATTGACATTAGAAAATATAAGTAATATAGATCGAATATTCATTGGCACATTATTGCATGTCTTTTGTAATTGAGTAACGGCTGCGGTCGCCGATTTATATAATTAATTGCACGCGATTAAATATAATATTCAATTATATATTTTTAACTATACTTCCTCTAAGGTATTGTGTTAACGAATTACTCGCTTTTGCGAATTGAAAAATATATTTTAATAATAATAATAATAATAATGAACACTTCCTTGAACCCTACGCAAGTAGTGAGTTTATTTGCCTTTTGGCAATACAAGCAGTTACAGAATATGAATGTGTGTATAACTAATAGCAATATATTAAGTCAACGTTTATCTGCAACTTTACAGTATTCATAATGTATGTACCTATATAAATGAATGTTTGTAAAGTAATACAATAAAAACAAAAGGCCATAAATGACATAACAAGTAAAAAAGTAGTTAATAAAAACATTAAGGAAATGAAATAGTTAAGAAATTAATTATACAAAAACATTAAGGGGAGAAAAAAACTAATAATTATAAATAAACATAAAAGAAGTTAAAAATTAAAATTAAGGAACCATAATGCAATATGAAAAGTGGAGTAAGTGTTTGTGTATTATTATGTCATCGCGTTTTGTGGTGATGATTTTTGAATGTACCTTATTTCATGTTTGAATGCTGCGTATCTTCAATTTAGAAATTCGAAGATATTTTCTCGATTGATCTATGTAATCAATATTTTAGTAATAAATATAAACTGCAAAAAATACTTTTTAGACTATGATAGATTGGATACATTTTGAAATCTTAATAATGATTTTTTTTTCATTTTCAGATGGAGTTCTGCAGACCAAAGTTTCAAGATTTTTCGTAGACAAAATTGTAAAACTCTAAGACGCTTATTAACTTTGCATACGTAACATGCATTCAGGGTGTTTAAAAACCCCATACATATTCAGTGAAATCACCAAACCCCTGTACCACGAACTTCAACCCGATCTCTCAATATGAAATAACGATTTGCAAATGAATAACTGAACACTTTTTGCTGAAATTCTAATGTTCGGATAGCAGTTTAAATAGCAGTATATTGTGACGTTGACGAACCAGTCGTTCGTGTGGATGTCTCAGTTATTGCAGGCGTTTTTGGAAATAATTTTCAATAAAAAAGACGCAATTAGATTCAATATCAAAAGCCCCATTCAAACCAACGCGTCCATACCGCCCAGTATGGAATTATTAATTGTCAAATCATCGCTTTGATAAAAAGAAAATAATTTGCACAGTTGAAATAATTAATTGAAAATTGTTCCATTTTATTATAATAATAAAATAATTATTATTTATTTATTATCATATTGATATCGCTGTAAAATTAATTATAAAAATTGATCTCGTATTTCGTTATATTAAACATATTAGATTTATCTTACCACCGGTGATTATTTTTGTGATTGGAATCGAAAAGATTTAAAAAAAAAACTTAAAAAAATATATATACGTAATTCAAGATTAAATCTTACCATTTAAAAAAATATTTACATAAAATACACAAATAAAATATTTAAGGTGCCAACTTTGAAGATTTCGGTTTGCCCTTTTAAAAAATAAAATAGCCAAATAAAATTTATTTTTAATCGTAAATTTTCTCAATTTTGAGAATCTCGTTGTTATAAGAAAGCGGTCTGACCGCTCGAGTTTACTAATTTATAAAAATAAATAAACGAATATCTCGTCAAGATTAAAAACGGTGATCTGTTCTAAATTTGAATAATTTCAAATTTCTAAACTTATAATATTCGTCGGTAGGTACTTGTTGGTAGGTACTTATCTTAAGACGGCATTGAATCAAGATGGCGGCCACGAAAGTGGACCTCGGTAAGAACGGCCACGAGATGGCACCGCTCAACACGAGGGCGAACGGCGACGGACATCACGGAGTTACCATCGTCCTTCAGGGATCCAGAGGCTCACTACAGAGGCCAGATATGGACGAACCTGGAGAGGACAGAGCCGCATGGTCTGGTAAACTGCAGTTCTTCCTGTCCATCATTGGATACTCTGTTGGGCTGGGAAACATCTGGAGGTTCCCGTATCTGTGCCAACAAAATGGAGGGGGTAAGCGATATTTTACATTTTTTTTATCATTATTGATTAAAGAAATCTTTGAAGATAGATGTTTTACTTTGCATGTTATAACAATTCTAATTAATTGTAATTGATATTTTCGGGGACAGCTTGCCGGTATTCAAAAAAATTATTTATAGGTCTTTCTAAAATTCAAATTCAATACCTAACTTTGCAGTTCTTTTTAATCCATTTCTACGTTTTTTTGTTTTTTTTCTTTTCTTTATTCTTTGTTTTTTTTGTAATTATCATATAAATATTACACAATATGTTATTATAATTGATGCATGTGTTTATTTCTCTGTGTAAAAATTTTTTTTTGTCAATTTATTGTTGTTTCTGTATTTTTTATATATTCGACCAGTGTAGTTGATTTTTAAATGAAATTTCTTGTTAATTCTGTTTTTTTTTAAATATATTAATGTTAATTTTAAAAATTGTAATTCTATGTAACATGTAAATGGCTTATGCCGTGTATTGTATTAAATAAATAATTAAATATGTGTACCTAAATAAATCGGATATTTTTATATGTTAGGTACCTATTTAGTAAAAAGTCTAAGTAAAAATAAATTATCACATCAACTTTCAATGAAAGACACGCAAAAGAGAAATTAGATGGGTGTTGGCAGAGCGGTTTGCGCGCTTGGTTAGTAATCCAGTGGTCGCGAGCTCGAATCCTACCACGACCGATTTCGTTCATCTATAGCACAAGCATATTTTGTTTAATTTAGAAAATGTATGAGGTTGTATAAGTGTCTACTTGTTACAAGGACATGTTCATTCTATAAAATACTCCTTACTTCGATGATATGATGTCATGGCAAATGTAATGATAAAATTTATGATGAAACTTTCAGAATACAATCTCAGCTCGATTCTAGTTAATAATCTGAAAAAAATAACCTTAAAAATGTGAATTCATATATCCCCACTACTTCTGGGGGTAGTGAGGAGTACTTAATAAAATTGTATTAGTGAGGTGTAGGTAATAAAATATAGATAGGTCACAATATCTTACACGATTTTTTTTTATTTTAAATTTATACTTAATAATAATAATATAATAATAATGAACACTTCCTTGTACCCTGCGCAAGTGGCGAGTTTATTGCCGTATGGCATATTCTTACAACTAACCAGTGTTTCCAGCCCAGAGAAGCAGTACTTGAGAAATAAATTTTAAAAAATTTCTCCTCTACTAATCTAATCGAACCCAGGATGCCCGCACAGAAACCGAACGGCTTACCAGCTGTGCCACAGCGGTCGGCAATACAATATACTTATATACTGAAATTTTATTATTGTGGATTTAAATCTAGAAAATTAAGATTTTTTTTAAATCGAGGATGATGGTGTAACCATCGAAAGCGCTCAGGCTAATTTTCACTCAATCTGTGGATTAAAACTGTGTTTTACATTCGTAATAATTAAATATATCCTTATTAAACAAGTGCATATACATCTTCCTACATTCCCTAAACTAAGCATAAATGCTTGTGCTATAGGTGAACGAAATCGGTCGAGGCAGGATTTGAACTTGCGACCACTGGATTACAAAGCCAGCGCGCTAACTGCTCTGCCATCGATCCATCAAAAAACTTAAATAAATACATACACTGTACATTGAATCATAAAATTTATTTAATAAACCATACTTCTTTTCTATGTTTGTATTTTACATAGGTTATGTAAAATACAATTCAATTCAAATTCAATTTATGTCGTTAATTAATAATAAATAAATATTTCGAAAATTTCCGTTTGAATAAAATTTATTTTTAAACGATTATATTTACAAATAAATCGAAATTGAAATTGGATTGCAATCTAAGAAATAATGTCGAAAACAATCTATTGAAAATATTATTATATTTGTCGTTTGAAAGTAAATTGAACATTCCATGTGAAAAGCTGACGGCAAAACTATGCATAAATTTCATGGGTGATATGAACAGGATTGCCTTTTCATTTCTACATGACTTTCCACGCTTCGAATGATTATGAAATATGTATGTTATCATTTCATTTTATTCACGCGACGAATGAAAAAAACTTAACGAGCATTATATTATATCCTTTTCGATTTGAGTCTAAAAATAAATTTCATAAACGCATTTTTTGTATAGTATGTATTCGGAATTAGTCATTTAGTTCTATTAAACGTCGTATATAGCTATGATTTCCTAGCATCATGTCGTTATATTACCTATTATTGATGTTACAAAAAACAATAAAGCAGATTTATAGCACGAACAATGGCTGACACAGACGTGTTGGACTCGCGGGCGTGTTGCGAACTCATTTATATATTTCAACAAAATATTTAAGATGGTGAATCGTGAATTCAGACACAAAAATTCATTTTCAAGCTACAGTTATGATATTCTATCCATTTTGTTCATTTTTCTTTGCACTTTATTCCAGTTTATCCTTCACCTGTTTCATGTAGGTGTGTACAACTTATAAAATGATGTCGGGTCTTTTCTTTAGCCCATTATTCAATATATTTACCTACATGAATAATTCAACTGTCGATTGGTTCACGAGAATTAATTTCTCTTAATGAATCGACAATGTTTATCTTCGACAATATTGTCCCATGTGAAAGAATTGTATGCATTAGTTGATTTTTTGCCCAGTTTTTCCAAATTTGAAGTCGAAAAATACCAACTTAGAGGCTTTCCAGCATATATCCTCCATTATATGGATATACTCGGAATTCGGAGTATACCTAACATATAGTGTGTCTGTGAGTGTGTGTCCGTTCCCCCTTATAACTTTTGATCTGCTTGATTTTCTGAGCATAAAATTACAGAAAATATAGAAAATTTTAAGCGTACAAAACCTTAGTACTCAAAATTTCGAATTTTATTTATTTATTAATTTTTTAACTTCATGTACCTACATTATAATGTGTACAATGGCGGGTTTATTGCCACTAGGCAATTTCTTCCAACCAACCAAAGCAACGTGAGGTCATAAATAGTAAATCGGTATGTACATTAAATTTACAACAAACGAAAGGAATATTTACAGTAAATTCACAGCAACAAAGGAAGGAAGGAAATAGAGGTAGAGGGAGGGGAGGTAGGATAGATATGGGGTGTCAGTTAAGAATTATTAGACAGGTAAAACAGCTTTAGTTAGTAATTTTCGTTTCAATCGGGGGTTGTCAACTTTTGATTTTTTTACTTTATTTTTCCACATATCTCAAAAACCACATACGCTAGAACGCTGAAAATTGGTATGAATATATAGGTACAAATACTAAATCTCAAATTTATTTTTTTAAAATATTTCATTTTTTTTATTAAAAAAATCCGAAACATTTTTTTTTATTAAAAAAATATCGAATAATAAGTTAATAGGAGTCGCGTTTGCGTGATATGTGATTATTGAGTTCTGTCATGAAGTGACAATTTCAAGCATTTAAAAATGTATAAAATGATATATTTTTTAAATTATCCCATTACACCCTGAATAATCCACAACTGAAAAAAGGTTCTAAGAAATTATATGACTATTCCATTCTTTCCTTCCCAGTTTGATAATTAATGGATTCATTATAATATTATATATGAAAATATTATAAGTACATAAAAAATAAATATTTTTAACCACGAATCAACACGTTGTCATAAAATAATTATTGCTTTTTACAAAGAAACAAAAGCTATTAGGATTAATACAACAAAAATTGGGAAATTACGGCTATTTAGGTATACGAAAATAAATGTGATATAAACAATACACATTAAGGTAAGTACATAAACAATTAAATAAAATAAACTGTTTTGAGGCTTATTTGTTTGTATGTATTGATTATTTTACTTAACTTATGGAGAGTTATTAAAAAAATAAAAAGAGATCGTTGAGTAAAACCTCATTATAAAAGATATTTACCTATTATTTTTGATGTTCCATTTCATATAATGATTTAATGGAGGAAATTCATTATATGGATTGCAATGTAATTAATGTAATATTTCCTTTCAGTTTACGACCAGCCTTTGTCAACTTGCTTTAGTAGTATTTAACAAAAAAAAACGTCATCAATATCCTATAAGTAATGCCGATCATTTTTACATTTATTTCAATCTAAAACATATTGGCAAATTTAATATCTAAATATAAACGATACGGGAATAGGTATATATTTTATAGGAGATCACTTTTTATTTATGATCACTTTGAGCGCTTGCGCATCGTTCATCAATTATGCCGTTTTATTGACTTCCCTTATCAATCTGATTTTTTTTTTAATTCAGTCGTGGGTGTCTGATTTCCCGTTTCTCCAATAAAACATATATTCCCGTTTCGTCTCTGGTGAGATATCAAATTTGTCTAAAAATTACGTTGACTCCCGACAGATAAAAATCTAATATAAAAATATTCGATTAACTTACAGAGCTAGTAAAAATGTCAATACCAAAATAAGATATAATAAAGACAAATGAAATAAAGTCTCAACGCAGAATTATCTAATGTATAATGGGTTTAAAATATATGAAAGCATGTCGTGGGACATAAAAGATGAAAAAAGTACTTATTGGTATTTTAAGAAAAAATGTGCTCACTATATTGTGAAAAATTGAAATAATAATTGTTTATAGATTAGACAAATAAATAATGGTAACAATTCTAACGTTTGGTCGCAGTGCGTTTGAATAGAGTTGGTTTGAGTACCTAATATTAAGATAAAGCCATAACCAATTAGTTGGTGGTTAGCTTAAATACATAATAATATGTACTTAGTTGATATGTATATTTGTTATGAAAAGGAAATAGCATTAGGTCGGTACTGCATTTTATTCTTGGTTTGGTTTTCATTATATTATTTACACTCGACATTGATTACAATCATACACGCATTCAATTCACACTTCATAATACCTACATTATTAAAATTACTCAATAGTATAACGTTTTACATGTGTTTATTTATTTATTTATATTTTCTACATCGAATCAGAATACTACCTACACGTAGGTAAATAATTGAGAAATCACGTGAACTGTGCAGGGCGCAAATATTTTTTTTTTGCTTAGTTAGTATCTGTGCAACCCGCTCTCTTCAAAAATTTATCAAGTTATTTGGTGATATTTATACAAATGAAATGGCGTTATTAAAAATAAAAAATATAACAAGAGCGAAATACACCCAAGAGATGATGTAAAATCAAAATATTCGTTTAAAATTCACACAAAAAACTGTCAAAAACATCGCATATAAATATGTGAGGGCCGTTCGACTCCTGCGCCAGCGTCCTCTGAAACCAGTCAAAGTGTCAATTTAGCGACAGAAAAGAAAAGAAAAGTCAATGTATGGATGTGACATTTATCAGTCACGTGACAGATTTCGTTCCCATACATTGAATTATCTTTTCCGTCGCTAAACTGACACGTTGACTGGTTGACTCCCCTGAGTCTAAAAATGTATTTAAATTTACTTTCACTCAAATCTTGCTTCTCTGGAAAATGATGTTGTATGAATAAACTCAATACTCATGATTGAAAAAAAATATTATATTAGGTTCATTTTTTTGAAATTTATCAGAGTTACATAATTTTCTTAAACTAAAAAAAAATATCATAATATAGCACTTAAATTAATCGTTTATATAAATAAACAGACTTGAAAATGAATGTGTGTCAACATAGAAAAGAGTGGGTTGTGGCCAACGCTAAACACCTCACTAACAAGTCATTCTATAAATTATTCAAATTTGGTATGGAACATATTCAGCATTTTCATCAAATGAGTTTTTTTATTTAAATATTATATTATGAAAACTTGATAACTCTTCTATGCCATTTTATGAAAGTGATGTGCCTTTTCACCAATTTGAAAATAAAATTTTCAAATTTTAATTTTCCTGAACTTGGGGTCACTTTGAAATATTTGACAGTTAAAAAAATTGAGAAGCACTATTCAGGTATCCTTCAAAATCTAATTGGGTCTAAGCGAGTATTAGATATATACATATTTTCAAAATTTGAAATGAATCGAATGAGTAATTTAGTCTATAATCGATTAAGTAAAATAAACACGCCGTAGATAGCACACAGCACATAGCACACACACACACAAATACATTGTGACGAAACTTTCAAAATACAATCTCAGCATGATACTAGTTGAAAATCTGCAATAAAAAAAATAGCCTTAAAAATTGCGAAATCATAACTCCCCACTATACCCCCTTGGGTTAGTGAGGAGTAAATGGATACCTAAAATCAAACAAATAATAACAAAAATGAATAATTAATTACATATTATATAGTTTATAACAAAATAGCAATTTCTTCCAACTAACCAGTGTTTTCGGCCCAGAGTAGCTGCTATTGCAAAAGAAATAATTTTTAATATTTTTTCCTCTTCTTGGGAATCAAAATCTGTTATAAAAAATAGCTTTAAAAATTGCGAAATTATAACTCCCCACTATATCCCCTTTGGTTAGTGAGGGTAAAAATTGGTATTAGTTTACCTCTGCCTACCCCATGAGGGACATGGCGTGATGGTTTGTATGTAGAAATACTTTCTTTCAAACAATTATTCACCTATACAATAATACGTCTTGTGTACAGATTGCAGATGCCTTTGGAAATTGAAGAGTTTGATGAATTTTTCTTACGAGTCAATGAAGCTTATATGTGTAGTCACCTATGAAGGACCCCCTTCTTATTAGAAAAGTGTGGTGTATTAGAATACGTGGTATTGCCCCCTTCCCCGATATAAATACGGTAGAGACGCGATTCGCGGCGTCTTATCGCGCTATACAGATAGTTAGGTATATACAGTGTAGGTACTTGTTCGGCCAAGAGATCTGCTACGGAATAAACAAAGTATAAAGTTACCTTAAACTAGGACAAGACAAAAAGAATCATTAATATTGGTAAATATGGGAAAGAATTAGTATCGCTTAAATGAAAATTTAAGATTTTGATAATTTTCTCGCAGATTCAATGATCAGATCTTGGCTCAATTGCAATGGGACCAATCGGGCAATCGGAAGATAGGAACTCAGTTTCTGATGAAAATAGAACCATCGAAATCGGACAACCTAGTAAAAGTTATCGCTGAACATACATTTAAAAAAAATCACGCGGAATTCAAAACTTCTCCGTTTTTTAAAGTGACTGCAGTTATTTTGAGTTTCTAATAGGATATGTTATTTGAGTTTCCAATAGGATATGTTATTTTGAGTTTCCAATAGGATAAAAAAAGACAGTTATAGCTTGATATGGCTACATAGGTAGGTATGTACTTGGCTAGGAAAAAATATTTATGTACATTTTAATACATTAGCATTTGGTAATTTTAGAACGTGTTTTTTTCGCTATTTTTGCTTCACATCAATTAAAATTGTAACCCATGCGTGAGTCTGCATTAGATAGGTAGATTTAACAAGTACAGTACCAGTGGCTGTCAATCCTCTGAAGTAAAAAAACATTTCATTTTTTTCGTTGCATTATATTTTTAATTAAATTATTTTCATCAGCTCTGACTTTTTTCTAATTCATTTAAGTTCGGGCTATCTATATAATCTAATGTGACTTTGGCGATTTTATTGCCATATGACAATTTCTTCCAACTAACCAATGTTTCCAGCCCAGAGAAGCAATATTTTCATGAGAAATGAAATTCAATAAATTTCTTCCCTGTTGGGAATCGAATCCAGAATGCCCACGCTCAAGCTAAACAGCTTTTCAACTGCGCCAAGGCGGTCGGAAAAATGAGCATAAATTGCTATTAGAACCAGAAATTTGTTTAATAAAACTGTATTTACTTTATTGGAATTCTAGTTTTTAAATCGGTATTTTTCTCTCAGTGAAGAGAAAATATTTAGAAGAATGAAAGATCAAAAAATAATTTGTGAGTAATATTACGGCTTATACTTGAGATGAAAGAGCTGATAAAGATTTATCGAAAAGTAAGGGTCCCTCATTTTAATTTAAGAGCATATATGGCGCGATTTACGGACGCGAATAAAACGACAAATTCATATCATGATAGGAGTTCGTATTTCTTTGCCTAACCTAAACAGAGAATCAGCATTATTGTTTTGTATGAATAAACTCATATATGTAAATATTGAAATATGATGAACGAATAATTAAGATCAGTTGATATCCTGAGGGTCCTGTACAACTCTCTTGTTAGCAGTCATTTGAAGTTTAGATCTGTGGTTTGGAATCCTCATTATACAACGTAGGTATATTGACAGAATCGAAATAATCCAGCAAAAGTTTGCTTAATATCTTGATTCCATCATCGGTCTCAACTTCAATAAATTATGCTGAATCATTCCATTGCCATAACTCTAGCGAACCACAGAAACCTAATTTATATTTAAGTTGGTAAATAATATTGTGGATTCCCCAGATTTGTTAACAAAATGGCTTTCACAAAAAGGAGACAGCTGTCCTAAACACAATTGCTTGGTGTTTAGGACAGCTGTCTCCTCCTATCTTTCCGAGTACTTTGATTTAATCAGCTGTCTTATTTTAGTGTTTTTTTATGTGCTGGTAAATTTATTATGTCTCTTCTTCTTCCCAGCCTTCCCTCCACTGCTGGATGCAGGCCTCTTCCATCTGTCTGCATTTTCCTCTATTCTGTGCCGCTTTAATCCATTTCTTTCCGGCGACCGCAACAATATCGTCGGCCCGTCTCTTCTGTGGCTGACCGACACCCCTTTTGTATTACCATGGCCTCCACTTTAAGACTTTGGGAGTCCATCTTGCATTTGGCTGTCTGGTCACGTGTCCTGCCCATTGCCATTTCAATTTTGCGATCCGATCCATGATATCGGCGACTTTTGTTCGGCGTCTGATTTCTGTATTTGTTATTCTATCACTCAGACTTATGCTCAACATTTGCCGTTCCATGGATCGTTGCGCGCATTTTAATTTGTGGACAGTATTTATGGTTAGGGACATTGTTTCCAAAGCATATGTCATCACAGGCAAGATGCATGATTCATAGATTTTAGATTTTTCATAGATTTATTAAATTTATTATGTATTATTGATATTTTTTTGTAGTTGAATCATCCTATTGAATAATGCATGGAATGCAACATTTTTGGTTTATAAAAAATTGTGTAAACCGTGAAACTCTTTATCAACCAATAAATACATAAATAAAAAGAAGGAGACAAGTTTTTTACCCCTGGCCTAGACAACATAACCCAGACAAATTTTCTTGGCAATGTAGTTGGCGTCAATAAATATATATTTAAATTTACCACAATTTTGGAAACCAGGTTACCGGTAACAAATCAATTTTACTTGCGACTATATTACTTCGGCATATATTTCCGTAAAGGATTCGCCTTTTGATGTATTTAATATTTATTCACATAATTTGAAACAGAAAATAACTCGTATTGCGGGTGACAAAACTTATGAAATAAGAAACTTTTATTTTATTCAATGATATATCTGGTTGTTTGGAAGAACTTGTCAGTATATTATGTATAAAAATTTAAATAAACATAATAAATAAGGTCGAAATTATATCAACATTTGCGATGGTTGAAGTTCAAAAGGGAATATTTCACCCCTGCAGACATGCATGTCAAAAGTAAGAATCAGTGGGGGACCCTTACTTACAACCTATCAAAGCTTTGAATAATTTTTATTCATATTTTGGTGCACCAGATTACAAGTCCAACCTAAAATTACAATCGGAGTTCTCCACTTATTAGACCCCGGGAACTGTGTCTTAAGAATTCAAAAATTTAACGAAGCGCATATTAGACGGACGAGGTTTTCAACGCGGTCCGTTTTTCAACGCTTAAGAGGTTGTAGTAGGCTAAATAGTTTATTTTGAAAATATTTCTCCAAGTACCCTCAAAAGATACGTCTTTGAAATAAAGAAAAGTTTATTTTAATATCTTTATTCTATTGCACGAGTTTTATGAAATTTGATTTTTTTGTAATACTTTTTTTTGTGAAATTAGTTTTAATAAAACCCTTCTTTAACATTTTACTGTTAGTAACTAAAAAAAAACTACAAGGCTTATAAAGTAGATTTTTACTTCAATCGAAAGAGAATATGAAAATCTACCGGCTGAGTTTTTCACTATTTTAATTACTATTCTTGCTATTTAAAAAAAACCTCTAAATTTTAACTTTTCTTCGCGAAAATATATTGTATATCATAGATTTAGTGATACACAATATTTTACACTAGAATGTAATATATTGTGCAAAAATGTGTACATCCGCATGCCCAAATATGCCATTTATGTGAAAATATATTGTATATCATAGATTTAGTGATACACAATATTTTACACTAGAATGTAATATATTGTGCAAAAATGTGTACATCCGCATGCCCAAATATGCCATTTATGTGAAAATATATTGTATATCATAGATTTAGTGATACACAATATTTTACACTAGAATGTAATATATTGTGCAAAAATGTGTACATCCGCATGCCCAAATATGCCATTTATGTGAAAATATATTGTATATCATAGATTTAGTGATACACAATATTTTACACTAGAATGTAATATATTGTGCAAAAATGTGTACATCCGCATGCCCAAATATGCCATTTATGTGAAAATATATTGTATATCATAGATTTAGTGATACACAATATTTTACACTAGAATGTAATATATTGTGCAAAAATGTGTACATCCGCATGCCCAAATATGCCATTTATGTGAAAATATATTGTATATCATAGATTTAGTGATACACAATATTTTACACTAGAATGTAATATATTGTGCAAAAATGTGTACATCCGCATGCCCAAATATGCCATTTATGTGAAAATATATTGTATATCATAGATTTAGTGATACACAATATTTTACACTAGAATGTAATATATTGTGCAAAAATGTGTACATCCGCATGCCCAAATATGCCATTTATGTGAAAATATATTGTATATCATAGATTTAGTGATACACAATATTTTACACTAGAATGTAATATATTGTGCAAAAATGTGTACATCCGCATGCCCAAATATGCCATTTATGTGAAAATATATTGTATATCATAGATTTAGTGATACACAATATTTTACACTAGAATGTAATATATTGTGCAAAAATGTGTACATCCGCATGCCCAAATATGCCATTTATGTGAAAATATATTGTATATCATAGATTTAGTGATACACAATATTTTACACTAGAATGTAATATATTGTGCAAAAATGTGTACATCCGCATGCCCAAATATGCCATTTATGTGAAAATATATTGTATATCATAGATTTAGTGATACACAATATTTTACACTAGAATGTAATATATTGTGCAAAAATGTGTACATCCGCATGCCCAAATATGCCATTTATGTGAAAATATATTGTATATCATAGATTTAGTGATACACAATATTTTACACTAGAATGTAATATATTGTGCAAAAATGTGTACATCCGCATGCCCAAATATGCCATTTATGTGAAAATATATTGTATATCATAGATTTAGTGATACACAATATTTTACACTAGAATGTAATATATTGTGCAAAAATGTGTACATCCGCATGCCCAAATATGCCATTTATGTGAAAATATATTGTATATCATAGATTTAGTGATACACAATATTTTACACTAGAATGTAATATATTGTGCAAAAATGTGTACATCCGCATGCCCAAATATGCCATTTATGTGAAAATATATTGTATATCATAGATTTAGTGATACACAATATTTTACACTAGAATGTAATATATTGTGCAAAAATGTGTACATCCGCATGCCCAAATATGCCATTTATGTGAAAATATATTGTATATCATAGATTTAGTGATACACAATATTTTACACTAGAATGTAATATATTGTGCAAAAATGTGTACATCCGCATGCCCAAATATGCCATTTATGTGAAAATATATTGTATATCATAGATTTAGTGATACACAATATTTTACACTAGAATGTAATATATTGTGCAAAAATGTGTACATCCGCATGCCCAAATATGCCATTTATGTGAAAATATATTGTATATCATAGATTTAGTGATACACAATATTTTACACTAGAATGTAATATATTGTGCAAAAATGTGTACATCCGCATGCCCAAATATGCCATTTATGTGAAAATATATTGTATATCATAGATTTAGTGATACACAATATTTTACACTAGAATGTAATATATTGTGCAAAAATGTGTACATCCGCATGCCCAAATATGCCATTTATGTGAAAAATGGTTAGTATATTTTTAAATTTTTTTGACATTATTTATGTCATTTTTTTCGACATTCGCTTGTTCCACGTTTATTTCACAGTACTTTATCTTTCTCTCGTTTACTTCGTTTGACTACCCGGCATTTCACTTATCTATGGACACGATTTGATTTTCTATGGACCTTCGCTTTTTTTGTTGTTGTTTCAAAACATGACTCTCTGGTTGAGAGATGCCAAATTAACGAAAGATACCTCGAACGTCACACTTCAAAGTCAACACAACACAAAGGGCAATCATGTTGACTCGTCGACAACAAAAATAATTTCACAGATTTCTGTTTTACAAAAAACGATGCAAAACGCATTGAAAAATAGAACACGTTCTATTTTTTCCCGCCGCGTTGAAAAACCCGCCGAAAATCTGAACCCCGTTGAAAACTTCGTACGTCTAGAGCACATTTAAGAGTTATAAAATTTATTTGCCTTGTATAAAACATATATAATACCTACCATTCTAAATTTGTACTCTGAAATAAAATCTTACAGTCTTACTTATAATGACTTTTTATGTTAGGTTTAAAACAGTGTATAACAACAGTACTGAAAATTACTATTCATAATAGCATATATAAGGCAATAATGCTACATAACGGCTACATTACACCTATACAGGGTTACAGGTTTAGTCGTACAGAATATTAAAGGACGTTATTATTCAGGTCATTTCTGATGGATTTGATGCTAAATGTTAGGTCCGAAACTTAACCGTTATGGAGATATTGAATTTTAAAGATTTAAAAAAAAAAATTTGGCTACTTTATCAATTTTTTACGGATTAGAGGTCTTAGGGTCCGTTTTTTTATGTATCTAGTTAGAGGGCATGTCAATTAATAAAAATGATTAACAAAAACTGAACCTACTACTAACAGCTTAAAAATACAGCTTAAAAATACAGCTCGACAACAGTTAGAATTAAAGAATTATCACAAAGTGTTTTTAACTTTGAAGCGCTTTGTTTGAAAAAAAAAATTATGCAAATTATTCTGAAAATAATTGTAAAAACTTCTACTTTTCTTTAGCTATTCAAAAAGATATAACACTTGCTATTAAATAGTCAAACCATTGACCATATAACAGTTAAGGTAGTAGAGGGTACATTTTAGTTTGAGGAAAAAGTAGCTTAAATACGTAAACAAAACAAAAAAAAACACAGAAATATTTTTATAATTCATGTTTGACATGGCCGCCGCTATTTCTTACACAAATTGTCATTCTTTTTCTTAAATTACTATTAAACATGAATTATAAAAATATTGCTCTGTTTTTTTTTGTTTTGTTTACGTATTTTAGCTACTTTTTCCTCAAACTAAAATGTCCCCTCTACTACCTTAACTGTTATTTGGTCAATGGTTTGACTATTATTAATGTTATAGCTTTTTGAATAGCTAAAGAAACGTAGAAGTTTTTACAATTATTTGCAGAATAAGTTCCATATTTTTTTTTTCAAACAAAGAGCTTCAAAGTTAAAAACACTTTGTGACAATTCTTTAATTCTAACTGTTGTCGAGCTGTCTTTTTAAGCTGTTAGTAGTAGGTTAAGTTTTTGTTAATCATTTTTGTTAATCAATTGACATGCCCTCTAACTAGATACATAAAAAACGGACCCTAAGACCTCTAATCCGTAAAAAATTGATAAAATAACCAAATTTTTTTTTTTTAAATCTTTAAAATTCAATATCTCCATAACGCTTAAGTTTCGGACTTAACATTTAGCATCAAATCCATCAGAAATGACCTGAGTAATAACGTCCTTTAATATTCTGTACGACTAAACGTACGACTGAAAGACGTTCTGTACGACTGAAAGACTCAAAACAACTTACGGTATGCGAGAAAACACATATAAATGGTTTCAATCTTATCTCAAAGGACGACACCAAACTATCAAATTCAATAACCTAAAATCATCTCCCGCTTTTGTAAAATTCGGAGTTCCCCAAGGTTCCGTGCTAGGTCCGTTACTATTTATCTTATACACAAAAGACATATTTTCAATCATTGACTCCCACGGACTACTCGCACACTGTTATGCGGACGATTGGCAGCTTTACTTTTATTGCTCACCAGAAAATGCTCACCATCTAAAAACCACAATCTGTAAATGTATCGAAGATATCGGTGTTTGGATGTCAGCAAACAAACTTAAGCTAAACCCAACAAAGACAGAACTACTCTGGACAGCAACACGCAAACGAAGCCATTTAATAGACACTTCCCCACTAACTTTCGAAAATTCAGATATTCTTCCTAAATCCTGTGTTAAACTTCTTGGAGTCAAAATAGATTCAAATCTAAGCTTTTCAAACCAAATTAACACAGTTACTTCTTCTGCTTTCTTTCAACTAAGACGTTTAAAGTCAATCCGAAGGAGTATCCCAATTGAAGCCATGAAATCTTTGGTAAGCGCCTTTGTTGTCTCCCGTTTGGATTATTGTAACGGTATATATGCGAATTTACCAAAGAAAGAAATTAATAAAATTCAGTCAGTTTTCAATGCTGCAGCCAGACTCATCACTGGAGCCTCCAAATTTTCTCACATCTCTCACCATCTTCGCAATCTACATTGGCTTAAAGTCCCCGAAAGAATTGAATATAAGCTCTGTCTCATAATATTTAAAGCACTTCGTGGTATGGCTCCTACTTACCTCTCTGAACTGTGCATTCCGCTTTCAATAAATGACAGACAATCATCACTTCGTTCTGCCTCTTCATCCATGGTTGGGAAATTAGTTGAAATAAACAGGGTGCACACAACTAATTTCGGTGATCGTGCATTTGCTGTGGCAGGACCAAATGCATGGAATAAGCTCCCACACACCCTCAGACAAACCGAAAATATATCTTCGTTCAGGAAAAAACTCAAAACGCACCTTTTTCGCAAATCTTACCAGAGCCGAAATGATACAACATAATCATTTTTTCAGCGCCCTTGAGGTGAGATTTTCACAAAAACGGCGCTATATAAATTATCCAAATTTATTATTTATTATTATAAACCTGTAACCCTGTATAAGATAAACACGGTCCCAGGTTGTTTTAACAGCAATATAAGAAGAGTATAGGGACCAAACATTACTGAAAATCACTATTCATAATAACATATATACATATATAAGGCAATGATGCTATATAACGGCTACATTACGCCTATATAAGATAAACACGGTCCCAGGTTGTTTTAACAGCAATATAAGAAGAGTATAGGGACCAAACATTACTGAAAATCACTATTCATAATAACATATATACATATATAAGGCAATGATGCTATATAACGGCTACATTACGCCTATATAAGATAAACACGGTCCCAGGTTGTTTTAACAGCAATATAAGAAGAGTATAGGGACCAAACATTACTGAAAATCACTATTCATAATAACATATATACATATATAAGGCAATGATGCTATATAACGGCTACATTACGCCTATATAAGATAAACACGGTCCCAGGTTGTTTTAACAGCAATATAAGAAGAGTATAGGGACCAAACATTACTGAAAATCACTATTCATAATAACATATATACATATATAAGGCAATGATGCTATATAACGGCTACATTACGCCTATATAAGATAAACACGGTCCCAGGTTGTTTTAACAGCAATATAAGAAGAGTATAGGGACCAAACATTACTGAAAATCACTATTCATAATAACATATATACATATATAAGGCAATGATGCTATATAACGGCTACATTACGCCTATATAAGATAAACACGGTCCCAGGTTGTTTTAACAGCAATATAAGAAGAGTATAGGGACCAAACATTACTGAAAATCACTATTCATAATAACATATATACATATATAAGGCAATGATGCTATATAACGGCTACATTACGCCTATATAAGATAAACACGGTCCCAGGTTGTTTTAACAGCAATATAAGAAGAGTATAGGGACCAAACATTACTGAAAATCACTATTCATAATAACATATATACATATATAAGGCAATGATGCTATATAACGGCTACATTACGCCTATATAAGATAAACACGGTCCCAGGTTGTTTTAACAGCAATATAAGAAGAGTATAGGGACCAAACATTACTGAAAATCACTATTCATAATAACATATATACATATATAAGGCAATGATGCTATATAACGGCTACATTACGCCTATATAAGATAAACACGGTCCCAGGTTGTTTTAACAGCAATATAAGAAGAGTATAGGGACCAAACATTACTGAAAATCACTATTCATAATAACATATATACATATATAAGGCAATGATGCTATATAACGGCTACATTACGCCTATATAAGATAAACACGGTCCCAGGTTGTTTTAACAGCAATATAAGAAGAGTATAGGGACCAAACATTACTGAAAATCACTATTCATAATAACATATATACATTTATAAGGCAATGATGCTATATAACGGCTACATTACGCCTATATAAGATAAACACGGTCCCAGGTTGTTTTAACAGCAATATAAGAAGAGTATAGGGACCAAACATTACTGAAAATCACTATTCATAATAACATATATACATATATAAGGCAATGATGCTATATAACGGCTACATTACGCCTATATAAGATAAACACGGTCCCAGGTTGTTTTAACAGCAATATAAGAAGAGTATAGGGACCAAACATTACTGAAAATCACTATTCATAATAACATATATACATATATAAGGCAATGATGCTATATAACGGCTACATTACGCCTATATAAGATAAACACGGTCCCAGGTTGTTTTAACAGCAATATAAGAAGAGTATAGGGACTGAACATTTCTGATAATTCCCAAATATTGCCGATAGTCGTATTACATGTCAATTATTTTGGACATTTG
Source organism: Molanna angustata (assembly GCA_963576475.1). NCBI lineage: Eukaryota > Metazoa > Arthropoda > Insecta > Trichoptera > Molannidae > Molanna > Molanna angustata. Next base: position 21,027,072 of record OY754979.1, read on the forward strand.
TGAAGCGGAATGAATATTTGCTTTCCATTTATTTTCACAAATTATTAAATCAACAGATAATTATAAAAATAACAAATTGTTTCGCGTCTTAATCATAAAAAAACGAATTACAAAAAATATTTGTCATAACCACTGACAGATCATTTGAGAATAGGTATTTCATAATTGCTCCAGTTTTCGCTACAGCTTTTCATATAAATATCTTAATAATGTTATTGAAGAAATAAAATATAAAAATAAAGCCCAAACACTATAGAAACATTATATATTTTTTTCAAAACATCAACAAATGTCAAATCACCGGAGAAACATGAATGAATTGCAACGTTGTCAGCTCAAACAGTAACATAGCAACGATATTGTTATATTGCTATATAAATTTTATTATGAATAGTCAATAATATAAGTGCTTATACTGTGTTTTAGCTATATAATGTTTTAACCGCAGTATAAGGAAATATTATGATTAAGACTGTAAGTTTTTATACAAATATATATGTCAATAATATAGGTCTATAGAACCATTTACCCATATTTTGTATTTGTCTATATTGTTAAGTCATAGAATGTTTATTACACATACATATATAACAATAGTCACTTTCATGACAACGAAGCTTACCAAAAAATAAAAATTAAATCGTATTTATAGTTATGAACTTCCACTGTGTTAATGATAAGTAATATTTTGAAATTATTTAATTTACGATATTTTTTATACATTTATTAATAAAAAAATAATTACTTACTCTATTTATGTTATTTTGCCTAATCACTTGAGGGGATTTTTAGCTGTGATCTTAATAATTAAAATAATAATACAGAGTCCGGAACAACCCGTGCCCACCACTTTTTTTTATTATTTATTAATTTATTGGATACAACAGTTATAACAGTTACACATTTCAATATTTTTGGCGCCAATAACTGCATCCATCATTTTAACAATTAGAGTAGGCACATACAAGTTCAGTTTTTTTTTTATACAAAGAAAAAATAAAAGATAAAAAGAGGGAGGGGGTAGACGGGAAGTATGGGGAAGTGAAGAATTTAGTCGTCAAATAAAGGTTTTAAATCTGATATTGACACTTATATCAACCATCGAGGTTTTTTGTGTAAAACATATATTTTGGTTTCCTTTTTGAATTCCTCGATGGATACGCACTTCTTCAAACTGGCAGGAATGGGGTTCCATACCTTGGGCAGCAACATAAAATATTCATGCAAGTTGTCTTTTAGAGTCCGTTATTTGCTATGTCAAATTTATAGAAATGAATAGTAAAATAATAATAATGAACATTTCCTTGCATCCTGCGCAAGCGGCGAGTTTATTGCCTATTCTATTCCTATTTCTCTATATTATTATATTAAGGGTTAATAAATCACAAAATATTTTTATTCAACTAAAAATAGGAAATAACTTTTTGCTCGTATTTCGTATTGTTAGGATTGTAAATAAAATATTGAATAAGATATATAGGTATGTTTATATCGTGGGAAAGCAGTTCCTTCCCACGTTATTTAGCCCACACATGACATTTGAAAGAAAGCTTTCAATATTTGAGAAACATTTAGAAATATCAAAAGTCGGTAGGTAATTAATAAAGTAATTTCAAGTATTTCTATAAATAATATCAAAAGCGTAAACAATTCTACGACAGCGAAAATTTTTGTTTTTTTTTACAAAGGCTGGTTTATTCATTATTTTTTTCCATCACAGCACATCCCACGATGTGGACTAACCAGCGATAGGTTTTCGGGTGTGCATTACCACGTAAAGGGAAGCATGAAACATGCGTGTACCCACACGCCAGTCTCGCCTCATCTAAAATGGCACTACATTCAGATTGAGCGGTGTTCTCATTCTTGCAGGTATACTCATGAAGTTGATAACAGTAAAATTAAGATCAGCTTCAGATTTTAGCAATCTTTGAGGCTAAATTAATTAAATAATAATATTAATTTTTACAACAATTAATGAAAATTTCACAATAAACGTTGATTATTTTTTTGTGATTAAATGTTGAGAAAGATTTAAATTGAATTATAATCGAGTACTGTTTTATACATTTTTAAGATAAGGGCAAGATAAGAACGTGTCATGGGTAGCCCCCCTGCACTATGTGAGATGTTATTATTATTGACAAAACATCTCAATAGAGGCAAAGTTGGGATATTATTATAAGAGAACCAGGAACTCAGGCACCTACAGGGCTTACGACCTGTCATCGGCTGGTTTACGTGATCACTTTATGCGCTTGCGCAACGTTCAATTGCCTCTATTAAGATGTTATTGTCAATAATAATATCATTTGACTCCCGATAGGGAAAAAAATCCAATGTTTGCGTATATGCAATTAAAAAATATATTCGATTGAGATGTTATTGTCTCTTGTTATATTTTCGATTACCCAGCTCTTACGGGACTCCTGAAAACGATGATAATAGAAAAGAGTGGAAGCACTATTCTAAGCCGGTGCCTCACAGCTATAGCGTACTCTTCAACTCTTATTATATAAATAACGAAATAACTGTTTCAAACCACTAACAAAAATCAATAAAAATCGCGTAGGGGCTTAAAACAAATTGCTTTTTGTATTTTTATTTTTTTTATATTACCATTTTGGTTGACCTTAAACTTTGTGGTAGGTATAAGTTAAGTGCCAGAAACGATTTTGAAGCAGAATCGGTTATTGATTTTACCTTATATAAAATTGCCTCGAAAAAATCACATAAAATCAGTTTTGTATTTTATTTGTGTTTTATTTGTCCGGTTACGTAAATTCGACCCAGAAAAGTACTATTATAATCCCACTGAGGATTCGAGGGCATAGTAAACGAGTGGGTTGTGACCAACGCTAAACTCCTCACTGACAAGTCATTCTATATAGTATTCAAATTTTGTCTGGAAAATATTCAGCATTTTCATAAAATGAATTTGTTAAATTATTTTTTTTATATAAATATTTTATTATGAAAACTTGATAATTCTTCAATGCCATTTTATGAGAGTGATATGTCTTTTTACCGATTTGAAAATAAAAATTTCAAATTTAAGTTTCCTGAGCTTGGGGTCACTTTGAAATATTTGATAGTTAAAAAATAGAGAAGCATTATTCAGATATCCTTCAAAATCTAATGGTATCTAAGTGAGTATCATATATACAAATTTGCAAAATTTGAAAAGAATCGAATGAGTCTATAATCGATAAAGTAAAATAAACACGCCGTACATAGCACACAGCACATAGCACACACACACACACAGATACATTGTGGTGAAACTTTTAGAATACAATCTCAGCATGATACTAATTGATAATCTGCAATAAAAAAATAGCCTTATAAATTGTGAAATCATAACTCCCCATTATATCCCCTTGGGTTAGTAAAGAATATAAATATAGGTATTGTAAGAGTTTTACAAATTGACAATTTTGACGCGAGTTACGCCTGGTTTACACCAGTTTAATGTTTAGTCAAGTTGCAGGTGGACAGTGACCGTTTTCACTGCAGACAGTCGACTGTCATTTTTAACGTCGCGATGAATGGACAACGTCGCAAATTTCCACGATAAAGACGCGCCGCGCGCGCTTCGTCTCTTTTTACTAACTATACATTGTACTGTTTACACGCTCCAAGTAACGAGTCATGTGAGGATGTTACTTGTCGAAAAAATAGAAAACGATTCCATTTCTTATTTTACTCCAATGTACTACTTACCCATCACTGTCCTTACTTACCTGACTAAACACTAATCTGTTGTAAACCCGGCATTATAGAGCAGATCGGTGTATCTAGTCATTTTGAAATGATAACTTGAAGGATGAAAATGAAATAATTCAGATTGCTAAAATAATTAACTTGTATTAACGAAGTAAATATGTACCTACATGTTCTACATATATGTCAAAAGGTATAGTGTTAGGTTATTTATGTTCACTTCAAATATCAATTCGACATAATGGTAAGTATTTGTACATAATATCCTCTGATTTAAAATCAAAATTGAGCGGATCAAAAGTTATAAGGAGGGGCGGATACACAGACACACTGACACACAGACCCACGAAATGTTCTACTCCGAATTCTGATTAAATCCGTATAAAGAACATATATGCTGCGAAGCTTCTAAGATGGTGTTTTTTGACTTCAAAGTTGGAAAAACCGTGAAAAATATAGACCCTGCATACAATATCGCGTATCCTGGCTAGAAACTTTGTCGATATGTTAAGAGAACAAAGTTCTCTTGAACAAATTGACAGTTGGAATACCTAATATTTTTTAACCTCATTTTATTTTTTGATAAATTGCCTGTCTTTGTAAGTACTTAAATAAGTTGTTAGATTTTCTTGTGTTTTTTGAAGTTTACATTGTGAAAAATCGTTATTGTAAATAAAATCTTGTGAAACGTAATGTATACTTTGAATGAAAATACGGACGTTTAAACAAGTGAGAAACATTTTAATACAGCTTAAAGCCTACTTAAAAGAAGCCCCGATGAAACTTTAATACGCTTTCGTTACTTATTTTATAACATCTAAAACTTTTCAATTTACTGTTGCCGTACTGAAACAATCACTCGTCAAGTAGATAATAAAATACACAATCCTAGAAATGTCGAATTTTATTTATTTTAATAAATTTTGACACAGAGCACAGAGTATACAATACATATTTACTGTTACATACATATACATACATATTTTTCTTCTTCTTCTTCAGCCCTCTTTCCTCTACTGCTGGATATATTCCTCTTCCATACCCTTCCATTTCTTTCTGCCGGTTGCAATTTTACCCCCCACAGCGGCTATGTCGTCGGACCATCTTTTTTGAAGTCTTCCGACGCCTCTCTTATTTTCCCAAGGTCTCCATCTTAATATTTTAGGGTTCCATCTTGTGGGGTCTTGTCTTGCAATATGGCCCGCCTATTGCCACTTCAATCTTACTACGCGATCCATAACATCCGCTACTCTGGTTCTCTTCCTAATTTCCTCATTACTTATTCTACTTACTTTCCGTGTCCGGTTCCGGTGGTGAAAGGATTAGCCGGCATTCAGCTGTTTCCAGGGGGCGCCCGATTGCTTTTTGAAGTTGTTTCTATGTGCAATCTTCGTGGAGGCTCCTTTCTTGCTCCCCCTTTCTTTCTTTCTTTCTTTCTTAGTCCTATACCAAGCATGGATCGCTGTATATATTTTAGCTTTTCTATATTTCTTTTTGTAAGGGCCATGGTTTCCAATACATAATATGTAGTCACTGGCAGTATACATGATTCGTGTGTTTTTCTTTTCAGACAAATCGGAATCTTTACATTTTCTAGGATGTCTCTAAGTTTGCCAAAAGCTGCCCAATTCATTCCTATTCTTCTTGGCATAATACATACATACACATACACTTATACCTATACATACATCTATTCTTCTTCTTCTTCTTCTTTCTCAGCCATCTCTCCAATGCTGGATGTAGACCTCTTCTTAAAGCTTCCACTCTTTTTTTTTCTGGGCTTTTCGAACCCATCCGCTTCCAGCGACAGGGACAATATCATCGGTCCACCTTTTCTGGGGCCGGCCTATTCCCCTTTTCATACATCTATTACACATACCAAAAATCCCACAAGGCTTATCCTGTTTGTGGGTATATCTTAATAAAATTAGAAACATTAATGTTGGTTGTGTAAATAGTTATTTTGATAATTTATATAACGTGATAAATACATTTTAAAATGATAAGGCATAATACATAGGATGTGAATGGCATATAAAAACATAAAACTGGCCTAAAAAAATTAACTATTACATAAAAAAAACAAAATATACCTAAATAACAGAAATAAAAACAAAATAGAAAAAAAATAATAAGAGCTTTATAAGAGGAAATCCTGTTTGTTCTCATTATCAATAAGCCATGACTTGAGACGATTAACAAATGCTGAGTGATTATTTAGAGACTCAAGAAACATTGGTAATATATTGTATGATCTAGGAGCTACATACATAGAATGTCTTTGTGTTGATCTCTTATTGCAGATTGGAACTTTATATACATTAGTTATAAGGCGATCACTTGTGCGATTTTGTGAATTTAACATGAACATTTCTTTTTTTTTAAATTGCATATACGCAAACATTAGGTATACAATATTATGTTACTAGTTCATACAATATGTTACCATGTTTGCGTATATACAATTATAAAAAATATTCAATTTACATACACATTGTACAAGTAGGTAAAAAAGCCAAAAATTAAATAATATTTCCGGCGCAGTTCAGGGGTGACATCTGTGCTAGACACCGTCACCTCATTTATAAGGACTACTTTATAGATGGCAATAGTAAAATTCCTTATTTTCAGGTGAATTGTTACACATTATTCAAATATATAGAACTTTCAAAAACTACATTGATAAGGGAACTCAATAAGAAGGCATAATTTGTGATCGTTGTGCAAGCGCATAAAGTGATCACGTAAACCAGCCGATGACAGATTGTAAGCCCTGTAGGTGCCTTGAGTTCCTGGTTCTATAATATCCCAACTTCGTCTCTATTGAGATGTCAAAAAGTTTTTCAATAAAAATATCATCAACATTTATGTTTTTTTGTGGATGAACTTAAGACATTGCAGCAGATAAAGTTTTCTCAGATTAAATAATCTACACTAATAATTGAAGTAACGGCATTTTGTAGTTTAACTTTCCTGAATTACCACCAATTGTTTTTATACACAACTTTTAATTAAAATCCTTGACATGTTCCCTTCTTCACGAATATATGTACGATAAATTTTCCTCAGACAGTATAGTAGAGTTCTTGTCGAAAAGTTGACATGGAGAGGTTACAGTGTACCTATTCCGAAAAGGTAGTTATGCTCAGAACCTTGATCCAGATTATTAATGAACACAAGGATGAATTGAATTAGTTGATATCTAAATAAATTGCTATTAAAATTGAAGATGGAAATCCACGACTAACAAAAACGGAACCCAATATTTTGGAAATAATTTAGCCTAAGAACTAAGCACGAATTTCATTGCATAATTAATCTGCACTATAAACATAACCACAGAATTTTCTAGTGAATATAAAAGTACACGGCCAGTTTGTAATTAAGTTAACAAAATAAAAAACAGTTTGAGTTAGAGTAGGTACCTAATATAAGCAAGTTTAGGTCGGTCTGTGTATAACGGCTTATTCCTTAGGGTATAATGGAATAGTAGATATATAAATAATTTAGGTACTTTTGTACAGATGGCTAAGCAAAGAGGATAAGTTTTGTTTTATTTGTATCGAAATGTACGAGTATTTACCAAGATACCAGAACCTTTTACCTCACTCCAGATATCCGCATTAAAACATATTTTCTTCAAATGCAGGGGCGAATTTGTGAAATTAAGAAGGTATATTTATAAAAACGAATAACACACGAAGAATTTAAACAAACCAAAATTAATACCTACCTATATAGAAAGCGAAATACCCCGAGTTAACATAGATAATATTTAATTAATTCAAAATGAACGACAACATGAAAAAAAATGAATTTGTTTGGTAGGTAGATACTTGAACTTAAAAGAGCGAATATGAAGAGGCCAGAACAGTCGACGGTTCACACTAAGATTTTTTTAAAGAAACCAGAATTTCGTTAAAGAAATCCTTAGTTATTCAAGTATTTTTTAACGGAATTCCGGATTTCGAATCAATATTTTTTTTCATTGTTTTCTATGAAGTACACGAAGCGATAAATTTTTGCAATGAAAAAAGTGATTGGTACTCGGAAGGTACTTCAGCAGACTTAACTGCAAAATCCGATCTCATTTTCAAATATTTCGCTTAGAACCCACCTTTTTAACGAAGAATGATGCGGTAGGTACCTAGGTATTTTTTAATTGTAATAAAAAATATCTCTCGTTGTTCACTTTGAACATTCCTAAGAAAATAATTGTTCTAAAATTAGGAGTACGACTCTGGTAAATAAAACAATAATTTTCCTAATGTAGATACAGTAGTTATTTGTCGTATCTAAGAAACATCTGAGAAAACTACCACTTTGATCGTAGAAATATGTGGGATAGTAATTTTATTCTTCGGCTAGCATGTACCTATTAAATACAATACAATGTTTTTTTTTTCTGGAGGTTAGAATTTTTAATATGATTGTTACTAAATGACATGCAGTCTTCACAATAATATATTGTCATCATAACAAAACCCTTTGTTTAGTAGAACTGTAATAATATTTAATGCAACAACTAATTCAATAATATTGGTCATCAATTTGTTTCAAGTCAAGTCACCCACGTAGGTACCTCTGTGTTTGCATTAAAAATATACAGTTTTCGACCACCTGGTTGCCCCACAGTGGCGTAGCTACCAAACAGCAGTCATGCAAAGCACGAGGGTCCAGCTTTAACTAACAGGTGCCCAAATTTCTAAACACAGCACAAGAAAATAATAATCTAAAAGTTCAAACACCAACATAAACAATTTGGATAATATTTCAAAAGTAGATCGTGAAATATTATTACGTACCTAATTAAAAAAAATATAGCATGTTAGAATACAAAAAAAAAACTCACATTTATTAAATTTTGAATAACCGTATTTAGCAAGAAAAGCACATTTCGCAATAACCGAGTTTTCAACTGTACAATAACCGAGTACAGAAGTTTCCGTCATTCTCAGTATTGTATAAGCGATCAAAAATATTGTGATTAGGTAATAGTTTAGAAGAGAAATAACACAGCTGATAACAATTTTCATTGAGATAGAGAATTGGAATCATCGGTTAAGAAGGGGTTTATAGTTTTTGCATGAGTTTACATTTTTACAACACAAAACTACTGGAGACACGCAGATCAATTTAAGATATTTGTTTTCTATATAAAATTATTAACGGTCTGATCGACAGCGCACCCCTTCTAAGATCACTCCGTTTACACTGTCCACTTAGAAGAAATAGAAACCAGTCTCTCTTTTATATAGAACCATCTAAAACTAACTATATACTAAATTCTTATATTAATAGAGCTTGTACTGGGTACAATAGAAATTGTTTGAGCGATCCGGAAATGGATATGTTTGCTTCAAGTTTTTATATATTCAAAAAAAAACGTAAATTTATCGGATGTTTAATCTGTGCTCTGTTTTATTGTGCCCCTTTAACTTAATTTTAATTTATTATTATTCATACATTGAGAAACGGGAGGTAAATCATAATATGAGTTTCTAGTGGTCGATGCTTCCCCCCCACTCCCCCCCCCCACTCCCCCCCCCCACTCCCCCCCTACCTCTCTCCTTTCCCATCCTGTCTTCATAATTATTAATAAATGTGTATGTACTTAATATATTTAGAATACTATAATTAGCAACATAAAAACTATCTCTGTATATTTGTATAAAATATTTATTGTATTGCTGTTGTATTCTATAAAATAAAATGAAAAAAGTATATATAAAAAAATGAGTATCCAGAATGTCTATCTACGCAATCATGAAATAGTTTTCTGGTACTGTTTGCTTCAATAAACCGTTTATTTCTCCAAATTACCAATATTAACCTTCCAGGAATCATGAATTGCTCGAAAATCTTCACTCTTCCCAGGGGAAAAATATATTGTAGATGCTTCCATTTGTCCACGCATTTCGAAATTAAATTTTATAACAGTCTATAAAAAGATAATCCAATAATTCTCACTTTTCTAGATTTCAGTCTATACTAGTCTCCTCCCACGGATTTATCTTAATAATCCAGATAGAAATACAAAATCCACATAGATCGGTACACTTGAAGATTGAGTGGGTGTTCTTAATAGATTTAAAAAAGTAATATTCATTGATCCTCGCGCTTCAATACTTTGAAGAATCTGGTCTTTTCTGGATTATCCTTTCGTGGATTTTTTTTGTAAATAGTAACGGCTTACTAACTTTGCCAACCGCCGTGGCACAGTTGGTTAGCCGATCGGTTTCTGCGCGGGCGTCCTGGGTTCGATTCCCAGCAGAGGAGAAATTTATTTTTCACTTATATATTTTTAATGACGCATGTGTACCTAAATGGTGTGATAAAAAATAAAAATAAATAAATAACTTAATACTTAAGTTGTCATGACAAACGTCTGGGTGTTGTGTTAGTGTATGGAATTTTACGCCGTGACATTAGTCATACGACGTAATATGGCAAGTTCCATAAAAAAAAACAACAAACGGCCTTGTACGTAAGATGCACAGATCAAGAAGAACATTTTTGATCCTTCTTGTATTGATTCCTCCATCGGGCAGACCATCGGGCCTTTTTCAGCAATTTCATAAGATTTTTTTTTAATAAATGAAAATTACCTTGTTAAACAAGTACATATACATCTTCATACGTTCCCTAAAATAAGCGTAAATGCTTGTGCTATAAGAGAAACGAAATCGGTCGAGGCAGGATTCGAACTCACGACCACTGGATTACAAGCCCAGCGCGCTAACCGCTCTGCCATCGACCCATCTATCTATAAGATGAATATCTTCTACATAAAAAAAAACAGGACGACAATCAAAATCCCTCAATTATTTCAAATTTGATTTTACATTAAGGCTGCACATGTATTCAACTGTGATAAGTTTCGTTGGCGTTTCCCCCATTTATTTTGTTTTTTTTTATTTTATTTTATTTTAAGTACCTACACAAACAATGACTGGGCAAATAAACTGGTGATACACAACATAAAAAACAGAGTCACGCCCAGCATCAATTTTATGTAAACATTATTATTATTAGTAGTAGTGTAAGAAAAAACAAAGAATACTCAGCTAATACAGATATAATCGTCTTGAAAATAAAAACAGGTATAGATTTTACATAGTATTGTCTACAGTCTACAACTTGACAGCTCCATGCAAGAGTCATAATATTTAAAAATTCTCTCGTTAAAAAAATTCCGAATGTACCGCTGAAATTTGCGGGATTCCTTCGCTATCCGTTTAATTTGTTTGGTGTAAAACTATAATTTTGCAACAAAATTGTTAAATATGATGCAAACACTTTGACTTGAACTTTTAAATTTGTTTGTTGATTTTTTTAAGTGTAATTCGTACTGTTGCTTACGTCTTTCCTGTCACGTCGTACAAAATGTATGGCGGAACGAACCCCACAACTTGAGAAGTGGGGTTCAACCCGCTAAAAATTCTCAATGCCTGTGCGGCCTTAATTTTAAAAATCCAAATAAAATTCTACGTATTTTTTGCTCCACTTTGCTTCAAGTCTGTACGAAACGTCTGTTGATAAGAAACAATAAAAGCATTATTTGGTCTAATGGCGATCATATTTTTTATGGATGTTCGAAGTACATATATCGAGTTTCGATACTTTATTGAAAACTTGACACGAAAATAATGGCGTCTGCCAAGAACGATGACATTAAATGAATTGATCTTTTCGTGCGATAAAAACGATAAATACATATGATATCGTGCTGTACCTTTTATAAATATGCACGGTTCAGTCCATAAAATATGTGTAAAAGTAAAATTCAGTAATTTTATCTTGTATTATCTCCAATCCCCCAATTTTATGTAAGTAATTTTTGGAAAACTTATATTCTTTGGTTCTTTATAGTCCATTGAAGGCTTAATAGTAAATTTTGAAAATCTTTTCCGCAGTACCCTCAAAAGATATGTCTTCCAAATAAAGAAAATTTTATTTTAAAATCTTTATTCTATTTCGTGATTTTTTTTTGAAATTTGAATTTATCCAATACTTTTCTTGTAAATTTAGTAATTTTCTTGTAAGTTGATCACTCAATTTTCCCTTACAGTCACAGAAGCTATTTTACTTCTATTATATACATTTTTCATACAAATAAGAAATTTATTTCACATTGATATGGCAATCCATAGATTTTTTTCTTTAAATTTTGACAATCCTTGAATGTATTTTTGTTGAGGAAAAATATTTTTTTATGATAAATTTATGTGTTTCACTGCCTATATTTCCAAAGTTTTTAAAAATTTCGAAAAAAGCCGAAACATCCCAACTAGATAATTTAATTTTCTATAAAAGTATTAATAGGTACTGTACAAGTAAATCTCAATTTTTTTAACAATTTTTTTAAAAATCGAATTTAGTGACGACATCGTTTCATACAATTTGTAAGGCAGTAAACACAACACAATATCTCGCTCAATAGTTTGATACCTACTTAATCAACAAACATGCATCATGCTGTTTTTATATTCTGGGTAGGGAAAACACTTACCTTCATACTATCTTATCCTGACATAATATATACCTACATGTTTACCTACATACATAGAAGTCAAAATATATTAAAATATTCATTAATTTGTGTTTAAGTGTTTATAGTTTGGTACGTATTCTTCAATTATGCATACTATCGCCATGGACAGTAGGATCTCATGTGTTACATGCAACTTGTATTGAATAAATGTTGACAGTGACTATTGAATCCCATAAAACATTAGTGACCATGTTATATATGAGTATAATAGAAATAATGTATGATTAATGATACGCCAAATGTGTTTACATTATATCCATAGTTAAATATAAAAATAGCTTACGACAGGTATAACTACAAGCTTAGGAGGCATTTTAGTTCCGCTTAGATTTTAATTAAGATAAATGAAATAAAACACATTTTTGTAAATCAAACATTAGAGTTGTCTATAGGAAAATCGTTGTTTTTTTTATTTAATCATTATTCTTTATATTATATGTATTTTTAGGGGTTTTTTAATTTCATCTATATTTGTATGAAAAAATTATGAAACACGAAAAAGTTTTTTTTCCTAAAAAATAATATTAATTTTTGTTCTTACCTATTCATTATGGGGGTTATAAAACAAAATTAATAGAAATAATTTAAATTCAACTAGTAGTTATTTGTAGCGTAAACTTAATCCAACTGGAAAACAAAATAATTTGACCAACAACCTCTTTAATCACATCAAATGTTGATTCAAATACTTTACGATCCATATGTAAAATATGAACGGACTCAATAGAAAAAAACATTTTTTTAAAACATAATACGTATATGTTTGTGTGCAGAGCAGTTTTTACAATAAATACGTTTACATCAGTTACTATGACATGAGTGCATGAGTAACATAAACTCAAATCAGTAAGTACACAATCATTGATAAAATAACTTACATATATTATTATGATACAAATTATGGATATTATACGGTTTGCATTGCATATAAAAATCAGGCGTTAATAAGATTGTAAAGGCGATATTGTTTACGTGCGAAGATCGAATATTTTTGTATCTCTCCTAAGGATACGACTCGAATTAAATCTATTCAACACACGTTATATAAGATTGGTAATTAGTTTTTTTTACTGTACAAGTTCAAACTCCCAGAAACATCATCATCATCACAGGCTACCCTGGCCTCCAGAAATCGTCTTCATCTCTTCCTATCGAATTTTCTTCAATTAATCAGATCCATTTCTTTGATATCGTACAGTTCGTCGTCCAGCCAACTCAAGCATCGTATAAGGTTGCCTCTAGTTCTCCTTTTAGGAATTCAGGCAGGTTTAATATTATTTTATTGAAATACGGTGTTACTCCAACAACCTCATATAAAATTTCAGGTAGGTATTATAGTTTAGTCGCTATAGCTCATAAAAACAGACACTGCATTAAATTAAATTGAATATAATTATCACCAAATATCTTGAACGAGCTTCCGGTTACGCAGCGCGCAAATTTGTCTTTTGGCTTCGTTGTTTTACGTGCAAATCGCCCCCCTTCTTTGTTAAAAAATTAAGTTATTTGGCGACACCTATACCTACATTGATTTAAAAGCATTTCACAATTCAATTTTGAAAATTGTATTTTTTTTTATTTTTTTTTATTTTATAAAAAGGGTACATCGACAGACATCCAGCTCACAATTCTCACAAAAAGAAAACAATATTGGTTATTACTATGAGTGCTGGACGTCCAATTATGGATGCACACAAAATTACATGAGCTCTCACTCAATCACACACGCAAGTTACACAAGTATGAGTTACATAAATTAGACAAAATTCGGCTACAAAAGTTAAGAAAAAAAACAGTTACATAATTCAAGAAAAAAATAAGTTATAGAAGTTACATAAGTAGAAACAATTTTTTTTTTATATTGACAATTTTTCGTAGTTTTTGTAAGTGATATCCATAGATAGTATAGATAGGTATGTATATATGTATGTAGTTATACATACCTATCTATCAGGTAGGTACCAACCTGATCTTGAACGTTGACGTAGATAGCTGGGCGTACCAATTATGTATATGGCTACCACCGGCACGCCACGGCATTGATTCCGTCGCCTTGTGTAGCAAGAACTCACCACGTTCGCTAGGTCATAACAACGGCCGGCCGCCATTGGTCCGTCTGGGGGGCACGTCCTACGCAAGCGCGCCAACGTCATTGCGGAAAATAATCGTTTTTCCCGCGCGCGCCAACTCTCAACGCCGCTTTTTGTCTATGGTCTCAGCTCTGACGTCATTCCATTCTGCGTTTCGGAAAATTTAAATATGTGCTGTTCGATTTTTTTCTTTCACAGAGTGGAAGTTCATCATGAATATTTCGTACAATATAATAAAATGAAACATAGTTAAGGCTCTTATTTTAAACTCATCACGTAAATTTTAACTGATTCTACATGATTTTTTTTGCCGTAAATAATAAATTTATAACTTCATGAAACTAAACTTGTTGTGTTACTTCCAAATGACTCTCAACATGATGCAACTCGCTCCCGCGATTCTCATTAGGCCAGTCGTCTTAAACAAACTAAATTATTATTGACCTTTATTGGGTATTTAATGATTTTATTTAATTGAATCCGTACATCAAATTTATTTTAATTCAAGTACTTTATCATTAAAGGTTAAATATGGTACCTACCTAAATAATTAACAATACAGATAATGTATACCTACGTTTGCAAAAGTAGACATTATGTCATCTAAAACGATTTGATAACGTTTATCACATCCGGTGTCAGGATAAAATATGAATTTCCATCTAAATGTACCAATACGTGATCGTTACATTTTACTTTGTATTATTTAGTACTTCGGTACCTACTCTATTCGGGTCATGACACTTATACATACCCGAGTATTGCTCAGAGTTCAGTAAAATATAAATAATAGTATGTATGTAGATATATCTAAATATTCTAAATAATTGTTAATAGTAAAAACTCTCACGCGTACCTAGATTTTCTGTTGTTTTTGTTACTCTTTGGAACAAAAGATGTGTTATTTTGAAAGAAATAAGGCCATTAGTGATTTCCTTAGAATAAAAATTAGAGTAAATTTATATTTTTTATATACTACCATTTCTGTGGTAAGATTTTATTATAAAGCAATAAAACATCGTTTATTGTATCGTAAAATCTCAAAGTACTTATCACAGGATCAATTGCCAAACGTTAAAAGAGATTCAATAGCCCGTATTAAATAACTGTTTATTAGCAATTTATCTTATTTCATAGCCAGTTATTCCCGTAATTGAATTACGTAGTAGCTAATAAGTTGAGTGAACTTTAATTTTTATGTTCTGAATTGCAATAATATATTTATTGTTAAATGTATTTAATAATTGCTTGTGCAAATCGGATAAAAATATGCTTGTATCACATTATACTGACTTGATAAAATTTAGTCATTCATTATTATAAACCCATGAAAGATTTATTTATTTATTTATTCCTTGTGCTTTTTATTTATTGATTGTCTAAGTGTGACCAAATCACCCGAGTGTATTGATTTTGCGTAAATATTGTGTCAAAAACATAATTCATTTTAGGCTATCGCATAATATCTAGACAATTTTCGGCGTGGCGGGGAAAGGTTTGCGCATCATCTACCATCCAAGTAAAAACTCCAAAACTTGATCAGTTTTATTTATAAAAGAAAAATCTTTGAATCATGATTGAATCACTATTCAATTTGACCCGGTTGTTATTCCACATTCAACTCAAAACTTACTTGTAAAAATTTGCGCAACGTTCACCAATTATGCTCACTTTATGCGCTTGAGCAACGTTCACCAATTATGCTCACTTTATGATCAAATTTGGGGTCCAATCGCAGTTCAATATTTGAACCAACTTTATAAATAACAGGGGCGAGCCTAAAACCTTCGTACTGGGCAAACCTTGAAAGAAAATTGGACATGTCGAAAATTTAATGTTTTTTTAGCATCGTTGTTTATTTTAGTGGCCATGAAAAATATTTTAAAAATCACATTTCAAAATAATCTTTACATATGTGACCCAGTAAAGCATCGTATCTACATAAGGTTCAATTTTTAATCTTATAGGTACTATGGTTGCTATAAAATAAATTAAAAATATTTGTTCTTGAATATCTTATTCGTATTAGGCAAGCCAAGATTTTCGGCTTCTATAAGCAATTCTGCTACTGATAAATAACATTGTGTGTAAACGACAGTTCAATTCTTTCCACATTTCAGCTTTTATACATACCTGTTACTTCTCGTATTCCATTAAGGCCGTTTTATTTCTGTGCCTCGTTCCTGGAAAAAAACTGGTAATTACAAAAGATGCCGTCTTAGATTTGATATCCATTCCAGTCCTGTCTGGATTCTGGATGCTTATTAATGTATCTGAAATAATTGTGGTTTGACCCTAACACAATACATTCTTGGGTGTGACATAACCAACCCTCGCGTTATCTCCTAAATACCGCGTAACGAGCTTTTACCAGTCTAATCTGGTGTTATTGATGTCAGCTTACTGAACTGGAGGCGGGTGTTATCGCTCCGGTACAGGCGGAATAGGAGGAGAGACGAGGCGCTGTGGGTTATTTTGGTTTTGACGTGAAGGCGATGTATTGCCAAGCGGTCTTATTAATGGCCCTGACAGTTCTGACAGAATGGTCATAACCACAGGGTTGAACCCGTATGCTCATTTCGTGTCCAAATTTTCATATTTGTGTGCTTTTACGACACTTATCGTAACGAGTGGCTTTTGATAGCCAGCACTAAATTCTCATAAACATTGAGGAAAAAATTGATTACTTTATTGAATTAGGTATTTGTAACTTTCTGCACCTACATATGATTTAAACATGTATTTGCGAACCAGAATAACGGTTTTTGACTCCTCACTACCCTAAATGGATAAAGTCTAGTAGAATTCGAGATTTTTATAAGGTTATTTTTTGTTGCAGGTTATTGACTAGTATAGACTAGACTACTGAGATTGTATTCTGAAAGTTTCTTCACAATGTATCTGCGTGTGCATTTTCTTCACAATATTCTGTGTACTATGTGCCATTTACTATGTATGGCGTGTTTATGCCTATCGATTATAGACTAAAGTAGTAATTCGATTCTTTTCGAATTTTGCAAATTTGTATATCTAATACTCGTCTGTGCGGAACTTCTCATTGTTTTTATTTGTCAAATATTTCATAGTGGCCCCAAACTTTATTTTCAAATTGCTGAAAAGGCACATCACTTTGATAAAATGAAATTGAAGAATTATCAAGTTTTCATGATAAAATATTTCAATCAAAAATAATTTAACAAACTCATTTCACGAAAATGCTGAAAAATTTCCATACAAACTTTAAATTCTTGGTAGTGAGGAATATAGCGTTGGCCACACCCCACTCGTCTTTCTTTAGCATCGATTTTTTATACGATATTCTTGCTTTCAAATCTCTTTTTCTCTGTGTAGATAGCGTAGGTACTTTTGTCTGGAAACATTTTTATGAAGCGCATTGTTTTTTTTTTTAATTAAATTATTTTTTATGCACATGTAAAGATGGATCCGGCCCTGATCTATGTCTTATTTCTCTAAATAAGAAAATGAAATATTATGGTAGTTACACGAGTATAAGATTTACGTCATAGACATACCTAGAGTGTATGTTTTTTTGTTAACAGCGTATTTTCCATAAAATATTGGAAAAATCTTTTATTACGCTAAATTTCTATTATAAAAATCAGTTACAGCCCCGGGGTGAAAATAAATCCGTCAACAAGGGTTTCCGAATTTAATAAATTTTGCAAATTACTCTCAAATATTAATTTTACTCGAATATTTTATGATTGCATATACGCATATTTGACTGAGTGAATGACATTTTTTTGACAGACTTGTATTATATCTCTTGTAATTTATTCCAAATTCGTCTACATATAAAAATGGATTTGTATGTGTCCGATGAACTCCCAAACCAACCATCCGATTGCGATGAAACTTTGGGAATTCGTTCAGCTCATTCCGGCGAAGGTTTATGCATTATAATTTATTTATTCGATATCTCACAAAAAAATTAAAAAAAGTTGGTATTGAATTGATACTTAGTGGGTTTATTCAGCAAAAATCCTATATACCCATACATAAAATGGTATACATTTTATATAAAAATGGAATAATGCTAAAGGTTCAAGTACCTATATTTGTTTGAATAATTAAATAAAATTTAAACGAATGAATGAATAGGGACGGAAGGGACTGTAGGGATGGAAGGGAAAAAATACGGAATTATAATTTTAATTAGCGAATCTAGATAAGAATTTTAAGTGATAAAAAGGAAATATAACGAACAACCATTTTTATATATTTGGAGGTAAATAATTATGCAGGCAGGACAACGTCTGCCGGGTTTTACTAATGCGATATAAAGTTTGTGGAAAAATAAATTCAATTTCCAAACGCAGTTTTGGCTCAGTGGTAAGTTGTTCGATTCTCAACAGGGGAGGAATTTATTTGATATTACTGCTTCTCTGACTGGAAATGCTACATGGTTGGAAAAATACTATTTTGCGATAAACTTGAAGTAAGATGGGCTGGTAGCTAAGTGACTAGTGCGCTGAATCGGAAATCCAGTGGATGCGGATTCGAACATTGTCCTAGGCCGAATTTGTTTGTACAAATTTAAAACAAAGAGTGAAAAATATAATGGTGTGTTCATGTAATAAGGAAATATTCATTCTTTAAAAAATCTTTTTTACAATTACAATTTCAATTTAAAATAGTCATTTAAAATTTTAATTGATGATTTCAATCTACCGATCAACTAGTGTTTACAGAAATTATTATTAAAAAAATGCTCACCTGTTTGGAATCGAACCTAGAACACCAGCACAGAAGTCAAATGTCTTACCACTCTACCACGGTGGTCGACAGTGACAGTCGACAAAATTTTATTTTAAAAATTATGAATTGCACATTAATCTCTAGATAGTATATTTTACCTGCGAGGCACCGGCTTAGAATAGTGGTTCTACTCTTTTCTATTATTCGCCGGGTCATCGAAAATGCAATATAGACAACAATATTATGATATCTCACGTAGTTCGGCAATGAGGTTCACTCATTCTGAATTTTGTGCCTTTTTAGGAGAGACGAAACTGGTGTGAGGGTATGCACGTATGTGTTGTGCTCCCTTTTATATGTAGTAGAAATTAAAACCAGTTATTATTTATTTAATTTTTGTACATAATATAAACAAATATAATGAACACTAGCGGTCTTATTGCCATTAGGCAATTTCTTCCAACCAATCAGATTACAGAGTGACAGAATTATATAGGTATGTAGGTACATCTACAAAAAAATGAAAGCTAATAAAGAGCAAACAAAATTTACGTAACACCAAGATAAATGATAAAACCAAAAAAAAAATCATAGCAAAAAAAAAGGATTGGGAAAGAACAAGAAGAGGAAATCGAGATCAGGTGTTTAGGGATAAATATTCCTTCTTTAGTAAATATTGCGTAGCAAAGGGAAGGAAGGAAAAGGATCAGGTATTTTCGGGAAGGGAAGGAAGGAAAAGGAAATGTATCAGATATTACGCACCCACATGGGATTAGATGGGTTAATCGCAGTACGGTTAGCGCGCTGGGCTAATAAATCTAGTGGTTGCGAGTTCGAATCTTTCCTCGACCGATTTCGTTCACCTACAGCACAAGCATTTATGCTTATTTTAGAGAATGTAGGAAGACGTATATGTACTTGTTTAGCATCTAGTTCTTAAGTATCTTTTTTTGTAAAAATATTGTATTGTTAAACTTTGATGTGCACCTGTATATTATTTCTTATGTTACAAATAAAAAAAACAAAACCACATTTTACATTTTGCAAAAAAAAACATGACCTCGCACAACACCAAAAAGGTTTCTTTTAAAGCTGCAAGATTGTTATATCGATTGCAGAAAAATGTTTATGGTTTATTATGTAGTGAGAAGTGGTGTGTTGGACACAACCCTCATAAGTATATAAAAAAGTTGTATATTTTTGGCGCCATTAATTTTCCCTCGTACTACTTTTCAAAATCGCATTTGCATCGTTTATTTTTGATAATATTTATGTGCCAACAAAATTTGACACCTACGTCCTACAATATCATTAAACAAACGATAATGACCTTTATGCGTTGAAAACTTTTTGGTCCATTTCCAAAATTCACTATAAGTCACCAAAGGTTACTTAAGCGTATTTTATAATTTTTGTTTACTATAAAGTGCGTTTTATTTTAAAGTTCATTTCGTGGTCAAGTTGATATGATTACATTTGGTGTTGTTAAACTTTAAAATAAGGGATTTTTTTCTTCTTTTGCAATATTTGTAAAAGTAATTTCTGATATATATGCACAAACCGTTAAAAAATAAGTTCGTTTTGTTTAAATAAATAGTTATAGAAGACATTGCAGCAGTGATACCCAACCGATGGTCCGCGGACCAAATGTGGCACGTGGTAGCCTCGGGGTGGTTTACCTTTTTTGATATACGATGTTATGAAAATTACCTGTTAGGTATTTACATATTTTTATATTTTTTTACAGGAAAAATTAATAAAAATACAAAATAAAACAATTCAATATTTTTGCTCCATTGTGTAGACACTTGTGTATCGGACAAGAATATCATTTGAATATTACAAATCATCAAAAGTCTCAATCCTGCGGATTGGTTTGCAGAAGAAGTCTACATCTCGCTTTCCACTTCTCTCTATCCTCTGCAGCCCTCTTCAGCTCAACATAATTATGTGGAGCAGTTCATGTCCTCGCACACCTGGGCCAAATACTCCCGTCGGGGGCGCCCCCTGTGGTTACAAATATGCAATAGAAAAAAAATTAAACTAAATCTAACAAATGGAGATTAAATTTCTTATAGTATTATAAAATTTTATACAATTATAGAGTAAATTTACACTATAAAGACGCAAACACTCTCAATCTTTCTACATTTATTTTATAATTGAATAATTTATGGTTTTTCAGTAGCTTTATATCGCCTGAGAGAGAATTGAAATATTTAGTGCCGAGATAAATGTTGTCGTGTTTAAAATATTGTCAATTTTAATAGTTTCTCAATTAATAATAATATGTAGTTCGTGTCTTGTTCGTGTTTGATTTATTAATTTATTTATTTATGAATCATCTAGATTATATTTTAAACCATTTTGCAGTCCAATATTACTGATTATTTTACATAATTTCTTCTGATAAAAGTGTATAAAAAAATGGGTTGTGGTTAACACAAAACTCTTTCTAAACTATATTTAATTATTACATTTTAAACCATTTCACATAGTCCAAACCTTCTGATTTTCAATACACACTTACTTCCGATGAAAATATATAAAAAAAATGAGTTGTGGCCAACACTACTCTTTTAACTGTGCTTACATTCAATCTAATTTTAAACCACTTCCCAAATTATTTGAGACAGAAGAGCAGGATGGACTAAAGGTAAAGAACGGACGAAGAAACGGAAGGTACAGAGTGGACTGATTTATAACTGATTCATTTTTATTTATTGTATTGGATATTTTTTACTCATTATGAATTTATATCATAAAAAAATAATCAGTTCTAAAATTACAAAAACAATCTTCTTAATGATTTAGCTATATGTGCCGGGTATAAACAACTAATATGTAATAATTTAAACACTTTTAGGTTGAGTTGAGTTGATTTCGTTCGCCTATAGCACAAGCATTATAGCTTAGTTTAGGGAATGTATGAGGATGTATATATAAAAAAAATCTATATAGTCAGAAATACAAACCACTCTATAGTCAAGAATACAATCTCTCTTTTGTTACTAATCATCATCATCATCACTGCCACTACAGTCCACTACGGACCCTGGCCTCTTCCAGAAATCGTCTCCATCCCTCCCTATCGACCGCCAGTCTTCTCCAATTTATCAGTTCCATTTCTCATATATCGCACAGCACGTCGTCCAGCCATCTTAATCTAGGTCTGCCTCTACTTCTTCTCCCTTCGGGACAGGTGGCTTATACCTTTTTAGGAATACGGTCATCATCCATCCGGCAAACATGTCCAAGCCAACGTAGGCACTGAATTTTAATAAATTGGACATTCGTTTCGTTGTACATAGCCCCTAGTTCATAATTATACCGTATTCTCCAGACCCCTCCATTGTTAGTTGGGCCAAAGATTTTCCTTAATATCTTCCTTGTTTCTAAGTACCTAATCTACAAAAACCGTTGTGTATATTTCATATAAAATTTTATTTAAATTCATACCTCTCCCATGTTTCTCTCTCAAATAATAATTCAATAAGATATCTACCTACAAGATTCAATACAGAAAAGTTGTATGTAGTATATAGGTACTGAGCATTTACGTTACTTTGTCACATCACTATAAGTATTTGATATTACTTTCAAAGAGCGTGTTAGAAATAGGTACTTTCTGTGGCAATTATTATATTATACACTATACACCTATGTAACTAGAGAGGCGAACTAGGCTGAAAGTATCATTACTGACATTTGGCAGCTAACTTAAACCAATATCACGTGTTGTTATTTCGAATGGTCCAAATCAACATTGAAAATATGAAATATCAATGCGAGTCTTTGTCATTTTGTGATATGGGTCTCACCAAGAACTGCCAATATATAAGAAATCCGTGGAAATGTTAAGTAATCATACTCCTCTCCGCATACACTTATTACGTATTTCAGAAGAATATTAATTTCATGCTTTTATTTATTTATTTATTATTAATACACAAAACAAATATGACATAGTATATAAACTGACTAATAACGGCCCACTAGGCAAAAGCCTGTTTTGGGACTGTTATTTTACACAGTTGAATATCTTTATTCAGCTGTAATTTTCATATTTTTCATGTTATAAAAGATAAAATATATGTAAAATGAATGATACAAATACACAAAAATAATCATTTGTACAAAATATTGAAAAAAGTAAATATAAATAGTATTGACAGAAACAAAAAATGGGAATATAAAAATATGATATACTATCAAATATTTCTTACTCTGTACGTTCTGTTTACCTTATATTTGTCAAGTGACAATATTTGTACGTTTTTTTACAGAACTCTGTAGTTTCTAGAAAATAACTTGAAAGCTAAACATCAAAATTTGAGTACTGGGCAGCCGCGCGACGTGATAAGTTATTTGTCGATTAATGTAGGTACCTACTAATAATCGATAAACTTTTATTCAACATCGTTACTCGCCACTACTATGGGACAGTGGAGTAATGATTTCACAATTTTTAAACGAATTTTTACATCAATTTTACTTATATATTTTATCAATTTCTCAACGGGCATCATGTAGAGAGTGCACATTGAGTTTCGTCGTGATGTGTTATATGTATACGCCGTATCCTTTTTGTGTCCTCTTTACAGCCCAAACTATAAGTTCGATCGAATTCATATTTACACCATATTGTGTAAAGTGCATAGACCTAGAACTGATTAGTTTTCCATAGATATCAACCATTAATTTACTCTCTATGATTTCATCATTAATGTTGTTTTTTGTGTCCTTTACAGCCTAAATTATAAAACAGATTGACTTCATATTCATATCATATAATATGTAAAGTCCATAAACTTAGACCTGGGGGGGGGGGGGCAAGTCTAATCAATCGGAGAAATCAAAACTCTCGTGATTACCCATATCATGGATATAATTGTCTTATGGAGTACTATAACACATTAAGACATTATAGAACTCCATATAATAATTATATCTATGATATGGGTAATCATGAGGGTTTTGATTTCACGGTTTGACCAAACTTGCCCCTGATTATTTTTCCATAGATATCCGTTCATTTCTTGTCAAATTTTCAAATAAACTCTCACGGTCTGGAAAAATTAAGGATTTTCTTTTTTGTTTGAATTTTTGATACGCTCTTCAACCGTTATTTTTTATCATTATGATTTACTTTTTTTCTATGATTTACTTTGTTGTTGTCTGTCAGACACCTTTGAAGTTCAATCGATCAATGTCCTATTGACATTATGTCCTATTCTGATTCGTCTAAATTTATCCGTCTGAATTTTAGTATACGAGAAATGTTAAAAAGTTGAGTGCATTCATACGGGACTCATTACATCACACCGCGCGGATGAAATCCTTTTACAGAAGTCGCCCGTTGGTTATAGACGTTTTCGTACTTTGAAACGAATATAGGACATAGTACCTAATTTTCACCCACCACGCATATCGTTTGTTTGTGAATTGGCAATGTAAGCACACACTGAAATGATATAGCAATGTATAAAAACTTTAAGTATAACAAACCAAACTGTCTTGTTGTTGCGCCTACCTAAGTATCTGTAAATGGAAGAAGGGATTTATTATATTCTTCCGTAGTAACTATAAAAATAATCAAGCATAAAAGAGCTAATTTGATGTTAAAAAAAGATGTTATCTCCGAAATCCATCAGAACTCAGGATTCATGTTAATCAATCGTTGTGACCTGCTATGATACGTATCTTTTTACTGAAAAAATCATTCTTTATTCTGTGACGTGAGTATGGCAGTAGCTGGGTCCTGCTCTATTAATTGTCTAGGTAGGTACTTAAAATATTGTTTTCAATGTTTGTAATTGTAAACAACGTTTCAATTTTGTTTGTTGGTCTATTTTACGTCAGTGTATCGTTATATAATATTTAAAAATACGTATTACGGACGATGCTAACTTTTGCCTTCAACGACGCACACATAATATTTACATCATTTTCCAATTTCATAATGTGTTCCGTCATTAACCACACTCAACTAATATGTATGGAAATCTCGCTTTTCTCACGCCCACATCCGACACACGTCCGCACCTCTACAATCCCACCGAATATAATATAGAACAGCTCAATCCCACGTCATTTTGCAAAAACGTGAGATCGATCCCGGCTTTCGGCCCTCTCCTGCCGCCATTTCCCTCATCTAGCGTAGGGACGCGTGACGTCAGAGGCGATTGGCGTATGTTAAAATAAGGGGGCAACCGGCAGATGTCTCTGGTGTACCTATGTATATATATATATATATATATATATATATATATATATATATATATATATATATATATATATATATATATATATATATATATATATATATATATATATATATATATATATATATATATATATATATATATATATATATATATATATATATATATATATATATATATATATATATATATATATATATATATATATATATATATATATATATATATATATATATATATATATATATATATATATATATATATATATATATATATATATATATATATATATATATATATATATATATATATATATATATATATATATATATATATATATATATATATATATATATATATATTCGGTGCAGTGGTTTGAATCCGGGATAATATTCACTGAATAACACAAGATAGATATTACATAATAAAAACGAATGGGTTGTGGCCAACGCTATACTGCTCACTAACAAGTCACTCAACTAAGTATTCGAATTTAGTATGGAATATTTCACCATTTTCATGAAATAAGTTTTTTAAAATATATTTTTGATTTAAATATTTTATTTTGAAAACTTCATAATTATTCAATACCATTTTGTGATAGTGATGTGCCTTTTTAGCAATTTGAAAATAAAGCTTGGGGCCACTATGAAATATTTGACAAATAAAAAAAATGAGAAGCACTGATCAGATATCCTTCAAAATCTAATGGGGTCTAGATGAGTATTAAATATACAAATTTGAAAAATGACTACTTTAGTCTATAATCGATTAAGTATAAAAAATACGCCATACATAGTATATACTTACATAGAATGCACACGCAGATATATTGTCAAAAAATATCAAATTTCAAGTTTCCTGAGCTTGGGAAGAAGCAATGCTGACATATCCTTCAAAATCTAATGGGGTTAAAGCGAGTATTAGATATATCTACAATTTTGCAAAAATTGAAAAGAATCGAATTAGTACTTAGTCTATAAAATCGATACAGTATAATAAAAACGCCTTACATGGCACATAGAATACAGCACCCACAGATTCATTGTGATGAAACATTCAGAATACAATCAGAGCATGATACTAGTTGATAATCTGCAGTAAAAAAAATCTTTAAAATTGCGAATTCACACCTCCCCACTATATCCCCTTAGGGTATAAAAGGAGCAAAAAATGTCACACCAAATTCATGGCGATCTTGTGCCAATCTTATGTGACTTTTTTTGCTTTTCATTCATTTACATTTTTTTTAAATTTTATCCAGTTGCGACGAATATACTTGTCGGTTCCAAATTCCCGTTTATTCCGTCTCTAAGGTAATAATAAATTATTGTAATAAGAAAATCAATTCACTTTGTGAAAATCATCAAATATTATATCAATTAAATTAAAAACGTGTTATTTGCTATTCGGTTGCACCTATAGTGTTTTTCCTGTTGCTACTAACTATAATAATATACTTGTCGGTTCCAAATACCCATACATTTCATCTCTGAAGTTCATTCAGAAACATTCTGAATGGGCAACGTTATTTATTGTTCCAAACGAGTTGGTCTCCATTGTTTGGTATTGTGTGAGACTTGGAGCAGACCCCTTCTGATCTTGAGGACCGTTTCCGCTTGCAGAGTTATCAAAGGGAGACCAGCTTTGGATATTTCAAAGACCACCTCATTGTTTTGTGTTATGAAAAGGCAGACCTCCAAAGACAAACTGCGTAGTTTGTACAACTGTCCTTGAACCTTGGACCTTCAATAGAATGGAATGGAATGATACCATACAAAGCCGATATAATAATTATTATAGATATCATTTGTATAAATGAAAAATTGTGTAATTATTATTTATTAATTTACCTTTTATCACACCATATTTAAAATGACAACATTAAGTAGATTACTGCTACCCAACTAGGAAATCTTGTTCTAGGGCAATCAGTTTACAATTTTTATTGACAATTATATGAAATTTAATGAACCTAAATAGGTACACAATCTCAACTTTCTGCACTCACAATCATTACCTCAACAAACATCATATGGGCTCACACAAAACAGATCAACCAGGTCCTAATCTCCGCCATAATACCTGTCATCAATCCTTTTTCTGACGCTATTTATATTTCAAAACCATAGAAAGAGACAAATTAACTATGTTGGTGTAATTAATATGAATCACATGATTCCCAAATCACATCAAATATTATTATGTGTTACTCAAATTTAATTGCTATTGGATATTTTAATTGCTATTGGATATTGTCGTTTTAAATTATACGTAACTTATAAATGCCATGTAAATGAGGTCGCTTGAAAGGAAATGCAAAAAAAACGCTGCAGAACAAAATAAGAATCATAAGAATAACCAGTTTCAAAGCGACTGTTTCATCTTCAGGACAAATTACAACTTGTTGTCTTCCATCCTGAGGAAGAAGCGGTCGCATTAAAACCGGTCGAATGAAATTACACATTGGTGGTTTAAACAAAGTTAATAGTAATAAATGAAATTTTGAAGAACAGAGTAAGTACATGCATTGTCAAGTTTCAGACCTCTAATTGGTCGGGTAGTAAGTAACTAAAGTTAAATGAAATGGTGTAATAAATAAATAAAATATAAAAAAATATCTTAAATATAATCCAACTGTCGATTTGCTCAAGAGACTTTATTTCTATTAACATATTGACAAGCCATCAAGCCAAGATACGCTAGATTTGTATGCAGGGTCTATATTTTTCACAGCTTTTCCAACTTTGAATGTTTAACTGCCTATATTTCGAAAGTTTTCAAAAATATCAAAAAAAGCCGAAATACCTCAACTAGATAATTTTATTTTCTACAAAAAATATTAATTTTGTAGTAGTACATCTCAAACTTTTATTAACAATCGTTTCATACAATTTGTATTTCACTATATCTACGGGGGGAGTTTGATACTTAATCTCCAAACATACACACCATCTAATGTTTTCATATTCTGGGTAGGAAAAAAGGACTGACCTCCATACTATCATATCCTGACATATATACATACCTACATGTTTTATATAGAAAACAAAATATGTTAAAATATTTAACTATTAATTTGTGTTTAAGTGTTTATAGTTTGGTACTTATTCTTCAACTATACATTATACATACTATCGCCATCGACAGTTGGAACTCATGTGTTACATGCAACTAGTGTAAAACAATTTTCTACAACGTAGATGAACTTGTGATGTGATAATATAGGTATACATTTAAGTAGGTACATATTATATATGTAAGTAGTTACATGTTTAATGTACATATATGTATATTGGTAGGTATGTACATAATATGTAGGTACATTATAGTGTTATTGATCACACACATTATTGTTATTATAGTATGGTTTTGTGGGTAGAATCAGGTGACAATACAAAGCACCTACTATCTATATATGTATGTACATATATACCTACACAGAACAAATAAATTGCTTATATAGATAAGTTGATGTAAATAAACAAAGTTATCGCATACTATAATTTGAAATTGATAGGTGGGTACCTATACCTACATATCATTTAAAGAAACGGTGGATAATTTGTGGTTATATCAACTATTTTTGACAAGTAGGTATACTTAATTTTCCAGTTACCACTTTAAAAAAAATGGGAGAACTGGCAAATTATTCAAGTCAAACTGGTTGATATACATTTCTTATTATTGAAAACCAAAATTCATAATAGGTACATAATACAAACTACAAAAATACTATATAACATTTTTTTTTAAACCACCTCACTAGACTGAGGCTGAGACTGTTCCGAGGTGGCATAAAATTATTTATTTACATATATCGGAACTTTTAATATTAGCAATTGAGACATCATTAATTAAAATATGAAAGTAGGTAACTATGTGTAATAATATCGCCACTTGCGCAGGGTGCAAGGATGTGTTTATGATCATTGTTTATATACTTAGCCAAAGTGCTTCTACTATAGGTGAACGAAATCGATTAAAGCGAGATTCGAACGCGCATCCACTGGATTAATAATTCAGCGCGCTAGTCACTCTCCCACCGACTCATCTGAATTTGATTTTGTAAAACTCACTTTGACAAATTTTTTTTCATAAAACCCTATTTGACAATTTGATTAGTAAAACTATATTTGACAATTTTATTAAATAACTAGATTTGACAATCTATTTGTATAAAACCCTTTTGGATTAATAAAAACATATTTTACAACTTGATAAATAATTCTATTTGACAATTTGTTTATATTAGATTAATAAAACCCTATTTGATTAATAAAATCATTTTTGACAATTTGATGAATAGAACTCTTTTTGACGATTTGAATAATATAACCATTTGACAAATTGATCAATAAAACCCTATTTAAGAATTTGATTAATAAAACTGTAGGTATCTGTGAATATGTTTTTGCAAAATCCTAAAGAAGAATATGGTTGTGTATCCATGGAAAATTGGTATTGTATTTCCTGAAGCCATTCAATCGTATCAATTGAATGTATTGTCTGATTTGAAGTGCATCTAAAAATATCCCTCGTATAGACATTTGCGCATAAACAATTATCTACATATCATTGTGTCATTGATTTATTAAACATACCTACCATAGTCACGTGGTGTTTAGAGTCATGAAATAACCTTTTATATAAATAAACCAATTTCAAAATTAACGCGCGTCAAGATAAAAAAAATGTGGCTTTCGGTTATTCCTGCCTACCCCACGAGGGACATGGCGTGATTGTTTGTACGTATGTAGCAATATTTCATACATTTAATATCTTTCATATAAATTGTATGAATTGTACGCAATCTTTCATACAATTAATATGTTATTCAATATTAAATATTTTCATCATACAATCTCTTGGCATGGTTCATATGGAACCACCCCAGAAGTAATCTCTTACTAATGACAAAGGAATCATCGATTTCGAACTACATGGTAAAAAATTTGTATTTATTTTAGTTTTTGATGATTTTTTCGGGGAAACCATCATCAGTTCTTGGCCAGATTTAAATAGGACCGATTGGAAGACATCCGATTTCGATGATTCTTTTTAAAGAAAATAGAATCATTGAAATCGGACAACGTGCTAAAAAGTTATCGCGGAACACACATAAAAACGAGTGGGTTGTAGCCAATACTAAACTCTCCACACCATAGTAATTGTTCATTTTTTCTTCTTTAAAGGTTGACAATCTCTAAATGCATTTTGATGAAGTACATTTCTATTAGATCCTTAAACAAATATAAGATTCCCAGAGGACAAAAGATTTCACAATACACCATACACACAAAAATATTGTCACGGAATTCTTTGTATGGATTTTTTTAATGATACCTATTGAGAAATTTTAAGTACAATTGCATTACTAGCAAGATGTGCATGTATGAGACAGTGTATCAATGTT
Organism: Molanna angustata; assembly: GCA_963576475.1. NCBI lineage: Eukaryota > Metazoa > Arthropoda > Insecta > Trichoptera > Molannidae > Molanna > Molanna angustata. Next base: position 21,057,798 of record OY754979.1, read on the forward strand.
GATGTAGCGATGTCATGATAGAAGAATGCGGGGTTCGGTTCTCACTGCCTACCCCTTGAGGAAGATATAAGTGGAGAGTAAAAAATACACTTGTCTATAGAGACACATTCAATATCAACATGAAGTTGATCACTCAATTTTCCCTTTCAGAAGCTATTTTACTTCTGTTATATACATATTTCATTCAAATATGAAATTTATTTCACATTGATGTGGCAGACCATAGATTTTTCTTTAAATTTCGATATCCTTGAATGCATTTTTATGAGTGTATTTTTACTGTATCACAATTTAAAAAAAAAATTTAAAAAAATACCTCGATTTTCCATACTGTGAGAGCATTTTAAAAATTTGGACACATGAAATCATAGAGAAGAAATTAACAGTTTGATATCTATGGAAAACTAATCAGCTCTAGGGCTATGCACTTTACACATATGATGTTAATATGAAGTCAATCGGACTTATAGTTTGGGCTGTAGAGAGGACACAAAAAGGATAATCCGTATGCCGTACGTCGTACGCCGTACGCCATACATCCAAACACATCACGACGAAACTCACAGTGTGCATTCTCTACATGATACCCGTTGAGAAATTGATGTAAAAAACGCTTAAAATTGTGAAATCATGACTCTCCACTATTCCATAGTGGAAAAAAATTCACGTCGTATTGATAACATCCACCGTTTTTGAAAGTCGGTTAAAAAATATATTTCACCTGGGAGATTCTATTTTTTTTCACAATTATTCTCAATACATAGTAGGTAAACATACTGATTTTTAAATTGAATTTCATGGTTATCTGAACTGAAATACTGTAGCTTTCGTGTGCAGTTAACTAAGGTGTTTAAATGATACTTTATACAAGAAGCCGTAAAATACTATAGGTACTGTGGAGCATCATCAAGAAACCATATCACACGTTGACACAACTTAATTGTACTGTTATCAATAGAAAACTAGAAATCCATGATCGTTTTTATTTTTTACTAGCTTTTTTGTCTCGCCGTTGGCCAAGAATGTAAAATTGTGAAGGAATAAGCAATCGTTTTTATAATATTGTCACCCAATTATTTTTCAAAATCGGACTATGAAAAGTGGTTTGAAATTTGATTGTAAAATATTCAAGTGATGGCCACAACCCATTATTTTTTATATATTGCTATAAAGTGTGAATGAAGTAAAATATACGATTTCTGCACGCATGGACTATGCGGAATGGTTTTAAATATGACTGTTTGAGATTACAGAGAGTTACACGATGAAGAAAAAGAAGAAAAAAGTTTTTATGCAAAAACCATCCCGGGCATACGCTCGACAATTCACCAAAGTTTCATTGTAATCGGACAAACGGTTTAGGAGCACATACATAGCATGCATGCATACATTCATACATACATAAATAAATATATAAAATAATTTTCCGATAGGAAATCAGTATATTGTTGATTTGTAAGTAAATAGTAATAGGTAGGTACCTACCTACAACAATGTTCTAAATAAATTAGATTCATAACAAATTTTATTTGAATATGAGAATGTGTCCGTAACCATAGTAACCATTCCAACACGTAAAAAATATCAAATGGTTTGAGACTTTTTTGAATATGTAGGTACCTACATTGTTTTGTTCGATGCCATAAAAATGAAAATTGTCAGAAAAATCAAATATTGTTTACAAATTATGCAATTTTATTATGCCCTATATCTTTACTAATAATTAACACATTTTTACAATATATATCTTAAAACTTGCTGTAATGTCTTGTATTTCATTTTATTATTTCATAATAATATATTAAAATAGCGGGGTTATATGTACATAACGCTTACTTTAAAAATAAGTTAAACATTATAATTATACAAAATATTCACCATGTTTTTCACTTAAACGCTAAGATATACTTGAAAATATATTTTATTCGTGTAAATACGTACTTCTAACTTTTAAATTAACAGATATTTGTATTTGTAGCAAAAAGTACACTTTTTTGACAGATATGGCTTGGAAAATTTTGTATGAAAAAAATAATTATTTAAATATTTTTAATAATTCAGCATTTTTATCGCATTTTTTTCAGCGTGACACTGCGTCAGGTATACTGGTACATGTTCGGACATAAATTAGATTTTTAGATGCTCTTGGTTTTTCAGAAAGCGTGAGACAAACACACACACACACATACACTAACATTATGATTGCTTTATTACTTTAGATTTATGTAGGTACCTACTGTGAATTAATAATTGAATCATAGATTTTCATTATAATATACTAGATGTCGTAGTTAGCAAATTTTGTATGAATCGAAGTGAGGATTTTTTTCCGCGGGAGATTGACAACTAGGTTGGCAGACCATATCGTTTTTATATAGAGAACAACTTTAGAGAACAGTTATCAAGGAAGTGTTAAAATGTAAGTTAAACTGCAATATGTTGCCAACCAAAACGTCAAACCCTCGATGACTCATTTATTGCACGGAGTACTCCATCTAGTATATTATATGAAAATCTATGGATTGAATAATAACTATACAAGACATAGATGATTATTCTATTAAAAAAAAATAATCACATAGGTAATCACTTTATTTCATGATATAGTATAATTTAACCCGGGATAAATTATATTGCGTAAGTCATAGTAATTTCATGAATTTAACATAGATTTATTTTCCAAAATATAAAAGTCTACTTAGTAATTCTATTGCGTGATGAAAAATGAAAAAAAAACTATGTTTTCAATATATAATTATAAACACCTTATGTAATCTACGTACGCAGTAATTGTCAACTGCGCCTTATTGAAACGTGCCTAAATTGGGTTTCCTTTATTAATTTAAATCTATGAAAATATTGTTACTCTCACGTAATACATTTTGCATAACTCAAGGCGTTAATATTATAATCTGACTACGTAGAATAGTCAGTTACCAAGATCTGGTTTTCTATAGCCACAAATTAATGTTATCGATGAAATTACAAAATGAAACCATTATGTAACTAGGTCACATTCAAAGGTTACGTATTTTATTTACAATAGTGAAAACCCATACACCCTTTTTCTACGGCGTAGACATTTAATCGAAAGAACCGATTTGGAATGAAGCCAAAAATGTTTTGCTTTCGAGTACATACATCAGCTGTTGTTACACCCCTACGAGAGCAATTTCAGAACCAAGAACCCAAAATACTCGAGAAAAAGCTTGTTTTATGGTGTTAACTAGTGAAATTTAGGGCATAACAGAACTTAATGGCATAATAATAATAATAAAATTATTTTATTATGCAAAACAAATCACATAATGTGGCGGAATTATTGCCCGTAGGCAATTTCTACCAGTCAACCACACTAGTAAATACAAAAATACATATAGCAGAAAATAAAAACTAATAGGTATACATGAGAAAGAAAAAGTAAAGAATACAAAAGTGCAAAAATTTATATTGGGAAGGGATGTAGGATAAAGGAATTATAGGTATGAGGATGAGAAGTGTGATTTCTTGAAAAACATTAAGCTAGGAGTTTCTCTCATACCATTGGGTGATTGGTTCCACAGCCGGGCTGCTTGTATTATGAACTAGTAAGTGTAGGAGGATGTGTAGTGTATTGATATTGATAGTGTACTTTGGTTTTGAGACCGTAAATTTAGGCCATGAGATGAAAGATGGGCAAATTTCTCCTTGAGGTACTTAGGCGTGAGAGGGTTCTTAAGTGTCTGATAAAGTAAGGAAAGAACATGGGAATTTCTTCGTTCTCGAATTTTGAGCCACTTCAACTGTTTCCTACTTTCAGACACGTTCAGAACTTTTTGAGTCCAAACACTTATGGCATTAGTTAATTATTATATTATATCATTTGTTTATTTTAACTAGTTGCATGTAACACATGAGATCCAACTGTCGCTAGCGATAGTATGTATAGTTGAAGAATATGTACCAAACTATAAACCCATAAATACAAATTATTGAATATTTTCAGATATTTTGTTTTCTATACAACATATATTATGTAGGTATGTATGTCAAGATAGGATAGTATGGAGGAAGTTCCTTTTTTCCTACCCAGAATATGAAAATAGCATGATGGTATGTATGTTTGGAGATGAAGTATCAAACTATTAAGTCTTCTTACATATTGTGTATAGGCGACTGCCATACAAAATGTATGAAGCGATGTCGTCACTAAATTCAATTTTTAAAAAAATTGTTAAAAAAAATTGAGATCTTGTACTACAATGTTAATATTTTTTATAGAAAATTAAATTATCTAGTTGGGGTGTTTCGGCTTTTTTCGATAATTGTATAAGTTTTGGAAATATAGGCAGTTAAACTCATAAATTTATCATAAAAAAATATTTTTCTTAATAAAAAATGTTTGAGAAACCCTGGAATTTTTTTGAAAAAATTAATTTGAGATTTTTTATTTTTCTATGTTTGTACCAATTTTCAGCGTTCTAGCTTTTATGGTTTCTGAGATTATGGAAAAATAAAATAAAAATTCAAAAGTTGATAACCCCTGACTGAAACAAAAATTCAAAATTCTGAGTATAAAAGTTTTGTAGGCCTATAACTGTTTATATATTCTGAAATTTTGGGCTCTGTAAATTCAGCGGATCAAAAGTTATAAGGGGGGGACGGACACACACACAGACACACACACACACACAGACACACACACACACAGACACACGAAATGTTCTACTCCGAATTCTGAGTAAATCCGTGTATGGAACATATATGCTGCGAAGCCTCTAAGTTGGTGTTTTTTGACTTCAAAGTTGGAAAAGCCATGAAAAAAGTAGACCTCTCCATACAATTCTCGCGTATTCTGGCTTGATACATTGTCGATATGTTAAGAGAACAAAATTCTCCTGAACAAATCGACAGTTGGAATATAGGAATGTTTCACTAAGGTATTTTGACAAATATTCTTCTTTTAGCCATATCACCACTGCTGGATGTAGGATTCTTCTGAGTTCTTCCATTAGTCTCTTTCTTGATTTTTTTTGGACCTATCACATTCCAGCGACGGAGACAATATCATCGGCCCACCTTTTCGGAGGCCGGTCTATTCCCCTTTTCATATCCCGTGGTCTCCATTTCAGAACTCTGGGTGCCCATCTGCCCATCCCGTGTCTGGCAACATGACCTGCCCATTGCCGTTTAAAGTTTGGCAACTCTATGACAACGGCAACTTTTGTCTGTCGTCTGATTAAACTAACGCCTAGCATTTGCCTTTCCATAGATCTCTTAGTGCATTTTCTTCTGTCCGTGCAGTTGGCGTTATAGTTTCCAGATCATATGTAAACACAGGCAGGATACATGTTTCAAACATTTTTCTTTTTAGACTTATGGGAATATTTTTGTTTTTTAAGATATGATTAAGTTTCCCAAAGGGTGCTCAACCTAGTCCAATCCTTTGGGTATTTCTGCTGTCTGGTTATCCTTTCCTAACTTTATCTGTGTCCTAGGTATGTGTATTCCACGACAGCTTTATTTTTATTTTATTACGATCGTTTTGATGGATCGTCATGAAAAATAATATTAAAATATATTTCAAGTATTTTTTTATATTACAATATGTAAGTATTATGAAGTTCTATGAAGAATTGTCAATCGATCAACTAATGACTCTTAATTTAGTACTTAGATAGGTACATATCCGTCTACAAATAATAATGAAAATCATATCATTGTTTCAGGAGCGTTTCTCATACCATTCGCTGCCATGTTGATCCTGGAGGGTATTCCCCTCTTCCTGATCGAGATGGCCATTGGACAGAAAATGCGCCTCGGAGCCTTGGGTGTGTGGAACACGATCCATCCATGGTTGGGAGGGATTGGCATCAGCAGCTGTGTCGTCACTCTCTTTGTTGCTCTATACTACAATGTCATCATTACCTGGGTCTTTTTCTATCTCTTCAACAGTTTGCAGGTATTTTTTAACTATCAAAATTTTTTGTTTTTTTTTTAAATTCAGAATCTTTACATTTGACAAGCCTGTATGAATTGATGTGTTTGAAGCAATCATAGGCCCGAATGCAGAGTTCGACCTAAATACCAAATTGTAAATACAATGTTTTCATTGCACAATCGCTCAGTAAAGTTAGGAGATCACGTGGTTTCAAAACTTATGGATGCTACGAAGTTTTTTTATGAGAAATGGATTGCAGACATATCAAGTAAGAAATAGCGCAGAGGCAGACACAATTTTGATAACGTGAATATATTTTTTATAATAGTATACTAATAGATCAACGACTACGTATTTCCTGTTCTATGGCTTTTAGTAAGTGGACTGTGTATTTCTTGAAATTTGATTATTTTATATATTTTACTATTTCTAATTCTTGTAAATCATCCCCTTAGAGAAATGATCGCTTCGAAAGCAGTCGCATCAATAACTCATACGTGGATTCACATTTGATTGTATCAAATTTAAATGTTGATATGTTGTTGTGAAATATAAAAATACTTGGTAATAGTTCTATTGTATTTATTAGATTTATCGACGCGTTTCGTGCAAGACACATCGTCAGAATAAGTATTCTGTTATAATATAATAATAATTATTCTAGTCAGAAAATTATTCTGACGATGTGCCTTGCACGAATAAATTCAATAGAACAATTACCAAGTATTTTTATATTTTTATAACATATCAACATACAATGGAGTTCTATCAAGAATTTTCGATCGACAAATTAAACATAGTCAAATTTAAATGTTTGGAAAATTTTCACAAAGTTATCTCCGAAAAATGATAATATTTTGATTTAAGAAACCTAAATTGATGTTTCATATCTGTTAGATACCTATTAATAATTGGACGAAAAAATTACCAAGCAGTATTATTTTGATGCGAAGTGAAATCTTAATTGTTTCAATTAAAGCAGATTTGTGAGGGTAAATGGGTTTTTATACTTTGGTAAATATAAATTGATCCATTATACAAATAATGCTCCTATTAAATTTTAACTAGCTACTCTGTTGAAAGTAATTTTAATTTGTTATACCATCAACCGCGTTTTGGGAAAAATAAATTATACGGATAAACGTCCTAGGTATCATTTGGAAGGAAAATAAGATTTTTTATATAACCTTGTTACAAAATAAGTAATGATATATTTTATTTGCAATTTTATCTTACAATAAACGAATATGTTCACTCTAAAAAAACTGTAATATTTTTAGTCTCCACTATATTGAAGTAATGAAGAGTTATGATTATTTTATAGTTAAAAGTTTAAACTTGAAATTCATTCTTGAAAAATAATTATTGATTTAAATATAGGAAGTTTGGAATTTTCACAGGGATTTATGCTTAGTTAAGAGAATGTATGAATATAGGTACATGTTTCATGGACATATTTTTTCTTTTTAAAAAAACTAAGTTCTTGCAGTAAGGAAATACATTTTAGATTTAGGTTGACATAGTTATAATTTGTTTGTAACTATTCGCAAACTTATAAATCGTTTTTTGGAAAATTATATGGTTTTAGGCACCGGCTTAGAATAGTGTTTCCACTCTATTCTACAATCATCGTTTTCGGGTGTCCCGTTAAAGTCGCGGGTAATTTAATCGAAAATACAAAATGCAAAATAACATACTTCAGCAATGATGTTCACCGCCCATTCTAAATGAGGGACTTTTTAGGTGAAACGAGAATGGTATGTCGGTATACACGCATGTGTCATGCTTTCTTTTATAAGATAATACATATCCGTACACCTACCGCTAGTTACCCCATATATGTATTGGAATATGCCGTGATGGTATGGATGACCTCATTTATTCATATCATATTTATAGTGAAAAAAGAACTTACAAATATAAATCATGTGTTGATTTCTTTTAATTTACCTAGGTACATTTCTTTATAGAAAATAACATCGATTTCTTAAAAAATATCAAAATTTTACTAAAAAAAATTACACCGTTTTTCATAACAAAAAATAATTCACTATTCCGAAAAAATTAACATTGTTTTTCTACAAAAACGCGAATAATAATAACACCGATTTCTTAAAAATAACCCCACTTTTCACAAAAAATTTCACCCCTTTTCTGGGGGGCAAGTCCAATCTAACGGTGAAATGACTACCCATATCATGTATATATAACTATCATGGAGTTCTATAATAAATTTAGATTGGGTTATCATGAGTATTATGATTTCTTCGTTTTACCAGACTTATCCCCCAGCGGCCTTACTCTCCACTGAAAATCCGATCCCAATACGATTCGACTCGCTAAGAACCTACCTTTTTTAACGGAGAATGAATGCGGTAGGTAGATATATTTTAATAGTAATAGTCGTTCATTTCAATGTACGCAGGCGACAGATAGGTAAATTCTAAATGAAAATTTGAAATTGGGATCGGATTCGAGTTTCAAGAGTAAGGCTACAGGTCTCGTTATTAGGTACCTACATATTTACCAACATTTTTCAATGTGAAATTGAATATTTTCACGTTAACGATCTTGTTTATTGATATATGTGTGTCTTCTGTCAATCCCACCAGACATTTATTTTATAAAATTTTCCATAAAAATTAACTGACTTAAATTTTTCGCAGTCCTCAGGGTGTGACGAACGTTTACGAGTTGTGACAAATCGGTATAGTTTCAAACTAGACATGTCGGTAGCAACTTTTAAAATTACCAATGTCAATGTTTACACTGACCTTGTCGTTACCCATCCCTAAACACGAATTATAATATTATTCGTAATTTGAATTTGAGAACTACAGGAAGCGGGCAACGAGAAGTGTGAAGAGAAGTGTGGACGATACCACAGATGAGGTGGAGGGATGATATACAACGATTTGCTGGCACTTTATGGATGCAGACAATGCCAGCAAAAGGAATCTGAAGAAGAAGGAGAATCATCTCATGTTAATGGTCTTTTCACGTATGATTTTAATATGAAATCGATTGAACTGACATTCTCTGTTATATAAGGATACTTCATACACTATACATACACAGCAAATTGAAATTGAGAAATGTAAATCCGCTTGAATAATGAAGATCAGAGGGAAAAACAAGGAATATCTGATTTTTTTGTCAAATTTAGCTAATGATGCCGTAAGAAAGTATCCCATAGACATTTTTTTAACAGAATCAAGAAAGCTAATAGCTAAGAAGTTTTAATTGAATTGTTAAAAACAAGGAACGTCAATAATCAATTTGCATAAACAAGGAATGTCCGTACGTAATTTACAACAATAAGACATGTAATACAAAAACAAGATTTTTATGTTTTTTTTTTATAATATGAATACTTTAATAAAAACAACGTACCTATATACAAACTTATATCTATTGTCCCAACCCTTTGTCTAAAAAAAAGACAAAACAAGGAACTTCACTGACAAAAACAAGGAATATCACTGACAACCCTTGTTATTATAATTTTTGACATACCCACTTCTCACTTATGTTGATTTAGAAAACTTAACTATTCTACTATTTTATATTTAATTACATTTTTTAGTCAATAAATGTAGCTACCAATGATTGAAAATAAAATTAGTTCAACATTATTTTTATGGAAAATATAGACTTTGAAACATTAAACTTCAATTATCTCAAAACTAACTCTGAGTGACATTCCTTGTTTTTCCCGCATGAAATCATGACTCATGACATTTCATTCCATTATTTCATAGTAGGTAGGAAAGATACTTTGAAAATAGATATCTGCAAACCAGCGACAGCTGTACCTCCGGGTGTGCGTTACCTTATGAAAGGAAGCACGACACATGTGTGTATCATCACACACCAATCTCGTCTCACCTAAAAGGGCACTACATTCAGAATGGGTGGTGAAACTCTTGCTAAAGTATGTGAGATGTAATTTTGCCTGTTAAATTTTCGATTACCCGTCTCTCACGGGACACCAGAAATCGATAAAAAAGTAGAAGCACTGTTCTAAGCCGGTGCCTCACAAATGATACTTAACTGTTCTATTTTTTGTTATTTTTTACTCCATGTATATTATTTTGTGTATAATGGCGAGTTTTCATTATTCTCGAAAACATAGATATCGTATATTGTGATATTTTATACGAATATCTATACCTATCTCGATGGCTATTTTTTTACTTCATGTATATTATTTTTTGTACAATGGCGAGTTTTCATCATTCTCGAAAACATAGATAGATACCTATACCTATACGAATATCTATACCTATCTCGATGGCTATTTTTTTTCAATTCGTGTGAATTATATTGTGTATAATGGCGAGTTTTCATTATTTTCGAAAACATAGATATCGTATATTTGTGATATTTTATACGAATATCTATACCTATCTCGATGGCTATTTTTTACTTCATGTACATTATTTTGTGTACAATGGCGAGTTTTCATTATTTTCGAAAACATAGATATCGTATATTTGTGATATTTTATACGAATATCTATACCTATCTCTATGGCTATTTTTTTCAATTCGTGTGAATTATATTGTGTATAATGGCGAGTTTTCATTATTTTCGAAAACATAGATATCGTATATTTGTGATATTTTATACGAATATCTATACCTATCTCTATGGCTATTTTTTTCAATTCGTGTGAATTATATTGTGTATAATGGCGAGTTTTCATTATTTTCGAAAACATAGATATCGTATATTTGTGATATTTTATACGAATATCTATACCTATCTCTATGGCTATTTTTTACTTCATGTACATTATTTTGTGTACAATGGCGAGTTTTCATTATTTTCGAAAACATAGATATCGTATATTTGTGATATTTTATACGAATATCTATACCTATCTCTATGGCTATTTTTTTCAATTCGTGTGAATTATATTGTGTATAATGGCGAGTTTTCATTATTTTCGAAAACATAGATATCGTATATTTGTGATATTTTATACGAATATCTATACCTATCTCTATGGCTATTTTTTTCAATTCGTGTGAATTATATTGTGTATAATGGCGAGTTTTCATTATTTTCGAAAACATAGATATCGTATATTTGTGATATTTTATACGAATATCTATACCTATCTCTATGGCTATTTTTTACTTCATGTACATTATTTTGTGTACAATGGCGAGTTTTCATTATTCTCGAAAACATATATATATATCGTATATAAGTGATATTTTATACGAATGTCTATACCTAACTTGATGGCTATTTTTTTACTTCATGTACATTATTTTGTGTACAATGTCGAGTTTTCATTATTCTCGAAAACATGGATATCGTATATTTGTGATATTTTATACGGATATTTACACCTACGGTGTTTTGATTATTTCAAGCCCTCGTCTATGACCTTGTCAAACTTTCATCACAGTTGTTTGTTGTAAAGGTTATATCTAGTGGAAAATTTTCTATTTAAACTCCGTGGGCGGGAAATTACAATATTGAAATTCACTATTATACATACATACCCCCGATACCTACAACACCCCCTCCCCTCACCTGTCCCTCCCTCTCATCTTGTTTACCAACCAATCAATGTAAGTTGCCAGTTTCTTAGTGAAAATATTTAGGTACACTCTGTCGGAGGTAAGTCGCCCACTCGGGAAGATCTCAGGGTCAGATTTACCATACGTTCATATGATACAGTCGCTCCAAGCATAAGGAATCTGGAGCGCCGATTATAAGAATAGATAATTCTCGATTAATTTAAAAAAGAAGAAAAATATTAACTAGTTGCTTGCAACACATGAGATCCAACCTATTGATAGCGATAATATGTACCTATTATAGTTGAAGAATACGTACCAAACTATAAACCCATAAATCTAAATTATGGATATTTTGTTTTCTATACAAAACATGTAGGTATGTATAAAAAGATAGGATAGGATGGAAGTCAGTCCTTATTCCTACCAGAAATGAAAACAGCATGATGGTATGTATGTATGTATGTTAATATTAAGTATCAAACTATTGAGAGTCCCCGTATATATTGTGTAGAGTATACTGCCATACAAATTATGTGAAGCAAGTTTTATAAAAATTGTTAAAAAAAGTTTGAGTAGTACTACTATAATGATGTATGTATTAAGTATAGAAAATTAAAATATCTAGTTGGAAGTGTTTCGGTGTTTTTTCCATATATAAAAAAAGGAAATATAGGCAGTTAAACACATAAATAAATTGAGAAACTCTGGAACATTTAAAAAAGCACATTTGTGATTTTGTATTTGTCTATATAATTACCAATTTTCAGCATTCTAAGTTTAATGTTTTTTTTAGATGTACGGAAAAGTAAAACAAAAATTCAAAAGTCGATTGCCCCTGACTGAAACAAAAATTCCAAATTCTGAGTATGAAAGTTTTGTAGGAAACTATGAAAACTATAGACCTGGCCATACAAATCTCGTATATCTTGGCCTTACACTGTCGATTCATCAAGAGAAATAAATTCTCTTGAACGAATCGACAGTTGGATAATCCTAGCACTGAAAACCATAATACTTTTTTTTTCTTAGTCTACATAATACTTTTGCTTTCTCGTTTTTCCGAGAGAAAGATCAGACTGTGCGCATAGGACAACCGCGCCGCCTCATAGACTGCCCTACTACCCCGCTCTACAAAAATCACATGTAGCTTTCCACTAACAGAGATTTTTTTTAAGAATGAATATGGCCTTGAAACAAGTACATACACATACTCATATATTCCCTCAACTAAGCATAAATGCTTGTGCTATAGGTGAACGAAATCGGTCGTGGTAGGATTCAACCTCGCACCAGATTACTTATTTATTTATTTATTTTATTACTATCCTAGTAATAACATAAAAAATGGCTAGTTATTGTTAAAGTATTTATATATCAGGCCACTCCAATTAATGTTTGAAATAAATCAAGATTTGAACCCAAAAACATCCTCATTTTGGATACTCTCGTATGTTCAAAACATTACGTAATGATGTCAACAAATGATTCGTACGCATTTGGTGTTTCAAGACCCTTGAGGTGAATTGTCACGAAAACGGCGCTATAAACATTTTTTTTTAATAATCTACGTATATAAGACATTATTACTCGCAGCGCATAATGATTTGAATTTAATTGTACCAAATAATTTTAAAGCCGTCCCTAAACCTCAAAACAATATTTTTGAATTCGTGTTTATGTCTTTTGAATGATTTAAAGATAAACATAGCCCCCAAGTCAAATTGAAAACGCTGTTCGTTTTCGCCAAGCGCTAATTTTTTTTGTATGGGATTTGACGTTTGTTGTAGAAATTTTTTCTACAATAACAAACAACAAACGTCAAATCCCATACAAAAAAAATTAGCGCTTGGCGAAAACGAACAGCGTTTTCAATTTGACTTGGGGGCATAGTATTAAAATTTCAATTTGTCGACCATTTGAAATGTCGTTAGTCGTAGGAGCATTGCTCTGATATAACCTCCAACAAATAAAGGTAGGTATATACCTAATACGTAAATAATTGATTTTAATATGCACTTCGTACTTTAATAACAGTGTAGAATTTTATATTACATGTAGGTATGTATGTCGATGGTACGACACTCTGTGTGTCAGTCCACAATAATTTTGAATTTATTATACTTTTATAACTATGGACATAGACATTAAACTTTCTTGGCACCTAAAATATATAACATATTCATGAAGGAAACCCAAAATAAAAAAAAACTTCTGCAGCTAAACTCAAAAATACACTGATAGACTGCGAAAATTGTGTCCGTTGTACTACAGTAATTAACTAATTAAATATAAAACTATTTTTATTCTAAACTAAATCAATCAAACACATTTTCCTTAAAAAAGAAGTCAAAATCTATTCCAACTGTCGATTTGTTCAGTAGAACTTTGTTCTCTTAACATATCGACAATGTTTCAAGCCAGGATACGCGACAATTGTATGTGGAGGTCTACTTTTTTCACGGCTTTTCTAATTTTGAAGTCAAAAAACACCAACTTAGAGGCTTCGCAGCATATATGTTCCATACACGGATTTACTCAAAATTCGGAGTAGAACATTTCGTGTGTCTGTGTGTGTGTGTCCCCTTATAACTTTTGATCCGCTCAATTTACAGAGCCCAAAATTTCAGAATATATAAAAAGTTACAGGCCTACAAAACTTTTATACTCAGAATTTTGAATTTTTGTTTCAGTCAGGGGTTATCAACTTTTGAATTTTTATTTAATTTTTCCATATATCTCATAAAACATAAAAGCTAGAACGCTGAAAATTGTTACAAACATAGACAAATACAAAATCTCAAATTAGATTTTTCAAAAAAATTCCAGGGTTTACTGCCTATATTTCCAAAACTTTTTCAATTATCGAAAAAAGCCGAAACACCCCAACTAGAAAATATAATTTTCTATAAAAAATATTTAGATTGTAGTAGAAGATCTCAATTTTTTTTAACAATTTTTTTAAAAATTGAATTTAGTGACGACATCGCTTCATAAATTTTGTATGGCAGTCGCCTATACACAATATGTAAGAAGACTTTATAGTTTGATACTTCATCTCCAAACATATATACATACCATCATGCTATTTTCATATTCTGGGTAGGAAAAAAGGATCTTCCTCCATACTATCCTATCTTGACATACATACCTACATATGTTGTATAGAAAACAAAATATCTGAAAATATTCAATAATTTGTATTTATGGGTTTATAGTTTGGAACATATTCTTCAACTATACATACTATCGCTATCGACAGTTGGATCTCATGTGTTACATGCAACTAGTTATAATTACATAATCCAACTGTCGATTCGTTCATGAGAATTCAATTCTCTTAATGAATCGACATTATCAAGCCAAGATGCGTGTACGAAGGAAAATTTTGTATGGTGTAGTGGACTTTTTGCATGCTAATAGCACCAAATAGAGGCCTCGCAGCATATATGTTCCCATACATGGATTTACTCAGAATTCGGAGTAGAATATTTTATGTGAGTTTTGTGTGTGTGTGTCTGTGTGTGTGTCTGTGTGTCTGTCTGTCTGTGTGTGTGTGTGTGTCTGTCTGTCCCCCCCTTATAACTTTTGATCCGCTTAATTTACAGAGCCCAAAATTTTAAAATATATAAAAAATTACAAGCCTACAAAACTTTTATACTCAGAATTGTGAATTTTGTTTCAGTCAGGGGTTATCAACTTTTGAAATTTTGATTTATTTTTCCATATATCTCAGAAACCGTAAAAGCTATACACGACAGTTGGATCTCATGTGTTACATGCAACTAGTAATATACAATTGCACATGCCCATTGGGCTAGTAGAGTGGATACATCCATGTGACTCCAATGACTCTTATTACCATTTTATTGGTTTTTATATATGTATTACTTTAATTACTGTTACTTGTAACCAATGTTCTTGTAATTGAATGGATTATAAAATAATTATAATAAATAAAATAAATTATTATTAAAACTTAATTTGTGTGCCATATTAACAAAAACACAATTAATATAATTTACCTGATACAAAGTTATTAAAGTTATAAGATAATTTTCTCTAGATAAAGTTTAGACGATAATTTTCTCTTGGATCCTTGGGTACAATTATATATGTAGGTATAGAAGCGCATAACAAAACAGCACAGATTAAAAATATTCGACAAATTTACATTTTTTTTTTAAATAAACCCGAATCCAACACATCCAACTATAGATCACTCAAACAAATTCTGTTGTACCCAGTACAAGCTCTATTAATGTATGAATTTAGTATATATATTTTGTTCAATGTAAAAGAGAGATTTTATTATGTATTTCAAATGGCCGAAATCAGTTGTTACGTTTTATTTAATTTTAGTCTCCACTACCTTGGGCCTCGTGTCCGCTACAAAACCACACCCCAATAGCAGAATGTGAAAAGTCATCTGAGACGGCCTACTTCTGGTACCGCACAACCCTCGACGCTGCACCTTCCATGGACGAACCTGGTGGCCTCAAGTGGTGGATAGTTCTCTGTCTGTTGCTCTCTTGGACCGTCGTTTTCTTCATCGTCATGAAGGGAATACAGAGCAGTGGAAAGGTATCTTTAATTTCTTCATCCTCGTTGTAATTTAACTTAAATATGAAATTAAATTTGTAGATGGACAATCAGTCCTGGTGATACTCGATGATGGCATTGAAAAAAAAACACCTTTTTTATTGTTTTTTTTTTATTCCTTTGTGTAGATCTTAAGATCTGTTTGTGCCACTGAATTGGTAGTCTCGAGAGCAATACGTGGAAGCTCTCGTCTGTTTATTTTTCAAAAGCAATAACCGGCTTCACTATTTGACAAATGAACAGTGAAACTAGAACTTGATTTATTACATATAATCTGTTGAACATGAAAACTACTATCTATTGTTATCGGCAAATAGCTGCGAGCTGCGAAGAGCATAAATTTGGGTTATTTGCTTGATTGGCTATCTGCGCAAACAGTCACCCTCTCCTCCGAAATATGTCAATATATTTGCCCATATCTTTACTAGAAAACGAATATTGACAAAGAACATGTGGACTGACATTAAAAGTGGACTCACTTGACAAGGCTACAAATGGTTTTCTTTTTAAGGGGGTATATAAACCGAAACATCCCAATTTGAAATAAAATTCCTCAAATATTTTCAACATTTCTCTAGTGAATGTTCATCACACAATTTTGAATTCAGCATGAATTCCCTTGAAAATTATGTTAAAAATATGATCGTTTTTCATATTTTTTTTAAATTACTCTATAACTATGTGTCGTAGAGAAATATTTCTATTATATGCTCAAAAAGTGCATAAAATCGAAAATTTGTTCTTATAATACAAAAAATCAACAAAAGATGGTTTTCCGATGATTCAAATCAGACTTAAACACTTTTTAACGCACGCGATAGTTAACCTTACTAACACGTAACATCATAGTGCATTAGGCGGTTTTAATATATCATGTTTTCAATCACTAGATTATGCCCTCTTAAAGTCACGTCATCTATCAATATCGTTAAATTATTGGTTCAGTTTCCTCCAATTTATATACAAATTAAAGAAAGGATAATAATTGCTTAATATTTCCCAAGAGCACTTTAGACATTCCAGGAATGTTTGTTATTTATTTTTAACTCGATAAATATTTTAAGATTTTAATGATTCTGTTTTATCACGTAGGTTGTATACTTCACATCTCTATTCCCATACCTGGTGCTGACTATCTTCTTCATCAGAGGTATAACCCTCAAAGGAGCTGGGGCTGGACTGATGCATATGTATACACCAAAGGTAAATACTAACAATTATGTTACCTTTGGCAGAAGTAAGATTAGTTTTAATAAAATCACTCTTTACCAAGATACGGTCATATGGAAACTATGGAGTAATAAACTTCGTATTTATTTGGTTAAAATATAAAATGTAGCGTTTCTTAATAACTATACATTTCTTCGAATATATTTTTTAATTGCATATACGCAAACATTGGATTTTTTTCCCTATCGGGAGTCAAATGATATTTTTACTGACAATAACATCTCAATAGAGACGAAATTGGAATATTATAGAAGAACCAGGAACTCGGGGCTTACGACCTGTCATCGGCTGGTTTACGTGATCACTTTATGCGCTTGCGCAACGTTCACCAATTACTTATGCCTTTATTGAGTTCCCATGTAATTTTTTAAAAATTCTATATTCAAATTCATTATTCAAATACATATAGAACTTTCAAAAAATTACATTAATAAGGGAACTCAATAAAGGCGTAATTGGTGAACGTTGCGCATGCGCACAAAGTGATCACGTAAACCAGCCGTTGACAGGTCGTAAGTCCTGTAGGTGCCTGAGTTCCTGGTTCTTCTATAATATCCCAACTTCGTCTGTATTGAGATGTTATTGTCAATAATAATATACATTTATTTTTCTTAGCATAAAATATTTAAAATCCATGTATTTATTATTCTTAGCTAAAAATATTATAAAATCCATGTATTTTTACAACTTTGTTTATTCCCCTTGTATATCTAAACCTCGCTACTAAATGAACTACGTAGGTATTAATAAAGATCCTCTTTGGTCCATCTGTTTACAGGGCTTCTTTTAATATTTTGGTCACTTTGCTATACCTAGAGATTTTTGATATCCTTGAGAAGCTCGTTGTAATGGCAAGCATGGAGGATATAAGATCCAGAGGTCCGCGTAGAATGACCTTGTAAATTCCACTAAAAAAATCTTCAATAACTTCTTCGAGGTAGACTATTTGCCACCAAGTATAGCTTCCATCTTCAGTCACCAATAGAAGCCAATAGAAGATTCTGTTCTTGTAAGCGCTACCCTAAGCAATACGTATTTGATGTTCCTTTTTTCTTTAGGTGGAAAAACTACTAGATCCAACTGTGTGGCTTGACGCTGCCACTCAGGTGTTTTATTCCTTTGGTTTGGCATTCGGTTCCCTGATAGCCTTCGGGTCTTACAACCCTCCTAAGAACAACTGTGTGAGGGACGTTATCTTGGTTAGTGTCTGCAACGCCTTCACTGCTATCTACGCCAGCGTAGTCATCTTCGCTATTCTCGGGTTCAAGGCAATGAGCAACGTCGACAAATGCATTGACCAGTAAGTATTTCAAATTTTCACATTAACTAAGAATCTTACATGAAGTATAAAATGTGAATGGTATTATAAAATGCATAAAGTTTTTTTTATGTTCATTCATATTTAAATTCGATTTCGAGTTGAAGTTAAATTAAAGTTTCATTGTAATTACTAACTTTTTACGGATTTTTTTTTAAATATGTGTATTTATCAAAATTGCATGACCAAAACCAAGACACTATCGAGTATATAAATGTGACACTTATAAATTTGATTATAAATAGTACACTTCTTAAATTTTCATCTTTATTTTAAATAAAATGTACACTTCTTAAATTGATTCCATCTGTATTCTAAATAAAAAGTACACTTCTTAAATTGATTCCTTCTGTATTCTAAATAAAAAGTACACTTCTTAAATTGATTCCATCTTTATTCTAAATAAAAAGTACACATCTTAAATTGATTCCATATTTGTTCTAAATAAAAAGTACACTTCTTAAAGTGATTCCATTTTTATTGAATGCTTTAGAACAATCTAATACTTACCAAGGCTCTTTCAAGAACTGTGTGACTGTGTCAATAAATAACTCTTGAGAGGCATCTTCCACTCGATAGTCTGGGTCACAGAATACCTTCAGATCATGTCTATTTATATGTATACTTATTTATAATCAACCTTATTATATAAATATTTATGTATTACTATATAAAAAGGTTCACTTTTCGACGTAAAAATCTGTCTTTTTATACATTTGTTAATAAGAAACGAAGCTGTTTTATTATATTATACCGAGTTTATTTGTATTTTTTTGTGAACCTTATTTCCCGAAGGATTTCTTTAGTCCTTTGAATGGTGCTACCTACGTCTTAAAATGTAATTTAAAAACAATTATTCATTACATTAAGCCACCCCCACAATATAAAGGCGTGTATACACTGGGGTAATAAATTGTCTAACACCATCAGAGAAATAATAGGCACTTCTAAAAACCGTTTTGCAAGACGGCCAACTTTCAATAGACATTTATTTCAACTCCCACTGACACATTTTTTACTGTTTTTGTATGTATTTGGACAATCAGTAGGCATAATGGTAATATATATTTTAATTAATAATCTATAAAATTTTTAGGGTTACTTTATTAAGAATATTGACATTTCGAAATTCACGCCTACTCTGCGAACTTTTAAGGCTACGCATTGTACACCACAAATTTACTTATTTGCTAAACGGTCTATAATAAATATAGACGTTTTGTACGAATAAGAAAGGTGTGCAAAAAAATACATTATACTTAATAATATCTTCCACAATATATTATTAAGTATTATGTACTTCCACAGGATATTATTAAGTAAACGTAAATACGCGGCCAGGAACAGGCCTGGCCGCGTATTTACGTTTCCGTGTTGATTAGGAGGCAAGTACTGCCTCGAATTACGAGCGAAATGAAATAGCGCGCGAACTTCATGGCTATATTATATGTTCCATATTCAATAATTAATTGCCTCGAATTGAACACGTATTAGCACGAACAGTTTGCGTAGTTAAACCGTGTGCATTTCGAGACACGTGCCTCGAATTCAACACGAGTTTTTAACTGCATTAGCGCTACAAACCAGTGCCTAATTCGAGGCAGTACTTGCCTCCTAATCAACACGGAAACGTAAATACGCGGCCTGGCCTATTGAGCTGGTACAAACCAACACAATTTATTTGTTATATTGCTCAAATAAAATAATGTAAATATTGGTATTTGTAATAAAAAATATACATGGTGTTACAATAATAATCAATTCCGTTTTAATTTCGATCATTTAGTTTATTTCATTTTTAGTGTATCTCATTTTATAAAATATTATACTATTAACGCATTACCTTGATGATTATTTTGATTAAATCACCACATTAAAGAACAGAACACGGGTAAAGAACGTAAAGAAGCTTCTAGTCCCAGCTTTTCTTTTCTGCATTCTTAGGATAGGTTTAAGTTTGCTTATAACAATAATAGCGACTCGCGTGAGCGAGTTGCTTTATAAAATGAATTATATTTTTTTTAATTTTCGCATTTAATATAAAATTTCACAACTCATTTGACTTAATACGACGAGATCTCAACCAATCAGAGAGCCAACCGGAAACAGAATGCGGATTATAGACGCTAGTAATTTTCACCACATCTTTCTCCGTACAAGGAGCTCGTCTTTGGAATCACATCCCATCACAACTTCGAGTTTTCATTAACACTTCCCGATTTCAAATGAAATCTGAGAAATCGTTTCATATATTTTATTCACATAAATTGGTACGTGTTATAAACACAATTTACCTCACGAAATGAATGGTTGGAAGATTTCGCCATATGGCAATAAGTCCGCCATTGTGTACTTATTATGTAAAGTGTGCAAAATGTTTGAAATATAATAAATTGATAAATATTATTGTGCAAAGATGAAAAATAAAAAAAAAGAAGATTTAATGTAACACGGCGTTGAGGTATTTTGTATGAAATAAATGTTATTTTTACTCTCCACTTCTTTGGAATAGTGGATAGTCATGATTTCACAATATTTTATGGATTTTTTTACATCAATTTCTCGATGGGCATCATGTAGAGAGTGCATACTTTGAGTTTCGTCGTGATGTTTTTGTGAGTATGCCGTACACAAAAAGGAAAATGTGTGTCCTCTGTACGGACCAAACTAAAATGCCGATGACCTTCATATCGATACCATATGTGTGAAGTACATTAAATTAGAGCTGATTAGTATTCCATAGACAACGGTTCACTTTTTCTCTATGAATTCATCTGTTTAAACTTTAAAAATACTCTCACGGTATATGGAAAATTGAGGTTTTCTTATTTTGTTTGAATTTTTAATACAATAAAAATACACTCTTCAAAAGTGCATTCAGGGATTTGACAACCTTTAAAGAACAAATATATTAAGTGTGATATTTATATGAAAAATGTAGTAAAATAGTATGTTAGGGAAAAATTAGATATCAACTTCATATTGATACCTATTGTATGTGTTTCTATAGAAAACTGTATTTTTTACTACAATTTATGTAATAGTATTCATCTACATACTACTATGCTATATTCCTCATGGGGTATAGGTAGAGAGAACCAAACACCGCATTCTTCTATCTTGACATCCATCATCTCGTCAAAATTTATTCATTGTCTAATAGTAGATGATCGTCTATTGTAAAAGCTATTTTGCTACATCAATTTCTCAACAAGTATCACGTATAGAATGCATACAACAGTGGGCGAGCCTAAAACCCTCGGAATAGGCAAACCCTGAAAGAAAATTGGGAAATGTCAAAAATTTAATGTTTTTGTTGAATCGTTGTTCATTTCAGTGGCCATAAAAAATATTTTTAAAATCACATTCCAAAATAATATTTACATTTGTGACCCTGTAAAGCATCGTATCTACATACGGTTCAATTTTTAATCTTGTCGTATGGTTGGAATAAAATAAATTAAAAATATTAGATCTTGAATTCCTAAATATAATATTCTATAAGCAAATTCGCTACTGATGCATGCTATGAGTTTTGTGTGTATGGTGTATTAACATTTTATTTTGGTGTATTATGGTGTACTTTTGTCCTCAGGGAAAAAAATGTTTTAAAATCTAACAGAAATGTATTTCACAAAAATACATTTAAGGATTGTCAAACCTTTCAAGAAGAAAAAAATGTTGATTTTTACCCACTCGTGTTTAGTTGTATTTATTTCATGGCGACACAGATTATAATAACCCAGACAAGCTAACACCATATATTGAGAAACAGATGGTTCGATGGCAGAGCGGTTAGCGCGCTGGGCTAGCAATCCAGTGGTCGCGAGTTCGAATCCTACCTCGACCGATTTCGTTCACCTATAGCACAAGCATTTATTTGCTTATTTTACGGAACGTAGGAAGATGTATATATACTTGTTAAACAAGGACATATTCATTGTTTATATTTAGTTAAGAAATTTACAACCATCTCTTATCTACTTAAATTTTCCTCCAACTCGTACTTAGTAAAACGTGAACTGAAGATAATGTGAAATACGACACATTAATTGTATCGTAAACTGTTTTGTATTAACTTAAAGACACCATCCCATTCTTTTTTCTTTACTAATCATGACCTATTTGTATAGGGCTACCATCCGTCCAGTATAATATGGGACAACCGTACAATATTTGCCCATCGCATCCCGTATTTGTCCCGTTTTACGACAATTTCGACAAAATGCGTTAATCGCAAGAGCTTAATGGCGCAGAGGGTCAACAATAAAAATTGGAAAAAAATATTATCGCTAGGCTATAGCTATTAAAACTATTCATACTGTAGAATTGCATTAAGTGGCTATATAGGTGAAAATCAAACATGATTTATTATTTTACAATAAAGTAATTTTTTTTATTCCTCTTTTAATAGGACCATTTTCACAATACTACTTAATTGAATCATTTTGACTCCTTACTACCTCGAAGAGGTATAGGGGGAAATTGTGAATTCGCAATTTTCAAGGTTATTTTGCCAGCGCAGATTATCAATAAGTATCATCCTGAAATTTTATTTTGAAATTTCAACACAAAACAATTATTTTGAAAGTTTAGGTGAGGTTATGATGAATAAAAGAGAGAGGGGGGGAAGTTAACTTTAATTATCATTGTTTTTCTTGTACTATGTATTATGTTTTGTTAACTTTTTAGTTTCTTTTCTTTTTTTTTTTAACTTGTATTATTACTCTTTTTTTTAATAAATAAAAAAATAAAATAAATAAAATTTAGGTATCTGTGTGTGTGCTGTGTAATATAAGTTATAGTTTCTTTTAGGCCTTGACAATGCCAAGTCACCTTGGCAAAATAATATGTACTATATGTACGACGTGTTTATTGTAATTTATCTAAAGTACTTATTCAATTATATTTTTATATATCTTCATATTTTCCAAATTTGTATATCTAATACTCAATAAGACCCATTTAGATTTTGAAGGATATCTGATCAGTGCTTCTAAATTTTTTTAACTGTCGAATATTTCAAAGTGACCCCAAGCTCAGGAAAATTCGTAATCTTACCACGACCGATTTCGTTAACCTATAGTACAAGCATTTATGCTTAGTTTAGAGAATGTATGAAGATGTATATGAACTTGTTACAAGAACATATTCATGCTTTAAAAAAGTGTTTAAACGTCCTGCATTGGTTCCTGGAAGTTATAACAACCCTAGATATAAATATTATCTAGGCAAGTGGTTACTTGGGTCTTAATTTTAATACTTACTTTGTTTATTTGTAACTGATACAAGGTCAAAATAGCGATTGAATCGATAGTGTACTACTTTACTTACTTATATTTCGATGTTCCGGATGTCTGAAACTAAAATGTTTTCCTATTTGAAATTCAAACTGATCCAGTATTAGTAATGATGAATTTATACGAACATTCAACGTCCGGTCTTCCCTCAAACCAACTTGATGAAACAAAATAATATGCCAACTTAATAAAGATTAAATAAAATATACCAACTTAATAAAGATTAAATATAAAATATGCCAACTAAAATATGATTAATATGAACCCGACTACAATTTCCTCTCTCTCTTAATACTTTTATTGTTATGAAAAATAAGACAAAAAATCTCGCAATAAAAATAAATCACCAAATTTTATATAAGTACCACCCATAGATTTATTATAATATACTAGTTGTCGCAGTTAGCAAATTTTATATGAATCGAAGTGAGGATTTTTTTCCGCGGGACTTTTAACAACAAGGTGGGCAGACCACATCGTTTTTCTATAAAGAATAACGACTAATGAGAATTGTTTTCTGATTTATTTGTCGCGCTTTTCTAACTAAGATTTGGAGAACAGTTATCTAGGAAGTGTTGAAATGTATGAAAAACTGCAATATGTTGCCAACCATGACATCAAACGCGCGAAATACGTGGCCTACGATTATGTCGTAGGCCACGCGCGATATGCCATGATTATTGCAAGGAGTACTCCATATTATATGAAAATCTATGGTACCACTTACTGATTATTATTTGAATATTTTTAATGGCGCTGTTATCGAGATCTAAAAAAATATTTATGTAACTTTCACATTCAAAAATATATATAACCACATGTTTTCATTTCCCTTGAACCTACCGAGAATTTCATATAGGAAAAAAAGGATCGATATTCATTTTAAGTTGTGTAATCTTTCAGTAGATGCGGTTTGAAAAAATCTATTGACATTGTATTACGCATCTAGAGAAATATAACCACTAGTTTTGATTTCCCTACGACCTTCGGAGAATTTTGTATAGGAAAAAGGGTCGATATTCATTTTTAGTTGTGTAATCTTTCAGTAGATGCGGTTTGAAAAAAATCTATTGACATTGTATTACGCATCTAGAGAAATATAACCACAAGTTTTGATTTCCCTACATCCTACCGAGAATTTTGTATAGGAAAAAGGGTCGATATTCATTTTTAGTTGTGTAATCTTTCAGTAGATGCGGTGTGAACAAATCTATTGACATTGTATTACGCATCTAGAGAAATATAACCACAAGTTTTGATTTCCCTACATCCTACCGAGAATTTTGTATAGGAAAAAGGGTCGATATTCATTTTTAGTTGTGTAATCTTTCAGTAGATGCGGTTTGAAAAAATCTATTGACATTGTATTACGCATCTAGAGAAATATAACCACTAGTTTTGATTTCCCTACGACCTTCAGAGAATTTTATATAGGAAAAAAGTTTTGATTTTCCTACATCCTACCGAGAATTTTATTTAGGAAAAATGGGTCGATATTCATTTTTAGTTGTGTAATCTTTCAGTAGATGCGGTTTGAAAAAAATCTATTGACATTGTATTACGCATCTAGAGAAATATAACCACAAGTTTTGATTTCCCTACATCCTACCGAGAATTTTGTATAGGAAAAAGGGTCGATATTCATTTTTAGTTGTGTAATCTTTCAGTAGATGCGGTGTGAACAAATCTATTGACATTGTATTACGCATCTAGAGAAATATAACCACAAGTTTTGATTTCCCTACATCCTACCGAGAATTTTGTATAGGAAAAAGGGTCGATATTCATTTTTAGTTGTGTAATCTTTCAGTAGATGCGGTGTGAACAAATCTATTGACATTGTATTACGCATCTAGGGAACGAAAAAAAATTATAAAATACGTTAAATGAGGTCTATAGAAGGCGGTCTATGACAGAACAATACATAAAAATGAGGTCTATATAAAATGCGATCTGTAGCAGAACAACGTCTGCTAGGGCCTAAGCGTATAAAATTATGAACCAGGATAGAAGCAACCTAGCATAAAGGTTTAACATAAACATAAAGGTTTTTCTATTTTTTTTTTTGAAAAATATAATGACAAAGACTGCATACAAGACCATGACTATACAAGACCACAAGGTTGTATTTTGTACTCATCACTAATGACTCAATAATCAAAACACTACACAGAAAAACGTGTAAATAAAATACATTAATATTTAAATAAAAAGTAATCTAAAAAACATTGTTTAAACTAATCCATTAAAATTCTTCGTCTTATTTTTCGTGACATATCAGGTTTCCCGCGAAAATTCTTCATTAGTTTATAAATATTGATATTATTTAATGTTGTCAACAGGAACATGGCCAAGTTGTTTGAGCACCATCAGCTACCAATGCGCAATGTCACCACGGAAGCATATGAAGCAGCCATTGGTTCTGTAGACAACTCCACATTTGTATCTTGGGGGCTGGAGGTATGCTCGCTCTCCAAACAACTGGACGAGGTAAACTGACTCATATTTTATACCCTTTTCGTTAACTCCTCTCTTCTCTCTGTAACTTTCCGACCAGTGAGAGCTCCGAAACTTTCAGAATTTGTGTATTCCCTATGACAGTTATTTTAATGAATATGTCCTTGAAACAAGTACATATACATCCTCATACATTCCCTAAATTAAGCATAAATGCCGAACGCCGTGTTACAATTGGTAAGCCGTTTGGTTTCTGTGCGGGCGTCCTGGGCTCGATCCCCAGTAGAAGGGAAATTAATTTAAATTAATTTCTCACGCTAATATTGCTTCTTTGGGCTGAAAACACTGGTTAATTGGAAGAAATTGCTATATAGCAATAAACTCGCCACTAGCACACGGTGCAAGGAAGTGTTTATTATTTTATTTTATTTATTTAATGCTTGTGCTATAAGTGAATGAAATCGATCGTGGTAGGATTAGAACTCGCGACCACTGGATTACTAACTAACCGCTCTGCCACCACCCATCTAAATGCATTTGCAATGATCATTTTTTGAAAAATAAAGAAGCCTATCCTTCTCACTGAAACTGTATTTTGTATTGTAGTATAGAAACTTGCCTTTTCCTTTTGCCGGCGACCACTCGAGTAAAGCTTCGCGACCCCCCTAAGGGTCGCGACCCACAGATTGAAAAACACTGCTCTAAATAATTGAACAGTATTCATGTATTCAAACCTAACCAATGTAAAGGGTTGGTCGATTACGATTTTTTTTGTGAAATTCATTGTGACATAGTTAGCACACCTTTCAATGATGTCAGCTCTTGAAGATAAAAGAAATGAACAATGAAGAAATCGATAGAAACTAGACATAAATACATGGTTTGCGTGACAGTTGCTAACACAGATTGTAGACAGTTATTTAATCTGTTTATAGCATGCGATCAACTGACAGAGGCAACTATCATATTTTATATTGCATCATGTATACCTGCATACATACCTACTTAATGTAATATTTTTACTCCTCACTACCCCAAGGGAATATTATGAATTCGTGATTAAGGTTAAAGTTTTTTTTTATTGGAGATTATCAACTAGTATCATGCTGAGATTGTATTCTTAATTTTTCATCACAATGTATCTGTGTATGTGCTGTGTGTTTATTTTACTTTATCAATTAAAGACTAAAGTACATACTCATTCGATTTTTTTTAAATTTGTATATATAATACTCGCTTAGACCCCATTAGATTTTGAAGGATATCTGATCAGTGCTTCTCAATTTTTTTATCTGTCAAATATTTCAATGTAACCCCAAGCTCAGGAAACCTAAAATTTGATATTTTTATTTTCAAATTGCTAAAAAGGCACATTACTTTCATAAAATGGCTTTGAAGAAGTATTAGGTTTTCATAATAAAATACTTAAATCAAAAATAATTTAACAAACTCATTTCATGGAAATGCCGAAAATGTTCCATACAAATTTTTTATATTTTGTGAAGTGATTTGGTAGTTAAGAGTATAGCATTGGCCACAACCCACTTGTTTCATTAGGAACCTACCCAGTTTTTTCTCTCCACTACTGTGGAATAGTGGAAAATTATGGTTTCACAATTTTTAAGCATACTTTTATATCTAGTTCTCAATGGGTGTTATGTAGACAGTGTATTCTTTGAGTTTTGTTGTGATATTTTTACGTGTATGGCGTATGAAGTATCCTCTGCTGTGTGTCTCTCTACAGCCAAAAATATTAGTGCAATTGACTCCATATTGATATCATTATAATGTGTTATGTAAAATAAACCAACTTAGAGCTGATTAGTTTTCCATATACGTACATACCTACGTTGATTTCATCTGTCAAAACATTTAAAATGTTCTCGCGTTCTGGAATTTTTTTTTTAAATTTGTTTGAATTATAAATATAATAGAATTATGTACTCCCTGGTCTTCCAAGTTTTCTCCCTAATTTAATAAATATTTTTCTCAAGGTGGTGAAATATAATTTGAAATATTGCAGGCTGCTGAGGGTACCGGTTTGGCCTTCATAGTGTTCACCCAAGCCATCGTGGAGCTGCCTGGTGCACCATTCTGGTCCATACTGTTCTTCACAATGCTTCTGTCTCTGGGGCTGGGATCGCAGATTGGCATCATGGAAGGGATGCTTTGTACCATTTTCGACATTGACATATTCAAAAGGATCAGAAAGCCATATGTCACCGGTGAGTTCACAATACTGTCTCTTCAAACCATTATTTTCTCACACTGTAGGTATCGTAGATATCTCAGTATTTCTGGAGCTCCAAACCTCCATCCTGTAGATATTGGTATCTACTGGATTATTCGAAATTAGTGATGAGCAAAAGTTTTGCAGTCTTGGATTTGGTCTTGCGAGTATTGTAAGACTTAATGCATGAGTCTTGCGGTTCGCAAAATTTTATAAATTTATTTATTTTTAACCAATTAACTACTTCCTATCGATATAGACTAGAATCTACAATCTGAATCTACCCGTTTGCATTCTGTTTCCGGTTGGCTCTCTGATTGGTTGAGATCTCGTAGTACATTTTAGTCAAATGAGCTGTGAAATTTTATATTAAATGCGAAAAATTAAAAGAATATTATATATTTAATTTATAATAATTTATAATTCAATTTATAAAGCAACTCGCTCACGCGAGTCGCTATTATTATTATACACAAACTTAAACCTAACCTTAGAATGCAGAAAAGAAACTCAGGGGCTAGACGCTACTTCGATATAGTACCTACTATAAATTGGTGATTTTTGTCATGTTTACTAAATTTTAACAAAAATAAAAAATATTTTTTTAGTAAAAAATTAATAATAATGAACACTTCCTTGTACCTTGCGCAAGTGGCGAGTTTATTACCGTATGGCAAATTCTTCCAACTAACCAGTGTATCCAGCCCAGAGAAGCATCATTAGCGTGAGAAATGAATTTAAATAAATTTCTCCTCTGCTGGGAATCGAACCCAGGATGCCCGCTTAAAAACCGAACGACTTACCAACTGTGCCACGGCAGTCGGCAAAATTGTAATACCTGCAAGACTTACATTACCAAGACTGGGTATGCAAGACCAAGACTGGGTATTTAAGACCAAGACCAATACTGGGTATTTAAGACCAAGACCAAGACTGGGTATGCAAGACCAAGATCAAGACTGAGTATGCAAGATCGAGACCAAGACTGGGTATGCAAAACCAAGACCAAGACTGAGTACCTATACAAAACCAAGATCAAGACTAGGTATGCAAGAACAAGACTACATAATATGTAAATTCAAGACCATGACCACCCCGGTCTTGGTCTTGCATTTGCTCATCACTTTTCGAAATACACATGTTGTTCATGATAACTGAATTATCATTTCATTTTGACCTAACCAAACCTAATGGTGTCTGTAACATCTAGATATCTTTGGTGCTCACCGAGGACTGCTTCTGGTACTGCACTGTTTAGTGGTAACTTAACAACTGGTTCTGAATGAAATCTCTAGCCCTAAGGACATCTCAGTTACCCCCATTCAATGAGAAAAACTAATATTAGTATACATATTTACCTTTATACAGTGCATATGCTACATTATCATAGTGGTGATTTATTTTCTAGCTATAATTTTAGATTTGATTTCTAGCATAGAAGAAACTTTTAAATATTACGCAATCCTCACATATCCTGACTGATAACACTGAGTATTTATTTGGAACAAATAAATTTTTTGCGGGTGGCAATTCTCAGAGAAAAACATACTGGGTGGTATTACAGATGAAATGTAAGGAAAACATGAGATAATTTGTCCCTGTCCTAATACTTTAGTTGGATTACAGAATTGACCCTTTGTGATGTCCTTGTTCTTCCCTTTATTGATATATCTACTTTCACCATTTTGAAAGTGTTGACAAAATTACAATAATAATTAAATTATAATTATATTCAGAATAAGTAAATTCAAATATAATGATTAAATGAAACCTTATCTAGAATGATTTTGTTATCTTTTTCGATCGACAATACTTGATGGAATTCCATTATATTATATTAAAATAAAATACTGATTTATACTTTTCTGCCACGAGATTTAATAGAATAACTAGTTTCGCTCTAGACGAGCATCTTCAGAGAAGTGACTACTAAATAGTGACTACTAAATAATGGTGGTTGACTGGTAGAGATTGCCTGCGGGCAATAAGTCCGCCACGTTGTTTAAAACAATAAAAGTATTTTATTATTATTATTATTATTACTAAATGAGAAGTGTACTATTATTTTCTAGAATAGTTTATCATTTTAAGTTAAATATTAAAGTTGACAAAAATTAAATTCATTGGAGTTTTTCATTTCACTTGTATTTGTTGATATATTTTTTTATAACCAAAAATGTACCTAAATTGACCGTTTCTTATGTAGGTGCTGTATGCCTCTTCTGTTTCTTCGTGGGTCTGATCTTCACCACTGGCGCTGGAGAATACTGGTTGAAGATGTTCGACTCCTTCGCCGGAACCATCGGTCTCGTTGTGGTGGCCCTCATGGAGATGATAGCTGTCATATATGTCTATGGACACGAGAAGTAATTTCATACAAAATATTTACCACTCTTCCACACAAGATTTCCATCATGAAAAAAACAGTTTAATGCAAGGGACAAAAATTTGTCTTGGCAACTAACAACTCTTGTTAATCTTGGATATTTCAAGAACCTCCTTACTGTGGTACTGCATAGTAGTGGAAAGTAAAATATCACTTTTTAATCATCAGTAATGGACATAGGTCTCCCCTCTGAGACCTCCATAGCTCCCTATCCTGGACAGAACGCATCCAACCGCCTCCAGCCACTCATATTGTCGGACCATTATCAGCCCTATACTTGCATAATCAGATTAACTGTATATAATTGTTTCTCGGCAGATTCTCCAATGACGTGTATGAGATGACTGGCTACTACCCTGGACAGAACGCATCCAACCGCCTCCAGCCACTCATATTGTCGGACCATTATCAGCCCTATACTTGCATAATCAGATTAACTGTATATCATTGTTTCTCGGCAGATTCTCCAATGACGTGTATGAGATGACTGGCTACTACCCTGGACTGTACTGGCAAATAACCTGGCGATACATTGGACCTGTCATCATGTTCTGCATCCTTGGATCTTCTATTGTTTTCATGTTCATCAAGAATCCAACCTACCAAGCATGGAATGCTGAAACTGTAAGCATATTATATTTCACTGTTAGTAGAGTTATCGGCTAACATTTAGAAATATTACATGGGCTGTGCATAACGCAAACTTTGGGTTTTCGCTTGATTCATAGAAGAGCAAATTGTCCCCTGCTCTGCCAAGAATTGTCAAGATCTTTTCCAATACCTATCTATATTTTATAATATTTGAATTATAAATAACTACTTAGCCAATAGTGTAAAATCCCACGATTCTAGACTGACGTCATTTTATATAGTGGGCCCCTACAAAAAGTCATAGTATACAATCTGTTTTTTTTTTCTGTAAAAGGATACTATGGCACGTAACAACAATTGGATAGTATGAGCCCTGAGTAGTGGTGGCTTTCGGAGGTAACAGCCTTCAGAGTGTGCAAAATTGCTATTTTAATGTCAGTTATAGTATGAATAAATCGAAACTAAGGTTTATAGTGTCAATTTGTTACGAGAAATAACTTCTCTTGACCAAATGGACAGTTGGAATACATGACTCAATAATATGAAATATATTTCAGGGTACTGTGGTAAATACTGAATATCCAGGTTGGGTGATGGCCATCGCCATATCAATGATAACAGCTGGTATCTTGCCCATTCCTGCTGTTCTGTTGCTAAGGAGGTTCCAGTGTCTGTCACTGGATGTGGACATCCATCAAGGCAGCATCCGACGTATCGAAACTACAGTATCTACCAAAGAAATGATGGACGATCAAGACGTGAGTAAAAAACTAAATACTTTTTGTTTCATTTTTATTTTTTCAAGAAGCCAAACAGAATGCAACCAAAAAAATTGTGAGGATCTCGCCTTTTGAGAACTTTCTTAGAATTTTCCTTATTTTACATTCTTACTCCCATCTCAAGCCAAAAAATTGTGAAATAAAAAGGTGGATTGTTTACATTTTGTTCGGTTTCTTTAAGAAATACCTTTTGAATTTGGTATTGAAATAATGTATTTGTATATGTACTGTTATTATCAAACTTTTCCCAATAGCAATATATTAGCTTTCAACAAGAGATGACTCCGGGATATGGCAGTGAAAAATTCTAATTGCCAGGCGGAGTGTTAAACTAACCAACCTCACCAGTGAATTGGGTACAAAGGACCAAACTGTCAACTACTAAAATGTACCTAATTGAAATATTTTTCATGTACTTGAGGACAAATTCTTTCTTATATGAGATGCCACCTCCAGCTCTTTGACCAAATCCAATGAGGATTCCCTGAATGAATGAAGAAATGATCCTTCAGGGAAAGAAGTGGATTGGATAATTTGAATCAAATGGAAAATTTAAATAATAAAAATACAATATATAATACAAGTCAATGTAGGATTCATTGGAGATGGAGAAAAAACTATCTATTCATTATCATGAAGGATCACCGTTCCCTGTTCCAGGGTCACCTGAATTTCAAGAAAATTTCGAAAGAAGATCTTTCGTTCCTGCATTGCATGAACAATATTACTTTTTATATAACGTACATAAAAAATAGTTCTAATACATAAAATACCACTAAACTTCATTGTATATACATGGAAAATTAGATTGGTGTTAACTATTTGTTTGTGTGCTCTTATACTTTTTGTTCTGTGTAAATTCTATCTGTATCTCTTTCTTCGGCAGATGTTATGTTTCACAATTAACAAAAAAATATCACCTATATTTTGATTTGCCAAACCAAATTTATTTTTCGAAATTTTTGATAATTTTTTATTATTATTATTGTAAATGGCAATGAAAAACATAGGTAATCGTCTAGCAAAAACTTTATAACCCAGCTTAGAATGTAATTTAGAAATAAATATCAATCAAATGTAGTTTTGTGCAGTAAATATATTAAAACAGTAATATTTTTTCAAAATTTACTGATTGCTAATCCCTAAATTTACCTTCAGTCATAAAAATTATTACCATTGAATTAAATTTTGTGCAGAACAGTAATAATACTAATAAGGCCTTTCACATTTGAGGCAATCCGAAAAAAATAGTTTTCAATTACGAAACAACTACCTATAATATATGATGGATTTAAACGACAGTCTGTACACGAATCAACTTTTTGAAAGCTGATTTCAATTGTATTGCAACTAGTTCATTGCGAATCGCAGTGCTGGTTGCTCATGTCATTGCGTTGCTGACTCTTACATAAAATTCATAATGTTGGAACAAGCAAATATTACATTTTTTATTAATCATCATCAGTGGCTCCACAGCCCATTGCGAGCCGTGGCCTCCTCCTGCATTCCTTGCAATCTTTCTCTATCCTGGCACGTGTTCCTTCAGTCCCTGAGTTTGAAATCATTGTCCTTTTTTACGTTTGCCAGGTCTAAATCGCTCTCTAGTTGATGTCCGAGGTTCCGCTATAGGTTTCTTAATAATATGGTTTTGCGGGAAAAGTTTATAAGCCCCCACCAGGAGGACCAGGGTTTTCTGTAGGGGTTTCCTTCCCTTAGCTGGTCGTATCCAGTTTTGTGGCACTGGAAACTCTCCATTCGTCCAC
The DNA here is from genome assembly GCA_963576475.1 of Molanna angustata. Taxonomy (NCBI): domain Eukaryota; kingdom Metazoa; phylum Arthropoda; class Insecta; order Trichoptera; family Molannidae; genus Molanna; species Molanna angustata. Next base: position 21,091,911 of record OY754979.1, read on the forward strand.
TGTCTGGCTCTGCTGAAAATATACATATGGTCACATTGCCCGGGGTTCGCTGAGCCTAAGAAACCACTAGAGAGTTGGACTTGATAGAATAGTGTTGCTGATGGTATTGCAACATGGCGCATTACAACATTTTCAGCACAGTATGCTCCATTGTTAGCCCTACTACCCATGAGAACCAAATATTTTTTTTCAATACTTGAAAAATACCCTTGCTATACATTTCATAGAAGGACAAAAATTTGGAATCATCTTGCTTCAGTTCTCTCGCTGCAACGAATGCTCTACAGTTTATGTTATTTTTGATGTAAGGGTTAATTCAAAATCTTCTCTTTTGCCTATCATGCCTGTGCTGGTAGTAAAAATATATCTTCATTGTACTTTGATTCTAAAAATTCTACCATTTTGTAAAACCAAAATTTGCAGTATGTGTGCTCTTGAATTGAATTGCACGGTATGAGAACATAAGTTTCATTGCCTTTATTAAGTTTTGGTTTAAGTTTTATTGTGGTTGCCTTTGTGTGTGAAATATCTTATTGCTAATATGTAAAATAGATCTTATTGCTATAATCTTATATAGTTCAGTATCATTAGGTAGGTATTATTAAATTTAATTTAGTGCAGTAAAGTAATAAAGTTCATAATCATATAATTACGAATTTGTGCAGTGTCATATATATTGAATAACTTTTTGGTGCAAGGTTTAATTCCTGTATTTATAAGATTTTTTTGATCCTTGATTTATTTGTTTAGAGTAAAAACTCTTCAAATCAATTACATATTTGTTTTGGAACTAGTATAATTCAGTAAAAAAACTCAAAACCATGTATTAATAGAGGTGGAAATAAGTATTTGCTAGATGTGTTGTATTTATCTCTGTCACTAAGTGTGTGACTTGTTCACCATACACAGCTTTGCTATAGACTTAACAATCTATGTGTTTGGCTTCAAATATATTTCACAGGTCATGAGTCCAGATTATTCTCCGGGAGCTCCTCTAGAAGGCACCTTGACTCGATTCACAATTGGAGATTTTGAGGTAAGAATCTCTTAATAACTTGTTTATTTCTTTATAATTGTCAAATTATTGACTATTGAATAATAAGTATATAGCTTTTTAAGATAAAATACACATTGTTTTCTTTCAAAAGAGAATTTGTAATTAATAAAAAAATTATACTTACTTACATAATTCTAAAAAGTTCTAATGGTGAGTGTAGCCGACCGCCGTGGCACAGTTGGTAAGCCGTTTGGTTTCTGTGTGAGCGTCCTGGGTTCGATCCCCAGGAGAGGAGAAATTGATTTAAATTCATTTCTCATGCAAATATTGCTTCTCTTGTCTGGAATCACTGGTTTGTTGAAAGAAATAGCCATTCAGTAATAAACTCGCCACTTGCGCAGGGTGCAAGGAATTGTTCATTATTTTTATTATTATAGTGTATTTGAAGAATTTGGATGAATTAAAAAAATAGTTTTTTCACTGCAAAAATGAAACAAAATCAATTTCTATGTATGTATGAACTTCTTCTCCAAGCAAAGGAGAAATTCATCTATATTCATTTCTCAAAATCTTGCTTCTCTGAACTAGAAAAATTGGTTAGTTGGAAGAAATTACCATTTGGCAATGAACTTGGCCATTTAAACTTAGGTGTAAGGAAATGTCATATATAAAAATAAAATATCTAGTCTTTTTTAAACAAAAATCATCGATTTACGTCATGATTTCAGGCAGGTCACGTAAAGGGTGGAGGTGAAGGTTCCACAAATAAGAAATACGGAGGTCCAATTGCTCCTCTGCCAGGTCCCGTAGAGGCCAAGAGGACTCCTCCTTCATCTGCCATTGCCAGGAGCAGACCTGCCCATCAATAGACTTGAACTTTGCTGCGGTAAACCACAAATACATCCACCAAAACAAAATGAATATTATTTTTCCTTTTTATTTTTGTATAGTTGCTTTTATTGGATATTGGTAGAGTTACCATCAAGTCTTAATTCTATGCCCACATAGCCAAGAAAAATCATGGTCAGTCTGAATCATGGTTCTGTAATCTTACGATGGTCACTCTAATAATCCATATTGTATGATATAATATAGAAATTATTTCTCAAAACAGAATATTTTAACATTTTAATTATCAATAAAAATCATGACAATGTAATTTGAAATACTGAGAAATTATTTCTATAGAGAATAATATTATACTTTTTTATATAAATGTATATTTTGCATGATTTTTTGTTGTTATTTGTTTATATGTTGCTTTTGACCACATTTTCAGAAATTATTTTTATGTTAGTAAACTTTTACTGTATTGTATAGTTATAATTTATTTTAATTATTACCTACTTTCTTTTCAGCAATTAATTTATATTTTTGATTAATTTTATGATTTATATTTCTTTCTAGCTTAATAATGTATAGATTTCATCATCATTTTTGGTTATAGTTATAAAAACTTATTTATTTTAACTGATTTCATTTTGTGCATTATATTTATTATGATACCATGAAAAACGTCACCCATATATTTTAAGTTCACCCAAATATGTTGATCTGTCATACTGTGATTTCTATAAGGAATTTTCATGTTTCTTTATTTAGAATATTACTATCAATAAATAATGGCATTGTAGTATACATTTTTTTATAAATTGATACATTATAAAATCAGACTGTCCCAAGAGGTTTACTTTAGAACACAAACATTTTGTATTAATTCTTTTAAGTACTTAGCATTCCTTTTTATATTTTACCCCACCACATTAAAAACAAACAAAAATGTGTTCACCAGAAATGTCATGTTAAACTCATAAAATAATAATAAAACTAGAATACTCACTCCCATACAATACTTCGCTGAAAAAGTGAAGCTGTTTTATTGGCCGGCTCGTTTCAATATATGTATGACTCTGCTGGTAGACATTGTTCGTATAGTACTACTCGTTATGACTGTGTAAATAATTTTGCAAGCAGTTTAAAAATTCCCTATTTGGAGAACGTATCACGCAGACGGCCAAATGATTACTGAATGCTCGTAGTAAAATGTTGACCAAATTAGTCAACATAAAGCAGTCGCGTTTACTGCAGGCTAAAGAGTATTCTGTTAAACTTTATCGATACATAAAATGAATAAATGTAACATTTCATTAAATTTTAAGTGAGTTTTCAGAATTGAACCCATTATACAAAGTAGATTCAAATTTATAAATTCATCATTTCTAGTTTATTAATGAAACATTTTTGTTTTCAGGGCGATGATGATGATTACAACGACTCTCCAATCCATCGCCTGGGTAACTTCACCCATAACTCTTCCTCAGATGATGAATCTACAACTCCTTCAACCAACAATCGCCTGAGAATACCATCTTCTCATCAACCGAGGAGACCCTTCCAGATGGAAGTTGTCGACGACTATTGATCAATACTGAAAATAATTAATGAAATGCCGCTAGCATTTAGTATTAAGGTTCGAAATTGCACCTTTCATTGTGATGTTATTGGAATTGTATAATTCGACTTAATTTTTTTTAGTTTAATGCTAATTTTCTTTGGAATTCACACCTTAAATAAATTATAACTTTAATTGAAATTTTAAGTCTGTGAGTATTGTTTATTAAAATGTTTCGTATTTTTATTTATGTATTTATTCTGTAATGTGAAAATTAGTTTGGGTTGATATTATTTATTTAGGTTATTTCTTTGTTTTTTTACACTAAGGTTCCACTAACATTGCGATGAAATCCATGCAATATATTGTATGATAATAATTACAATAAATTAGTTGTATTGTTTATTATTCCTTTACTTAGGAAACGGCATTATGTTTCGCTAGTTTTCATTCAGTGTTTCACATTATTTGTTTAATGTGTCATTGTATATTTGCACCAAAGATACCTAATAAATCATTTGAAAATTAATTATCATTTTGTATAAATTACACAAGTGATTGGTGAATACAAAAAGTATCTTAAATTAAAATATTATATGATTTTATGAATACTTAATTGACAAACTTTTGAATAAAATATTTCTAATTTCACCATTAGAAATGCATAACCTAAAAACAAGTTTATTTCATAATCAAAACTATTTGAATTGTTAAGAAATGGAGTACGTAAGTACTGTTTATTCCAAAGCTAGTCTTTATTGAAAAAAATGTTCTTATAACTAAACCATGATGGTATGAAAAAATGACAAATATAATCAAACTGAATTGATAAAAATAATATATCTACATTTTCATTTATAATTGTATGTTTTTGATTTGTTAAGAATGAAATATTATTTACACAATATAATTTGTTAATTTTGAAGAAAATTATGAAAAGGGTCATACACCTTTTATAAAACCTTTTTAATAGAAGAGAGTAGCAATAGAATAGTAAAATTGTTGAAAAGATATAGAAAATGATGTTAAAATGTTGTTCTAAAAGACATGTTAATTAACAGGATGTCATATTTGATGAGGCATATAAAAATTTCCCGATATATTGTAGGAATATAACATTGTGATACTAGAGTGTAATATTGTTAGAATATTCTTGAAATTTTATGCCCGCAAGTCGAAATTGATTAAACTTAAAAGAATTATATTTATAGTTTAATTATATGTTTATTTAAATATAACAGCTTAATTTTTAGTACTTAATTGAATTTTAGCGCTCTGTTATTATTCTCGATTTTCAAAGATAAAGATGGCTTTCTCAAATCATTTTTAATGAGCAATAAGAAATTATTATGTACATAAAAATATATTAAATTTATAATACTTCTACCATTGAATTTCATACTTATATAATCTATGATTTAAAAACATACAAATTGGATCTTTTAAAGTTTCAATTTGCTTGGATTGAAATTATTTCTTAAAATTCAGAATTTTAACGCCTACATGTTCTAAAGAACATTTCACCTTTTGAAGAAAAGTACCAAATTCAATTTGTCAAAAAGGTATAATACTATATTTCGCCTTGTTTAATAAATTATAAGTACACTTTATATATAAATTAATAAGTGCACTTTTTGATGTTTTTTTGTTTTAATTTGCTATTTTATTTTCATAGAATAATAAGAGTATAGAAAACTCTTTAGCCTGCAGTAAACACAACTGCTTTATGTTGACTAATTTGGTCAACATTTTGCTACGAGCATTCAGTAATCATTTGGCCGTCTGCATGATACGTTCTCCAAATAGGGAATTTTTCAACTGCTTGCAATATTATTTACGCAGTCATAATGAGTCAGTACTATACGAACAATGTCTACCAGCAGAGTCATCCATTATATTGACACGAGCCGGCCAATAAAACGGCTTCACTTTTTCAGCGAGGTATTGTATGGGAATGAATATTCTATAGTTTTATTATTATTCTATGTTTATTTTATATTTAAAATTTCAGAAACTAGGTATGAAAAACATATTCTTAACATATTCTTAACATATTAATACCATTTCATTTAATATTCCTACTCGCAGAACTAGACATACACATTTATTCCACCTTCCAATTCACCGCACCAATTACGCACAAAACATGACTATTCATAGAATGTGCGATACATACAATAACAGATTTCAAGAGTTTGACATCTTCCACCTCAGCTCCACAACATTCAAATACTCTATACAAAAGAAGATCAATAACCACTTATTATAGGAAACCTTGACGGCATTTATTCTCTTTTTTCTTTTTTCCTTTTAGTTGAATATTATGTTTTAAATCATTGTTAACTTGAAATGTTGCTCTTACCTACATACCAACCTATGATCATATTTTTTTTTTTTTATTTTTTGCAAACTTGTATTATTTTATGTCAATCATAACGACAAAATGTAATAGGCCTTAATACTTGATGTTACTATTGTATTGTACTATGTCTTAACGCTGTTTTTTGTCCAACTTATAAATAAATAAATAAATAAATAGCTATCTTAAGAATGATAATGGATAAAATTATTTTATAATTACTATGAATTAAGCTGTATATTTAGCTGTTTAACACACACCAAATAAAAATATATTACATTATACCTACATATATTATATTACCCAATTAAATTGGATTACTTACAAACCTTATAGAATACCAATGTTTAGTATAATTTTGATTAAATAAATATTTTACTAACCCATAGTTAATTAACTCAATTCTAATCATATACTTACTAAGCACTGGATGCTATTTTTTTATTGATTTAAAACTAGGGTATTATTTATTTATGTATATGATTTTATCCCTATTCTGTTTTTCTTTTTATTAAGTGATTCTAAATTATTACCAATACAATGCTGAAAGGCCTTCAAAACTGTTGATCATTTTTAATACATTTTTGATGATGAAATATAAAAAAATATTAGATTGATTATCATTGAGTGATATGAAATATTACATGGTTTTAGTACCAAAGTATGTACTCAAAATCATACACACCTAAATATAGTACATAAAATTTGCCATTTCATTAAAGTATTTATTTATTTCATAGATTCCAAAAATAATATGTATTTACCTTTTTCTACATCTTATGTATCTAATGGCACAATTATTAACAGCCATTGGTGTATAGGTATATGATTTTCTTTGTGTTTTTTAGCTGTTTAGTTATAAGATATTATGCAGAATTCGGATGACTGGCTAACTACAAACAGTATGCTTGGATATAATTTACCTATTTTTCAATAAATCAATAATATATATTAGTAATAATTTTATATGCCATTAATTTTGATATTGTAATTATAATTTATTTTGTATAGCACATGATTGTAGTTCATTTAAGTGTCCACACTTGAATAATGTAATAATTGATACGTTTTATTTCTAAAAAATAAGCCCATGTCAAAGAATTTAGTAAAAAAAATATTTTGTAGAGTCGAATTAAAAAGCATAATGTTTTGTGGAAAAGTTTAAGTATTATTTACATATGGAAAATAGCATAATTATATTTCAATTTGATATAGTGCAACAGCTGAAGACCAAAATTAAAGCTTTGTGGAAAAATAATTGTGCATTGCCGAAAACCAGCTGCTCTGTGGGTCTCCATGTAGATTACAGCTGAGCAATTGCCTTTTTGATGAAATATAGTGGTTGAAATTTTGTCCAGTGCATAATATTTTTTTACAACAAAAGAAATATTATTTACTTATTTTATATTCAAATTCAAAAATTAAAGTTTAATTTCTGGATTAAAACACACACCGCCCAATCACAAATTTCATTAAGTTGTGTCAATAGTACTTCAATGTCTATGCAACTACCTTTATACTACTTCAATTTTATTTTCAATTTGTAACTTCAACGAAAGTATATAAATTTTGTCAGACAATTCGCCATAAACATGTTACATAATTAGTGTTCACAGAATGATGTTTAGCAGTAAGTAATGACATTTATAATTTATGATAAACTGACTAGCAATTAGTATGTATCCTTTACATTCAAAACGCTTTGCCAAGTAATTTGTGTACGTTTTATTTAATGTTTGGTACTTAATATTTTACCATAGTTCAATATTTCGTCATAAAATGATGGAGCTTGTTACTATAAATTATCCATTTATTTTGATTTTCTAAAATTTGTGATGTTATTATCGCCTCGTTGTTGATCTTGTATAACATATTTCAATAGGCAAAAAACTTATGATTACCAGCAATTCTTATTTTTAAATTTCTATATGAAAATAACAAAATAAAGATTTATTGTATATAAAATTTTCTAATATAGAAAATATCTTCCAATGTTTTGCTTAAGAATTTTTTTTCTTTTCCATTTTCTGTGATACATTTCTTTAAATATTTTTTAATGAGTACACGTATGTTTAAATAAATTATACATTTCAAATTCATATCATGTTTTTTTTTTTCAATATGAATTTGATTTACACAGTAAAAAAATGTACTATAATCGTAAAATATGCATTGAAAATACATATTTGAAAATGCATAGAAGCTCACAGTCTGTAAATAGTTATAAGTACCAGTCTTTTGCCAGACTGGCTAAGGTTGGAGGTAGTCTGAATCTCACATTTCCTCAAGAAATTTTATTGAACAAAATAAATTAGAGTTATTATAATTATATCAATTACAATTTATGAAAAAATCATGTAATTCTGATCTTTGAGTATTACAATTTTCAAAAACTTTACGATTGTTGCCGTAATTTAAACAGTTTTAAAAAAGCCAATATTTATATTAAAAAGAAAGGAACAATTTGAACTATAATTTTAACTTAATTTTAACTGATTGTATTTTTTTAAGTTTTGTTTCACCATTTTCAATGTGTTAGCTATAGGACTAATTTTAAATTATTTTTTGCAAACTGAAAGCGCCCTTGAGGTGACCACGGTTGTCACTAAACGGCGCTTTATAAATTGTCCTTATTATTATTATTATTATATTATAAGAATAGGCGTGATGACAGTAAGAAAAAATCATTGAAATTATGATTTTATTAGATAAAATATGTTAAAAAGATTTGAAAAAATATATTTATTTTCATTTTAAAAGAGCGAATAATATTAATATTATTAAAATAAAAATACAAAATATGTTTGTCCGCCATTTTATGTGAAACACCAATCAGAGCGCATGACGTCACCATATTGTCACTGTCAATTGTGTTTGTTACTGTCAACTGTTGTGTTGTTCGAAATGGCTATTTTTTTCATAACAAGCTATATGGAATATGCTGCTTATTTTTAACATGCTATTTTTATTTATTGATTTATTTGGTTTATTTGGGACAATAAACCAAATAATATCGCTATCCGCTCTATTGAATCGTTGACGCATCTGTTATAACACGCACCGAGTATTGTAACGTGGTGGAGAATATTTAACGTTTCAGAAATAAATAACTTGGTGGCTTTCATTGCTTGATTATAAAATAAAATGATGTAATTATATTGTTTGTGGGAGTTGTACAGTGTTACATGAGGTTGAAATGGAAATACACAATGTATTATGATGAATCTAATATACATATGGGATAACTGTTATGATTCATATACATATTATGATTAATATATTAAAATATGTAATAGGTGTGATGACTGTAAGAAAAAAATCATTGAAATTATGATTTTAAAAAATAAAATAGGTTATAAAGATTTAAAAAATGTTTTTTTTTTAATTTATAGGAGTGAATAATAATAATATTATAAATATAAAAATACAAAATGTGTTAGTCCGCCATTTTATGAGAAAAAACAATCAGAGCGCACGACGTCATAGTATGGTCGCGTCAATTCTTCTGATAGTCTTCAATACAATATACGCATTAATTGTCGGTCTGGACTATGTTTATTTTGGTGTTATCGATATATTAATATTTTAATTAGATACTTAAAACTAAAACAAATTAAATATAAATGGAACAAGTATTCATCAAAGCAAATAGTTTCAATTTACCTAGATACTCGCCTACCTATCGGGGGACACTATGGGCCGGTATTACAGTGTCAGTTTAAGAGCTAAACTCAAGTTTTACAAAAATATAGCGTATTACAGTGTCCGTTTAGACCTAATCTTCCCTCAAATACGTCACTAAAACGACAAATATTTAACTCAACGTTTCTGGCAGATTAAGTACTTAACTGTGAGTCAACTGTCATTTGCTAGGCAACTCGTGTAGTTTCAGTTTCTATCACTAGAGGCGTTAGGCAACGTGTGTAGATTCAGTGTTGTATCACTAAAGGCGTTAGTTATATCGAAGGTGGCGCCACACAACAAAACAAACTGACAGCCGTATTGAAACGAACACGGGCATTTAAAAGCATTATTTTGGTGAAAAAAATTTAATTTACCATGTTGGATAATAAAACAATGGTATTTAAAGTCGTAGCGTCCCGTTTTGTATTTCGTATTATTTGAGGTTATTTAAATTTGACAGATAATAACCACAGAAAAAGTGAAATATGTCTATAATTGAAGATTTAGTAACTGACATGTCATATTGCACTGTAATACGGAAATGGATTCAATCTCCCCTTAACATTAATCTTGAGTTTGGCAAACTCAATGAGTTGAGGGCCGACTGTAATATCGGGCCTATGTTAATTGTATTTTGTATGTAACTTAGTTTTTATTGAATAAATAAATAAATAATGAACGCTCGCAACGTATGGTAAACTAATTTAGTTTTAGTATTCTACAATTTTGTCATGCGATGGTGAGCTGACGAACGTTCGACATGTTATGATGCTGGTCACTGCCAAACTAAACTAGCAAGCTATATTTTTTTCATGCAATGAAGCGATTTGCGAAACGACGGCGATTACGCGAAGCATGCGTTTTAAAACATCGTTACAATTTTAGCAGCATACGAATTATTACATAGCGCTCGTTATTTGTATTGTGTTCATAACAAGCTATATTTATCTGCTATCGTTATTTTTAGCAATAGCAGCCATAGTAGTTATTTTTCTGCCTGTCTTAACTACTCTTAACTAGAATGGAACTTTTGATGGTCGGATATTTCTTTGCGTCGAACAAAGACTTTTGTTCATCAGAATTTCGAAACGTAAAAACTTAATAATAAGTACATATAAGTACTTTATTTATCTGTAATTTAAATACAACTTACATCTCGAAAATCGATAAAATATGCTCCTTCTCTCTACATTATGTGTTCATAAGCTAAAAACATACGCGGGAAACTTATGATGGCCTATTTTGACGTTTGGACATTAACATAGAACACACTAACTAGACATTAATGAAGTTCTTTATATGCTTATTGCCTAAATAATGGTAAATATTATATTATTGAGAGCTAAAAGTGGGGGAACAAATACTGTACTTCATTGTAAACGCGTACTTAATAAAATTCACTTGTGTCTCGCCGTGCGAAATTTAATCACTTATTTCTCTTTTTTTTCGCGTGGGACGAAAACAAATACCTCAGTAGGTGTTTTTTTCGTCGTGTTTGTACATTTAGGGACCGCACAACACTTATGCACTTTTGAATTGATTATAAATACACAAATCGTCTTAGAACACATATATTACATATAGTAGTGATATGCAGTTTACGATACCATGACGTCACCGTCAGGGTCGGCAGCCGCCATGATACTACAAGCTTTTTTTGGCGTAAATGTCAAATTTGATTTTAAAATGGCGATTTTTGCTACTAAACCTTTATTTTATGTAGAAATGTATATATATTTGAAAACAGTGAATGCGTAAAAACATCGTGAGATAGTTTTTCAAAATTAGTCATCATGCCTATTGCCAATATTTGTCCTATTCCTATTTTCATCCCAAAGAAATATGTGTCAGATATATTTTCTTATCTGTGTAATTTATTATCCAAAGATTTTTCTGGCTCCTATCAATGCCAATAAATTAGTATAGTAAGGAAAAGGATTTGTGATTGGAAAAAAAGTGTATTATATATTTTTTAGTAGGATAGATACTGCAACATGCTTCTATGTTGAATAAAGTATTGCATAAGGATTTGATATTAGATTATAATGGAATGATGATTGTTGTAAAGAAATTAATTTACAAACAGGCAACATTTATAACTACAGTATAAAATCATTTATAAGTATTATAAAAGTAATTACTGGAAATATGTTTTAATTTTTGTTTACACAAAATAAACATATGCAGATAAGATCAATCTATGTTGCAAATTATAAACCAGCACAATATGCACGGAGCAGATGATATATATTACTTGTATAAAGGGTTAAATTTTCAAATACAATTTATTTGCTTTTATTATTATAATTGATGTTGTAAAATAAACATTAAAACGTATGTATTTACTCGAAAGTGTAAAATTTGAATGTGGTTTGAAATAAAATAAAGCATTAAATATACTTCTCTTTAGTAAAAATGGGCTTCTGAAGTGTTCAAATAAAAATAATTAATTACATATTATGTATATGTATACCAATATTGTAATATTTTCTATGAAAATAAAATATAACCGCAAAGAATATGCAAATATTGTTTCTCAGTTTTTTTTTTTAAGTTTACAAAGGGGTTGCTGTCAGTATTAGAATAATTTATTATTTGAAATAATTTTGCTTTTTTTTAGTTAAAATACATGTTTTAAATTCACACAACTTGATTGCGCTATTTTTACAACTGATTTAAATACCATGTTATTGTTTTTAAATAACCCTCCCAAATACATAGTACATTTTGATACTATAGTAAAAATATTCACTTTTATTACTTGTTGGTAAAAACCAAGTTGATAATATGAGTTATTCTTGCTTAGTATAAGTTAAATAAATATGGATTCAATTACAATATTCTAACATAAACAATGTGATTCTAAGCATAAGAAAATCCTAGAAGCTGCTAATTATAACCAAAGTTATGTGTATAGGACAGGTTTTAAGATTTAATAATTTATTTAAAATTCAATTTGGATTTTTTCCATTCCTTCGACTTTTGAAAGTCCACGTATGTGTTAAAACCAGTAAAAACAAAGAAGTATACTTTAGAAAACATTGAAAATAGCAGTTCAGGATATATTTTTTTCAACCAATACATCAAATTGTTTATGATATATTAATATTTCAGGGGGGCAAGTTTGGTTCAATCGGCGAAATCAAAACCCTCGTGATTGCCCATATCATGGATATAATTATCGTATGGAGTTCTATGACATCTAAAGATATTGTAGAACTCCATATAATAATTATATCCGGTTTTGATTTCGCCGATTGAACCAGACTTGCCCCCCAGATTATCTAATAAAGAAATTTTTCTTTTTTGTTTTATGAATTTGGCATTTATCTGTGCAATATTTTGCTCCATCTATGGTTAGAAAATTGACCAAAATTACTCACCACCTAAATTTATTGACTGCTCATTACCTAGAACGTTTGAAATATGCTGCCTCTCACTTATTTCAGTAAAGACTTTAAAATATACATTTTTCACAAATCTTGCCAGAGCTAAAAATACAAAGAAAACCATTTTAAAGTCTTCAAATAATTTAATTCATGAAAACAATGCTTTATGAGTCATCCATTTTTTTTTACTACTATGTATCACTCGTTAACAAAGCATTAAAACATGAAATACATGTAGCCAATATCTGAATGGTTGAAATATTTTTGAAAGGGTCGTTGTGTAATAATAAGATATAGAATATTATACATAGTGAGTTGTGCTCAAATTTGTTTTCTGCGGTGTCGCACTGCAGTTGCCTTTGCTGCCAACGTTAGATTTGTTGAAACGGATTAAGGCTTGTCATAGGATTTCGTAGCGTAAGATTTATCTTATAAAAGGCAATGGTGCTCAAAAAAGCTGAAATGGGAACTAAAATTTTATCATGACTGTATTTTTCTATAGAATATATTTCATTGTATATTTTGTCTATTCACAATGTTGAAATTTTTTGCATTTTTTTTCTCAATATCGTATAAATAATTATTTTAATTGACAAATAAAAATTACAATCTGATTCTACATATCTAATTCAGTGATATTAAAAATTTTGTTCATTCCAATACATAATCAATAAAAAAATTATACTTTACCAATGCAAACACACCAAGATGTACTAATATATAATATATTTGGTATGTTATAATACTCAAAAGATGGCACCACATCTGTTACTTAAATAATTTTCTTTTTGCATTATCTGGTTCTAGTTTCTGCTTCATTGCGCACCCAGTATAACAACAGCTATACATCGTCACGAGAAACGGAAATTGTAACGCATAATGACTATTTTAAATAAAAAATTGTCAATTCGTAACTTTAATGCATGATAGTGACGTAGTAAAAATGTTGTAATATTTTTCATTTGTACATGACATTGACTCATTAACATAACTTGTTACGGAATTAGTTTCTTGTGGTTCTGATGAGACTTTTGTATGTTACAAGAGTTAAATACCTTAAATTAAATAACTTTTTACTGCGTATTTGGGCATTGTTAAACTTACCATATTTAAATACGTCCCACAATAGATAAACATTTTGTTAAAGTAACAATATTTTTGAAACGTGTTAATTTTAAGTAAGTACATATTTATTCATAAACTTTCATATTATATATTATGTGATATATATATAGGATAAAAGTCTATGGGTATTTTACACAATGATTTGTTTTTTCTAGCTAACCATAAATGATGGTATTGAATAGTGGTGTGCACATAAATTAGGATTATTTTCAAATATAGTATTTTGTAGACTTTTGAGTCATGATGATCTCATGGTATATTTTTTTATAAACTAAAAATACTGCTTTTGAAGTAAGTTCATTTTTTTATGTACTAGTACAACAATTTATTTTTAATGTTTTTGTTGTATGTCAGTATTGGCACATTTTGGATTTCCAATATAAATGGTTTTTAAATTGACATAAAGCTGATCTGACACGAAGTTACAATCATGACATTTTGTAACTCATTGACAAAATGACCTTGTGAAACCATGACATAAATGTTTGTTTTATTTCAAAACAATTTTATTTATAGATTGAAATTTAAAAATTGTATTTCGTGTATAAAATAATGACTAATTTGACAACTTAGGAAATCTTGGTTCTAAAACACAGATATTACAATGTTGACTATACAACTGATTAAATTCTGTTATGTTTAGACATAATAAATGTAAATTTCTTATAATTAGGAAATATAATCAAATTCATATCATATTCCCTGAAATATTACGTTGTGTCAGTCCAGCTTTAACTACAATAATTGTTATGTTATATCGTTAAATGCACACCACAGACTTTGGTAATTTTGTAAATTTTGTTTAAACCGTACACAAGAAAGAATAATGGTAAGGTTAAAATGCGAGAGGCAATCTCTTGCCGTAACTTATTGACAATAATAGTAATTGGATCATGTAGGTTATCTGCATGTGTTTAGGAGCAATCATTGTTCACAAATAGAAGACTAGAAATACTAAAGTGTAAGAATTGACACGTAATTTTAAGGAAAATGAATGTTAAGCACATCACGATAATGTTACTATTACATAATTTGAATGAAAAAGTAACTGCTATTTCAATTATTATTTACATAAAACTATTTGCTACATTTAAAATGTTCATTTACTTTTCAAGCTTTATTTAAAAAATTGAAGCTATAAAATTTATCAGTACCTATGTTGCCATGTTTGGAAAATAAACTACCATATAATTTATTATTTATTTATCAATAAAAAAAATGTATTTATTGTTAGGGTAATTTTGATTATTAATCAAATGGTGATATATTTGTGTACATAAAATAATTATAAGATAATGAGTAATAATTACATTTATTTATAATTTTTACACAGAACCGTAATTTATTGTGAAAAATAAACTTCAATTCTCTAAATGCTACATTTTAATATACTATGATATTTTTCTGTGGCTTCCAAACTTACAAATAAAAGCAAATTTTAAAAGAAATAAGGTATTTGTAAACAATTGATTATTATTTTTTTTAACAGATACATTTTACCTACATTCTTCTAATTGTGTAGAAAAACATTCAAAATTATTTGAAGTGTTTATTTTTTGAAATTTTATTTTTACAAATCAATAAATATGTTTCACTAAGTTCAAGTTTCATTGCAATCAAATTGATGCTGATAGAATAAGTTTAAAAAAACTTATCTTAAATTGGTTGGTGGTAAACTTAGATTGGTTGGTGACATTTCCAACACATGGAAAAGAACCGAGTCTCGAAGAAGATTCTCTACGCACGACAGATGGGGAAACACATGTCAAATTCTGATTCTCCGAAGGATTAGTCAAGCATCACAAGTATTTATTGATATTTGTCTAATACTTTTTCCCCTTTTTACGATCAAAATTGCAATGTCAATTGAACTACGAACACATGAAGATAAGATACAAAGTGAAGAAATTTTTCATAATCATTTTTTTTGTGGATATGCGTGTAAATAAATTGTTGCTAGTTGTAAAATATAACCTGTGTTTTGGGTTAACAAAAGTGAGAATATGTATTTTAAATGTTATTATTATCAAAATCGATTTAAATTGTTTAAAGCGGAATATTTTGGATAATGAATTCAAATGTTGTAGCTATCACACTCAATGAAACTTTGTTAAGATTTTATTATGTATTCAATGTGCACATCATGGTTCATATAGGATCAAATCAAATTTTTGTCTCCTAGCAAAGACGTTGGTATTGCCGACGATCCGAAGCACACACATGAATTACAATAAAAAGAATACTAGAATCCATCCACCGCGCTTATGTGGACGAACATAAATTTCATTCACGAAAAAAATTGCAATAAGAACCTACTCAAAAAAAATCAATTGATATTATTAGAAACTGCAACATACAAAATTTTTTAATGAAACAAAATATTATGTATAACTGAGTGATAGTAAATATTGTTGTTAGCATCACAGCCTCACAGCATATAAAGGGTTATTTTTTTTTTATTGAATTTATGCTTCATTTGTACTATACTAATTCCTGCAATTTATGAAGTGTTTTTATTTTTGAGCAATTATGAAATTTTATATTCATTAAAATTATTTCCTAGATCTAGATGATATGAAGTATGTATGTATTCCACTGTAAACTATGTGAAGTACATATTAGATTAAATGATATTTAGTTTTTTAAATTAACTAAAAAAACAAAATATTGCGAGTTATTGAATATAGATTCATGAAAATATAAAATCTTTCCAAAGTTTCACTGAAAAAATATGATTTTCCTAAAACAATAATTAGATAATTAGCGACGATGATATTATGGTGTATAATTTGATAAGTTTTTAAATATAAGAATAGAATAAATATGCATTTTGAACATTGCGACAAAATAAAACACACAAAAAAGTATTGTCGGCAAAAGCAGCTTGTGTTGTATGTAATAACTATACGGGATTGTTAAACAATATTATGACATTATTGGTAGCATGTGAACTAAAGATTATAATGAAATTATTGTAGATAAATATTATGTTGTACCAGAAATAAATAAAACTTAAATGAACTCATGCTAAATTTTTTTTTCACTTATACTTTTGAAACAAAGAACCTATAAACTTATTCCCTTTTTATCAAAAAAAAAAAAAACCGTCAGTCTTCCTGAATTTGGTAAAATTATTCTAACACTAATTCACCATCATGTTCCTTCCTATCCATATTCATTTTATTTCCCAGAAGAAGATCAACAAGTTGGTACACCTGCGAGAAGTTTTGTATCCGTAGGAATTCCGTGGTTTCGAGCGCAGAGTTTATTCAATGATAATAAATAATTAAAGTTGTATTTATAAGTCCAAAGTCACAGAACATAAAATCTATAGAAGTATTTTAACAAATTCGTCTGCGTACCCACTGACGGTCTAAATACCTACCAATTTGCCATTTGACCATCATCTGGCGCTGTGAAAGCATCATTATACCGTTTTTGTTGAGTAATTCGGCCCTGAACATTTTAAGGGTGTGCCTACCCCCACATTGCACCCCATTCCTCAGCCCAAGTGGCTTCAATGTTTGGATGATTTTAACATGTGTTTAACAGATATGCTACTTCTATAGATTTAACTGTTCTGTGGTCCAAAGTGTTAAACACTCATGGTATTACTAGAAAACTCTATTGAACTTTGACACATATACCTGCCTAATGTTAGAAAATACATAACCACCCTTTTTACAAATTAGAAAAGTTATATTTTATTCACAAAAAAAAAACAGTTCCTGTCCATTGAAATTCATTTTTATTCACTTGAAAAATAAAATTATAGAAAATGAAAATCACTAATTTTACAATCAGGAGAGTCCTTATAAATAATATAATTATAATTTTATTACATAGATGGCACATGAAAAAATAGCTGCTTACATATTTCACAAAATATTACATTTTTGTAGCAAATTGATCGGGAACAAAATAATCATAACTTTTTTTTTTATAAATTGATTTTTACTTACATGATTGATAATAAACTCTATGCAAAAATAAATATATTGAAAATGAATCATTATTTTTTAAACTGGGGAAAATATGGATTATGAATAATTTTAAATGTTGTGAAGCAACTTGAAATGAGATCACAGAAACAAAGTTAGTTATGCAAATACCATAGATGACGTATTGTTAAGCAAAAAATATAAATGAGACTGAAGTTGATATTTTTTAAAAGCTCTCATTTCTGTTTTACCTTTGTATGAATATATCTTTTGCAACATAATTTAAGTCCCCAAAGATTATAAAGTCAAATAAAAATACTGCCTGAGGCTTCTACCAAAATTACAAATTGATAATCTCTTGTTATATAACTGAATTGTATATATTCGGTAATACATAAAAAAACCGCTTGTAAAACAAAGTAAAAACACTTAATATTAATTAATATTGATCTTATATGGCTCTGTTAAGATAGAATTGGCACAAATAATGGTCCATCATATTGCACATAAGTTAATATTACTTTTTTTAAATGCTATTATTATACAGAGTAATTTATATTTAATATATATTTGGCCAAACAGAATATGCTTTATTTTAATTATTTAATAACAATGTAAATAACTTGATCGCAAATAAAAAAAATATAAAAATTGACAAATTCTAAGCTAACTTAAAAAAACCCATATTGTTTCATAAAAGAAAATATAGTTGATAATTAATTCCCAAGATTTATTTTTAAGAAATGAAAAAATTAATATCTAGTATCATATGGAAATTATTTATAAATATGATTTAATCTTTGATTACATAAGAGAAATCAACAGTCTAAAAGTTTCACCAAAAATGTGTAAAAAAAAATTTTTTGTAAAAATATGAAAAAAATTATTATGAAGTAATATAATAACTACATACCTATAAAATATGCATAGAATAATTAAATTATCAAACACAAATACAACATACGATATATAAAAAAAATATTATTTGATCAAAATGCACAGCAGCAAATTCTTCTTAAATTTATAAATTACATTATTAGTTTGATTATAATTATTTGATTTAAAAGATCAATATTTTTATTAGCACGCAAACCTCGAAGAATTAAAAAAAAAATATCACATTTGAAATGGACTTTTGACAGTATATAAAAATCATTTGTAAAACGCATATAATACATTTATTTACAAGTACCCACATTGAAACTCATTACCTACATATGTGAATTCATATATTATGAAGCTCTAAAATAATATATCATAGAATTACTTTCTAAAGCTTTCACGCAAATTCAACAGAAATCTATCCACAAAACCGAAAAATCAATACAAAATATTCTTCTTAAGTTCATGAAATTATTCAAAGATTCTTGAATAATTTCATGAACTTAAATCTGAACTCATACATGTCCAAATTTGATTAAATAAAAAAGCTGCGTCTTATATCTTTCCAGCCACTTAGTTCAAGTGTCATTTATGTCGTAGCACAAGAAAAGATAACTCAATGTATGGAATATGGAAAAGATAACTCAATATATGTATGCCTGTCTTGTGACAACTGTCATTTCCATACATTGAGTTATTTTTTCTTGTGCTAAATGACACGGTGTCTAGACACCCAGGAAAAATCCCTGAAAAATTTGGTGGACATAGAGCAAAAAGGAAAAAGTTTGTGTGTATTAGATATGTTCCGCAAATTATCAGTACAACATGGTAAGTATCTCAATATGGGTAAAATTATCAGTAGTTTTTGTATGGATATTTTATTAGCAATTACTAGACATACCACTTCGCGGTATGTCTTAGGGGTGGGAACTTGCGTCACGGGCCCTTTAACGTGGGACTATGATGAGTTTCAATGAAGACAAATATGGCATTAAAATGGACGAAAAAAGTAATCAAAAGAGATAAATGTGTATTATTGATTTAATATAAAAAAAATAATTAAATTGTGATTACTACACATAGTTTAATACATATTATTATTTGTTTGTTTCATAATGAAAAAATACCTAAAATATTGTCATAAATTGATTACATCAATAAAGAGTTATTACTTTATTTATTTGCACAACCACAAATTGAAAATATAAATTAATTGCTGCATTAATCACATACAGTTCATCCAATAATAAAACAAAAAAGCAGTTGAAAGATCTAAAATATAAAATAGCCAAGATCACCAAAACACTTCAAATTGAAGAATTTTTACTTCATCATCTATCTTCTTAATTCTGTGAGGCTTTTTTTTTTCACCCACTTTTTAAAATAAACTGTCAGTCTGGAGTTATTTATTTCCGTAAACATGGTGAATATCTGTTAATTTCTTATAGATTGTCTTCAAATAGAGATAGAATGATATCACGTTACTGTATAACAGCAACTTTGAGATAAATTGATTTTAATGAAATAATTATGTATTTTATTTTGAATTGGGTGTTGAATATATATCACAATAGTTACAAAAATAAAACACAAATAAAACTAAAATTATGAGCTAAAGAAAAAGTTTCGATAGTTAAGTATCTTGAGCGTGATTAAAATAGACAAATTATGACATATTTCAAATACAAATGTAACTATTATGGAGATCAGACCAAAAAGTCTTATAAAAATCAAAGGCTTATAAAGGCTTTCTAAGCTTGAGTGATTCATAAGTGACAGTGTAGGAAGGTGGTGTGAAATTGGCCAAAAGAAACACTATTTAAATTTTAAATATAAATGCGACATTTGGTTCTATCCATTATGGCGGTATGTGAGTTTAGTAATTAATGTATAAAAACTAACCCTAGACATTGGCACATTTAGAGAAACTATACTTAAGAATAATATTATTTATGAAATAATGCAAATTGACTTTCAAACTAATAATATAAATATAAATTAACATATTTCATAGAGAAAGAAAGAGAGCAACCTTCAGATTGTGCGCACGATATCACATCACATTTTAGTAATACATATGTGTGTATTAATGACACATATTTATAAGAGAAGAAATTAAAATAATATTGTTCCGACTCAAATGCATTAGGAATAATATACATTTATATATTTTTCAAACAAGTTCATCTGAGGCAATGAAATTTTTATGCCAAATATTGAATGATCAATGGATATTTATGAAATACGAGAATACATTCCAAAAACGTATCCAAATGATTGTATTAAAAAATGGTCTTCGTCGTCATTTATCGAGGCGATAAATTCTAGTCTTTGGCATACACAAGTACATTGTACTTTGTCAAAAGAAACACACATCCGCATTATTAATGACAAAATCTTAACTACGACAATGAAAATGTATTATTGTTTATTAATTATAATATTTACAAAAAAAAAATACAAATAAAATCAATATGAACAACTTGTTTTTTTAGTGAAAATTAAATACGTAGACACATGTGTGATATTATTATTCAATAAATCATTATACATTAAGATAACAAAATAAACCAGATATAAAAAGAAGTAAATGGGTCTAATTGTAGATATGAAAATTATTCATAAATAAACCCATTTTCATTAATTCATCTGCCAATTTACAATGAGCCACATGCATCTTTACATAAGATAGTTTTTGACAAATTTTAATAGTTGTATTTGTAAAAAACATTTAACATTTTTGTAATTCTATGTTCAATTGAAACATTTATGTACCTCTATGGTGTGCTGTTTTTAAACAATCTTGTAGTACACAGTAAAATATAAATTTAGAGCTATTGAATTGCGTCGCGAGAAGATTGAGCACAAACAGATATTGCTTCCATAGCCAGAGAAAGAGGCTCAAATACTGATTTGACAAAATTGTAATGCTAAAAATAACTAGTGCATTTTTTTTAAGAAATTATTATAATAACATACAATTTTCTAGATTTTTAAAATTACATTAAACCAAACATTTATTTATCTACCTTTAAAACTATTTTATATACAATAGGTATACATAATATATTTGACTTAAAACACAATGAAAGTAAGCCTAGAGCTGCCAGTTTGTATATATTTTTTTGAATCGGCATAATATGACGATGAATAAATCTGCTGTTAAATAGATCTTTCAAATAACATTACATGAGTCACAATGTTCAGTATTTCTATAAAAATATCACATAAAACAAATAAATGACTTAATATCATTACTTCGTGGTCATAAAATGTTTTGAATAGTTCCATAAGAAGTTGAAACAGATTGATAAACAAAATTAGTTGCCAGTGCAAAATAAATATAAATGACTTGTTCAAAAATATATTCTGAAAGAATATATATACTAAATGAAAAGCTTCAAGAGTAACTATTTTTTCTACTGAAAAAAATGCAATAAAAAATAATAATCTCAATATAACCAGCCTAATTTTCTGTATAAAAAGTCATATTTACATTTATAACAATACAAATCTCAATTCAATTAATTTATAAATAAACATAGAAACACAATTTTACTATAAAAATGAGTGGGTTGTAGCCAACACTAAACTCTCCACACCATAGTAAGCGCTAATTTTTTCATTTTGAAAGGTTGACAATCTCTAAATGCATTTTTATGAAGAGCATTTCTATTAGATTCAAACAAATATAAGATTCCCAGAGGACAAAAGTTTTCACAATACACCATACACACAAAAACATTGTCAAGAAACTCATAGAATAGGTTTTCTACATGATACCTGTTTCGAAATTTTAAGTAAAATTGCATAACTAGCAAGATGAGCATGTATGAGACAGTGTATCAATGTTGATGAGGCGATGTATGTGTCATGATAGAAGAATGTGGTGTTCAGTTCTCACTGCCTACCCCTTGAGATAGATAGAAGTGGAGAGTAAAAAATACACTTTTCTACAGAGACACATACAATGCCCCCAAGTCAAATTGAAAACGCTGTTCGTTATCGCCAAGCGCTAATTTTTTTTTGTATGGGATTTGACGTTTGTTGTTTGTTATTGTAGAAAAAATTTCTACAACAAACGTCAAATCACATACAAAAAAAAAATAGCGCTTGGCGATAACGAACAGCGTTTTCAATTTGACTCAGGGCCAATATCAATATGAAGTTGATCACTCAATTTTCCCTTACAAAAGCTATTTTACTTATGTTATATACATTTTTCATACAAATATGAAATTTATTTCACATTGATATGGCAAATTATAGATTTTTTTCTTTAAATTTTAACAATCCTTGAATGCATTTTTGATGAGTGTATTTTTGTTGTATCAAAAATTCATACAGTATAAAAATACCTTGATTTTCCAAACCGTGAGAGCATTTTGAAAATTTGGACAGATGAAATCATAGAGAAGAAATTCTCAGATATCTGTGGAAAACTAATCAGCTCTAGGTCTATGCACTTTACACATATGATGTTAATATGAAGTCGATCGGACTTATAGTTTGGGCTGTAGAGAGGACACAAAAAGGATAATCCGTATGCCGTACATACAAACACATCACAACGAAACTCACAGTGTGCACTCTCTACATGAAAACCATTGAGAAATTGATGTAAAAAAAATATGTTTAAAAATCGTGAAATCATGACTCTCCACTCTTCCGTAGTGTGGAGAGTAAAAATATAATGGTTAAATTCAGGCTATTCAATTGAGGTTCTATGAGGCCATTAAAATGTCTAAAATTATGGCTATATCAAGTGAAAGGTCATTGAACATGTATACCTATTTGTGAAATAAACTTGGTTTTTATAATTCTTTATAAATTCAACTTATAATTGTGAACTTCCACTCTATTGACAGATTCATTTCAAAATTATATTCTGAGTATTTCATTTTAATTATTATGCATGAAGTTTTTCCATTTATAGAGTTATAGAGTTTATATGTCTATTGAAATGCTTGTTATAATAAGATATTATAAAAAAATCAATTCTCTGCACCATATTATTTTATTTTATTTAATATTGCTTCTCGGGCAACTAACATTTACTATGTCAAATAAATATTTAACACGCACCCAATAACAAGTTGCCACATTCTGGAGACACGATATTAATCGTCTCACAGATCCAGACTGAAAACACAATTAAAAACTGTATCTCCACTGGGAATCCAACTCGGGACCCTTGGATCAGCAGTCAGATACCTAACCAACTGATCCACGAAGGCCGACAATTTATTATTATGTGAAGAACATCACTTTTTGGTTTTAAGTATTGATTATTAAACAAATTTTTATATGGATTTGACCGTTGTGTTTATCAACAACTAATTTTGTAAACTGAAAGATTGCGATAGAATAAAAAAATAAATTTAACATCAATAGACAGAGTTCATGAACATCAATAGACATTAGATGGCAATTTTATGACTAAAGTTGAAAAAAATATATATGTACAATAATCATTAAAAACATAATATTTTTTACATAGTTCTATGTATACATATATAGAAAATGGACTTTTCACGCAAAAAAAGTGTGAAAAAGTATACATCATAATAGTACTTACAGCTTAGGCTAAAATAAACTTACAAACATTTATAGATATAAACAATTACTTTAAATAAAGTAGACGATAATTGTATTCACATTATAAGGTAAATAAAAAAATTCCCTTAAGATATATTGACTATCTATTCCTCCATCTCGTTTCATACTCAATATAGTAAAATTATGTAAAGGAACAAAACACCCCAGGTGAGACTTCCAAAATGACTTCAAAAATTTTACTAAATTATTGCCCGGTATTACAGTCGGCCCTCAACTCATTGAGTTTGTTAAACTCAAGATTAATGTTAAGGGGAGATTGAATCCATTTCCGTATTATAGTGTAATATGACATGTCAGTTACTAAATCTTCAATTATAGACATATTTTACTTTTTCTGTGGTTATTATCTGTCAAATTTTAAATAACCTCAAATAATACGAACTACAAAAGGGGACGCTACGACTTGAAATACTATTGTTTTATTATCCAGCATGGTAAATTGAATTTTTTTCACCAAAATAATGCTTTTAAATGCCCATGTTCGTTTCAATATGGCTGTCAGTTTATTTTGTTGTGTGGCGCCACCGTCGATACAACTAACGCCTCTAGTGATAGAAACTGAAACTACATGCGTTGCCTAACGCCTCTAGTGATAGAACACTGAAACAACACGCGTTGCCTAGCAAATGACAGTTGACTCACCGTTAAGTACTTAATCCGACAGAAACATTGAGTTAAATATTTGTCGTTTTAGTGACGTATTTGAGGGAAGATTAGGCCTAAACGGACACTGTAATACGCTATATTTTTGTAAAACTTGAGTTTAGCTCTTAAACTGAGACTGTTATACCGGGCCTATACCAATAAAATAAATTCAATACCAAACAAAACAACATTGGCTCACATAGAAATCATATATGAGAATAATAATTATTGATAAAACATTGACAATAACATTTTTATAAATATGTACCTAGTGTATTCATAAAAAAAAAACCGCTTGGAAGCGTTTGAAATGTGGATTCACAATAGAATGCTAAGGGATATCCTGGACCAACATGGTGAGCAACGTTGATGTCTTGCATAGAGCTAATACTGACAGAAAATTGTTCACGACAGTCAAACTCCATAAGACTTCATATTTTGGTGACATAATGAGAAGCAAAAAATACTCGATCTTACAGTTGATCATAAAAGGGAAGATTGAGGGCCGTAGAGAGGGGCGACAGGAAGCAGCTATCCTGGTCAATTTTCAAATTGTAAATTACGAAGGAAATTTACCAATGTAAAATTCGATACTCTATATCTTGTGAAGGTAATAACGATGCAAAGTGTGATTATGTCATTGAAAAATTACCAATAGTACTAATCTCATACAAAAAAATTGTCTTAATGAATTTTTATGATATAATGTAGATTTGTGTAGATTAATCTATTAAAACAAAAACAATCATACACAAAAATGCCTCTAACACAGCCTTGTAACCCTCAATCAATACACATGGTAAAATTTATAAACCTGTGTACGATTGAAAGACGCATGCCTTGAATTGAACACGTATTAGCAGGAACAGTTTGCGTTACCTAACCGTGCGCGTTTGGAGGACGCATGCCTTGAATTTCAACACGAATTTTTAAGTGCATTAGCACAACAAACTAGTGCCTAATTCGAGGCAGTACTTGCCTCCTAATCAACACAGAAAGGTAAATACGCTTTCTGGACACCTATTACATGTTTCATTATTTTTATATATTTCATATTACAGTAGTATGCCAGCATGATGGTATGAAAGAATTAAAACAATTGGACTGTTCTAACGAGATTCTAAATGAGCCAATAATTGTCTTAGATCACATGTAACACATTTGGACACTTGTAAGAATGATCCATCGCACTTAATATTTATCAGTTTCGTAACTGTCGTCTGTTTGACACGTGGCGTCGTCACCTTGACAGCTGTCTCGGTGACACTGTCGGCACTATGCCAGTGGGTCGGAATCCTGGGCGTGCTGCAGCAGACCGGCCCTCTCCTCTGAGTTTGCCCCCGCTTGCACGGAGCCCTGCGAAGACACCAGAGGAACAACTCCAGATGAGTTGGAACCGGAACCCGCGTACATATCATAAACAGGATTTGCAAAATGACCGTTGTTCTGGAATAATTACAAATGATGACACTCAATAGTAACAATTTATGGATTTGCCATAGCTTAGCGTACACACTTTCTTTTTGAAAGATATATATGAAGTCGATCCGTTTTATAGTTTGGACTGTAGAGAGAACACGAAAGGAATGCGCCTTTAGGGCATACATCATACTACACAAAAAAATTACTAAACTCACAGTATGCACTTTATACATGATACTTGTTGAGAAATTGATGAAAAAAATATGTTTATTGTGAAATAATGATTCTCCACTATTTTTGCTATGTGTTAATAATTGATATTTCATTTATATAATTGAAATCATCATAAAAATGACTTCATTACATAACAAACATAGCATTATTAATTTTCCATAAACATAGTGTTTCAGGGTTTCTCTTTATATCATCATTCTATAAATCATTTAATATTTTATGAATTTGAATAATATAGAATTACGCACGGGAGATGCAAGTGAGGACATACCTTATCAGAGTCAAGTACAAAGTTTCTCTCCAAAGGATCCATATCATCTTCTGGTCCTCCCTGAAGATACATTGGGTTACTGATCTCCACATTGTCTTGTAGACGGGAATGGCTAAATGACTTGCCACTGCAAAAACCCAAAAAAAAATATTATTCATACAAATGAAAATTTAGACAGAAGGTAATAATTGAAATAACTTTGGGGTGATTCATAATAAATTATATGGTGCAGGTATCTTTCTCTAATAGTGACAAATGCGAAAAGTATTTATTTGATTTATTAAGACTACTGCGGTATAATCCAGGGATGTTGCCAACACTCGCATCCGCTTTCGCAATTGTTCTGTATCGATTTGAACATCTTGTTCGCATCTGCATTCACATTTATCAATGCGAATGTGTATGGGGATGCAGAAGGCGCGTGCTATAATTGACCAATAAGAATCGCAATTTTGGTGACAAGATGCATTGCAAGTGGCTTGTTTTTCGTAACTCAATTATAACATAATATTATTTTATTTCTGCACTTCGGCGAAGTTTTTTCTTTAATCTAAGGTCCGCATGCAGATGTGAGCCTTCAAAATTTCACATTTGCATCCATATCCGTGGATGTCAAAAAATATACATCCACAAAATCATTGATATAAACACACTTTTTTTGAAAAACCTAATTAAATTTATTCCATTGCTTTATTTTAATGAAGTAATGGATTAAATATGAGATTGGTTTATTTTAATGAAGTAATGGATTAAATATGAGATTGGTTTATTTTAATAAAGTAATGGATTAAATAATACTGAACTAAATATGAACTAATAATACTTCTAAATATACTACATACCCATGGCCGCTATAAGTTGAAAGATCCAAAGATAGCAAAAATAAGATTATAAATGTAATTAGTTATTACAGTACAATTTCAATAATCCAGCACTTCACTATACCGGCACATCAACAATTCAACGCACCCACAATTCATATTTCATTCAATCTCACAAGTTAGTTTCAGTGAATTTTCAAACAAATGTCATCATCTATTTGCAGCTTGCTAAAGAATGTGATGTTGAACTTGCTACTTTGAATAATATCAAAAGGAGAAATCAAAGATAGTGGAGCATGTTAAAACAATAAAAAGCATACCACAAAAACACTCAAATTTTGTGACATGCCTCAAGATGGAAACTACTCTTTAGACATGGATTTTACAGAAACGCATTCAGCACACACATAATATTTATAGGGAGGTATTGAAAACGAAAATAATAAAATGCTAGTGACATACATAGGTACATATAAAACTTTTTACTCATGTCTATACATTATATGTACGCTGAATAATATAAAAATAATGGGAGTATTAATGAGATATCATAAAGATATGCCTGACCCCGGATAAACTGAGATAGAGGGTCAGAAAATGATGTTGATTAATGAGATATCTT